>OZ026626.1:26232410-26519910 GCA_964020975.1 Hermodice carunculata
GGAGTCGCAGAATTCAATCCCCAGTATTTGTGTGATGAAATTAAAATCCACATTCAATTTCCACACGCTTGGAAAAACTTAACTTGGACTTTGGTGTAAGGTAGATCCCCCCCCCCCCCACACACACACACACACCTGGCGAAATCTGCCTTTGCTTCAGCGAATGTGTTTGTATTTTACTTTATATATCTGCTGAAAATTTTACATGCATTGAGGTAAACGTACAAGGGACACACAACTGCTAGAGTAATAGGAGGAGTCACCATTTTCCCACATAAGTCAATCGACTAAATTCCCCGCTAGTGAGCATCTTCACCATTACATCAATTGATGGATACCATAGATGACCCTCGCTCCCCACGGAAGTTTTGCGCTCCGCCGCTGGCATCCAGGTGCTTTGACAATTGTGTATAAAATTGTGAAAAGGAAAGCAACAGTTAAAGAGAGCAAGACAACAATACAGCTCTATATTCACAAATAACAAACAGCCTCAGCTTTTCTTTATCAGGATAGGGCATGTTGTTTCAGTTTAAGTGGTGGCAATATTATGCCAAACTTTAAAGCTGCTTTGGCCATTTTTGTACTTCCAGCTAGTGCTCTGCAAAACCCAGTATTTATAAATTACTGACTGAGGAATTTAGGCCATACTTTCCTGCTTCAGGTGGAGGTCAACAGGGGGCAGAAGTAAACAGTAGCAACACAATGGAACATGTAGTAACTCCTGTATACAACACTTTAATTAATTGCAATCCGTTCAAGTTTCAATGCATAAAATTGACAGAAAGGGACACTAACATATTACTGGCACTCACATACCGGAACAGTGAGAGAATGGAGTGGATTACGCAAGGACTCTTATAGCAAAAAAGGCACTCAGAATGGACAAAATGAAAGACTGAAACTTATGATAAAATACTTGTTGATCCCAACTGCATCCTTGCTTATTATCTACAGAAACGCCGATTGAGATGTACCATAAAAAATTATTAACCAAATCACCTACAACTATCATCAGCCCTGAAAAGTAGCCCAAGAATTCATTTCAACCACTACAAAATTCGGCGTTTTCAATACATCATTGAACTGCCTTACAGAATAAACAAAAAAATTACAAACATCTGTACTCACGTTTTATCATATTAGCATTCAACAATTATATGTATGGTTTAAGCACGACCCAATGTTAAAAACAATAACATCTAAATGCCCTTTAACAACGTAACCAAAATCTTAAAAAAATTCATATGTACTACAATTATTAGCCCGACCTGTATTTAAAATATAGCACTTGTTGCAAGGTTTGCATCTTTTGTAGTTTAACTGGCTAAGCATTGTGCCAGTCAAGAAATATTTTCTTCTCTACATTGGCCTTATGTTGTTGGAATGGGTTTCGTTGGGAAAAACTCTTTGCTTTGAAAACAGGAATGGCGGGGCTTTTGTTTAAACTACAGAACTAAAAGTGGAAATGTAAAGACAATAGTGTTGTGATGAATATGTATTGCCAGGGTTGAGAGATTTTACCTTCAACGTTACTACATACTCTGATGTCTAATGTTTGAATGCTAGCTTCACCAATTCATCAGAAGGTTCTATCAGCCACCGTGCTGCACACAATCTTCAGAACTCAGTATGGTGTTTCCTATTAAGGTAGCGGTATCGTTGTGGCGTAGGGGCCTAAATTTCCCGTATTGCAGAATAGGTTTTTATCATTTCCTGAAAGCACAATACTTGAAGTATATTGTCACCAAAAATCAGATTAAAAAATTAAATATTTATATGAGAAAATTGCTTTTAAACTTTTGGAAGTTTAGCTGTCTAGTACATGTGCTGGTTTCTGTTTGTTTGGACATGGTAATTTGCGATGGTGTTTTCGCAGCAATCCGCGATCGTCCACATACCTGGCAACGGGAACGGGCACACGACTGTCACCGAGAACAATGGCGGCACGCCGAAGTGGAACGAGCTGATCAGGCCACAGAACCGATTAACGTTACGTAAACAGGCTGTTCAACGATGTAAAACTGGATGACTTTCATGTTTTTGGGGTGTTCCTATTTGTGATATGAACTTCGGGATGCGTGATTTCTCCAAATGGAACATAAACGATGCTGACTTCCGAGTCCTTTGATCTTGGTTTGCAATCAAATACCGATACGCAACACCCGGAAACCATTACCGTATTCAGAGAAATTTAACAATTATACTGGTGTCCTTCATTATGTTGAATTTCATCATTGGTTACCTATTCATTGTCGCATTTCATTTGAACATGAAACATTGTGAGTTCGGTGGTTGTCTGGTTCAACTTTGGTGGTGCCAATGTGGCATTCATATATGATCTAGCTGACTAACTTACAATCAGTCTCCATTCATGTACACACAGTGACAGTGCAGTCAAGAGCATAGAAGGTGTAAAATCCAAAAAGCAAATTCAGAAAAATGCCTAAAGCGAAAAAAGAAACTAAAGCCCAGCTACGTAAACGTCAAGCAGCTGATATAGTTGCAGTGGGAGAGGCGGCACTTACAGACGAGATTACGCAACTGGGGTAAGTGTATGTGTGTTTGTTATTTATTTGTTTGTTCTTTGCGTAGCATTGATATGACCATGGATCTTCGATATCATGACAGAATGAAAGTAATATTTCTGTAGGCCTTGTTCTATCATATTACCGTAAATGTTTCCGTTCTGGTAATTGCCCATTGAAACTAATACATCAACCATGTCAACCTAGGTATATAAGTTCATATGCAGAAGATTTTTATTTCATCACAAATAATGAACATGGACATTTTCAAAAGGTTGTGGATCATGCCGACCATTTCTCCCAGTTTTTCCATGGATGCATATGGGAGCAAATATACAACATTTCAATATTCAACAAGTAGCCGGAGCTAGACAATGCTGACCTATTTCTGATTTTCAGTATTTGCATGTATCAGCACAGATAGGAGTAAATCTTGGAGTTTGAGTACCATAGTAACTTTCAAATGTTCCCTGTCAAATAAATACGAGGAATTCCCTGCCAACTAAATACAAGGAAAATGTTTTTTTTCCGAAAATTGCATAAAACCCCATCACATTCGGGTAAAATATGTCCAGCAGTTTACTTATCATTTTGAACACGTACACCCCCCACTCCCCCTTCGTATCGGGAGAGTAGCATGAGTCCCATGCCGAAGGGATTTTTTTTTTTACAACACATGTGTAACTAAGTGCTATACAGTCAGTTTGGCCCGTATTGTTACCTGGACTGATACTTTTATTAATTTTCTTTTGTAGATATGACGGGCATGGATTTGTGACGAGTTTGAAACTTGGCGTTACAGGTCTCCAGCTGAAGAGAAACATGGCGCAAAGGAGGATGACATTTATTCGCTACTGCTCATGGGCTAGGAGTTTGAGAGTAAGTCCCAGATAACAACACTTGAATTATTTTCTGATCACCTGGAGCAGTTGGTCCCGAAGGCTGTCAGTACACCTACCCGGCCCAGATCCGGGCATTTCTGCGTGCTATGCTGCTTTTACAGGGCAAGGGGGAGTTCCGCCAGTCAGCTTACAGGGTTGAGATGGCAGAGTTCTGCAGGGCTGTTTGTACCAAGTTGGATTAGAATACAGTGAACTTTTCTCATGACAAAGCGATAAGAACATGGACAAAATAAGTTTTCATGTCAAGGTGGATTAGAATACAATGGACTTTTCTTACGACAAAGTGATAAGAACATGTACATATAGTTTTCATGTAAACAAAATTTGTAAATATAAATATGGAAGTAGTTTATGTTGTATTTTTTCAAATTGTGCAAGAAGGTCCATATTTTCCCAGGCCATATTATTTCAACTGTAGCATTACAAGACCAACTGAAGCTTTTGAAAAAAATAGATTTGACTGGACTACGGCTGATGCATTGTCTGACACGGACGAAGTTTTGTGTATGCCACACACAGTAATTATGTGTAGTAGATAAAAACCAGAGCTTGGTCTGCCATATGGAAATCTATTTACCTCTTCCCTTACTTTATTTGCATGAAATAACTTGTCTGGAATAATGTTGATTGTTCATTACAGGTCTGTCACGTATCTAGAAATGAATCTTGTCAGTGGGTGCACGGTTGGCCGAGCTGCAATACGCTCGCCTTTCACCTCTGTGGCGCGGGTTCGATTCACGGCGGGGGATGCATGTGGAAAGAGTTCCTACCACTCTGACTGTGCACAGTGGTTTTCTCTGAGTCCTTCGGTTTCCTCCACCAAACATGTAGGTAGGAAGTATCGCCACGATCTGTGCCATGGAGAGTGATTAATATAGGCTTGGCCTCTTTCGCAATCCATGTAAAAGATATGGGTCTATACTTTACTTTAATCTTGCCAGTCATTTATAATTCACAATCTAGTGCTACTTTTTCGTTACATATATATATATATATATATATATATATATATATATATATATATATATATATATATATATATATATATATATATATATATATATATATATACATATATATGTAATGCATCCTAGTTGCAAAATTATTTATTGGCTAAAGAATCAAGAAAACAATCAATGAGACAAACAACACAAAAAATATTTTATTCAACATAAGCTGGTGGTGGTGGATGGACCGGGCGTACATCCTCGAGTGGCAAAGGGTCACACAACACAGCCTCCTCCGTGCATTGATCGACGTCCCGGGGCTGGACCGCATCGCCCAAAAGTTTTCTACCTGTTGCACAATTTGCTTATAAACTGACTGCGTCTGTGTCTGCAGTCTGTTCGTCTCTCCTCTTTGCCAGTAGTTGCTTTACACTCCCTTTCATCCGGTTCTTCGTCCGTTGATACCTGGGCATTTTTCAGTTTTCGTCTCCTCCACTTCCAATCGTAAAATTTCTCCAAGCTAACTGTAGGTTGTCCTCGCTCAAAGCTTTCAAAAACACTGCAGGCCGAAGTACCAAAACATCGCCCTAATAAAGGCATTTTTGTCTTTGATCTGAGGTGCTGAGAAGTGGGTGAGCTAATCTTGCCAGATGAGTACACTTTACCGAACAAACGGTCAGACCGCTCCCCGCTCCACTAGGCAGTAGCCATTTTTAAACAACCTGTTGCGTGGGTCAAGATCAGGTGACTTCGCTAATCCGCTTACTATACCCTTTCGTGTTGGGCAGCACGTGTGAAACCAGCCACACAAAGCTGACTGCATGGTGGCTTTTGAAGGATTTGACTTCAAAAGTCATTTTTTAAGCCACTAAAAGGCCGATTCTTTTAATTTCAAAGCCAGATATGAGAGCCTCATTTGTAGTTTGTGCTAGAAACTTTGGGGTCGCGGGAGTGAGTATTCTTCATGTAAGAGCCAATCAATGCTTCAAGATTGACAATCATGCCTTTCATCTCCATTTTCTCAAAAGCAAGTTTTTCATAAATCGATCAATTTTTCTGCAGGCGTTTCTTGAAAACGGATCAAGATATCTTCACAAAATAAACGGCTCTGACAAGATATGGATCTGCTCAAGGAGAAAAAAAAATATACCTTTCCAACCCTTCCTTCTGTGACTTTTGTGGCCCCAAATATGAAGAAACTGTACAGTCTTACGGACCAAACTTAAAAATTACATACGTTTTTTTTCCCTATCATATTTTTAGACAAAAGCAAGATACGTTTCCTGCGTATTGGTCTATAGTTTATTTTTCGATAGTTGTCAATCAGAATAAAATAATATTTTATCAGAATTCCTTGCAAAATGGGTGATTTCATACCCATTCACAAAACGGCTCCAAACAGCATCAAAATTAACTTCATGACATTCAAATATGATTTCTGATAATGCTAACATCTGAGAGATATCGAAAATATATAGTTTTGCTGGCAACATAAGAAAAATAGGCAAGTTGCATCAGGTCAAAGTCGGGAGTCTCTGTTACGCGCTCCTAATGGTGCCGCTACCTTAAGCGCCAGGAGCCTGAAAAGCATCAGCAATAGATGTAAATTTGTTCAGTTTCTTGCTTATTCACGAAATTTCCATGCATTTATTGTCACTGAGATATGGCTGTATCTCATGGCTACAAGATTTCAAGAAAAGACCATCAAGGCCGCAGGGTCATGTCGTGGTATTAACTTTTTGGCAAGATTTGTTATATTTACAGCGATATGATATTGCCACATGAAGTGAAATCATTGTTTGTGCTCAGATCTTACAAAAAAAAAAAAAAAAAAAAAATAATAATAATAATAATAATAACAATAATAATAATAATAATAATAATAATAATAATAATAATAATAATAATAATAATAATAATAATAATAATAATAATAATAATAATAACAATAGCGGTAACAATAACGATAATGATAATAATAATAATAATAATAATAATAATAATAATAATAATAATAATAATAATAATAATAATAATAATAATAATAATAATAATAATAATAATAATAATAATAACGTTCTTGGTCCTACGTTATCGCCTTCCAAATAATAACAGGGATTTTGTTTTTTCACCTGAACACTGTTCTATACGGCAACTCCCTATCCTCAACCGATTTACCCTTTATGTGGGTACTTGGTGATTAAATCAAATCTGATAATCTGATGTTGGATTTTAATGTTGATTTTAATCATACGAGAAAGAGTAAATATAAAGATATGCTTATAATTTAAAGAAAGCTAACTGGGCTGTCATTCCCAAATGTTCATTGCATGTTCTGCTTGATACAGTGTTAATGAACGAGGATACCTATGTTTGTTGGAAGCATCGTCATGAAGTTGGAGTGTATGAAACCCAATTTCAGTGAGGTACCTGTCTCCACTCTCTCCCCAAAATGGCCTTTATAAAGCGCAGGGCTTGGTCAAAGTTTTGATAGAAGCCAACTACGCTACTTAAGGTAACAGCTGACATGGAGATGACCCCCCCCCCCCCCCCCTGGGGGGGGGGGGGGGAGAGATGGTGGCCCTCTGCACCACGGCGTTCATGTTGTGATAGCATTACAGGCAGGTGCAACCCGATATCAAAGGGTTGAAAACATTTGTCCCACTTAACTGTGAATATTTCAAATACCAATATTTTTATGTTAACAAATACATGCCACCACAGTGCTTGTATCGAATTCCAACAACACGATGGAATTGATTGACTGTGTATTTGTAAGGTGATACATTCAGTCAACAATGACGTCTTCTTTGTAACAAAAACGTATAAAAGTCTCTGTGAGAGAGAAAAACAAACAAACAAGGAACTAACAAACAAAACACCGACCAAAAAAACAAAAACAAAAACAAACAAAAACAAAAGGAAAAAAAAAAAAAGAGAAAAACATCGGCCTACTTTCTATATTCTTGATCATTGAAACAGAAGTAAATAAATATGCATAACTTATGATTTGAAGCATTTGTTTGGCGGCACAATTGTTCTCATACAGTTTTGAAACCTTCGAAACGATGCAACTGTTTGCAACAAGATTGAACATATTGATGCAAATGATAATGTGAAGATTCTACAATCTTGATAGCTAATTATCAATCTTCCGAACCGCACATTTAATAATATGCTATTGTGCATAAGCAGTGGTGAATGGCTTCAGTTTAGGTACAAATGATCGTAAAACAGACGATTTATTATGGTATTGCCTCGCATAGATGACAATTTGATCAACCTGCTGATAGCAGTAAGACTGGCAACACGGGCAAGTTCGAGAAGAGCCATTTTATGTAAATTTTCGTGAAAATTGAGTTTATATTGTAACACATTTTGCACAAAACTTTCCCTTACTTGTTCATTTTACCAGATCGGTTTGGTTTTTATAAGAACAGCAAGGCATTCATTTATATATATATATTTTTTTTTATTAAAGCTCAATTGAGCAAAATAGGAAAAAGTACAATGTAGTGCCAAAATCACATTTCCGGGTAGCATTTGTTCAAGGGAGTTCCAGTTTTCCCCACCAGGTTAACTGTGGAACACATGTGTCCACATAATATCAGCTTAGTTAAGTTAAGGTAGGTCCAGCTAATCTTATCCAAGAACACTCCACAGAGCCATTAAAGCTCATTACATCTAATCTGAGATGAGGATTTATTTTCGGCTTCAGTGATCAAGGTCGTTTTTCTTCAAAAATTAATCTTGTTTCAAGGTTACCAGCACTGCAAAGGAAACAAAAAAAAAAGAGGTATGAATTGTATCAATTGGACAGTAGAGACCTGCAATATTCTACTTGGACAGGCACTACATATACACAATAAATGCAGGCTTATATATATATATATATACTAAAAAGCATATGTCATCTTAAACTCAAGTTTCAGTTATAAATGTTACAAGACTATTGTTGAATAAGGTGCCCCTGTGTCTGTACACACATATATAAATAAATAAGTAAATGTGTGTATATATATACATGTATATATATATATATATATATATATATATATATATATATATATATATATATATATATATATATATATATATATATATATATATATATTTGAGTGTGTGTGCATCCGTTTTGTTCTTTGAGGTTGTTTATAACTACATACTGTTATGTGAAGTTTACTTTAAGTACTAATCTCTGTGCTGCAACTTACCGATATTAAATATGTACATCACAGAGAAACATCCAGCCTGAGTGAAGGAGCAAAATCATCATGAAGACAAGGAAAACATTACAAGGGGTGAAAAGACAATAAAGGCCTGTGTACAACCCCCCCCCCCCCGCCCCAGGGTGAAGGCCTCTTGGCCGGGTTGTTTGGACATTATTGATAGCACTCCAGCTTGTCCTAAGTAGTTGCTAAATAAACTCGAGAGTTCGCACCTTTTATGGGTGCTGGTTGTAAGTGGACAATGTACCACACAGGCCATACAGACTATAGGCAGCCACTGGGTCATTTACTGCTGCAAAAATGTATATGTGCTTGCCGGTTACTGGGAACTTGGTGAATGATTTGGTGTTTTTATAGAAAGACAAATCAGATATTTTGATATGGTACTTTATGGAAAATTTAGGCATTCATATGCAAGACACACTGCAGTGGTAATCTGCTTCCATCGTTCGACTTTTTCTATTAACACTGAAAACAACATTGACAATAGCATAAATTGTAATTAAACTTTTTTTTTTACCTAATATGTACATGATGCAAGGAGACAACAATGGTCTGTATAGCTTACATGTAATTTTGTTAATTCTATCTATTTGTGAAATCATCTGTTGTGCGGTCACTCGCATTTGAAAAATCACACATGAGCATGATCACACATGTTTTGCGCGTTTTTTTTTTTTTTTTCTTGGGGGGGGGATAATTGTAGACAAAGTTTATACTACACATGTGTATTTCCTATTATGTAGCATCCAGATAAAAGTCTTCAAAATCCTCCGTTACACTCTCACCAAAGCAGCAGAAATGTCCGTACCTGTATAAAAAGCTTTCGAATACTCGCAATCCTCACCAATGGATTCATCACTGTTAACATCACTGTCTTCCAAAGCTGCATTTTCTGCCATTTCGCTTTGTGCAAGTAGGTTCCATGCCCTTTCCACATACGTAAATGTCGTTGGTTTGTATCTCTTCTTCCCAAGATGTGTCTCAGGATGATCACACATTTGTTAAGCCCTTCTTGATATATGCCCTTCATACATTCGGATTCCATTCCAGGGCACCCAAGTTGGCCAAAAGGACATTTCTTTCTGGCATTGCTCCCTTGACCATACTGTATTTCCCTGCGTATATTTTTATATCTTATGCCACTTTGTTTTTAGAGGTGTTGAAAAACTGGATGTATGTGGATGTATATATGTCGACACCTTTGGGTGCATCCTTTTAGGGCAGCCTGTGGAACGTGTTTACACAAATACAACTTTAATCACTAAAATCACTCCCGACGCAAAAAAATTTGTATACAGCAACCAAAGAGTGGGACAGATTGACCAGAGTTTCAACTTAAGGTGAAGTTTGTGCTAGAAAGACACGTTTTTGTCTTCAGAACAATGGAATGTTCCCTAACTATCTTTAGAAATGCATTGAAGCAGAACTTCTTACTGAGCGTACTCGACTATATTTTTCATTTATTTTTCATCTTTGCTATTGGGGGTGGAGGGGGAGTTAGGGAAGTGAAAAATTCTATTTTAAACTTTTTATTCTGGTCGTATCGAACCAGAAAACTGTATACTTGCACCACGTAAACTACTGTATGGTTTTGTTATACCCTGTAGCAATGGCCTATAATCAAAATTTATGCCCACAATTTGGTTTAAAACTACTTTATTTTGAAACAAAAACAAAACAAACCAACAAAAAACACAAACACAAACAAAACAAACCAACAAAAAACACAAAAAAAAATATAAAAAAAAAAAAAAAAAAAAAAAAAAAACACACACACACACAAAAAGAAGAAACCTTTGGCCAACAGTCACATTGCCTATATGAAAGTTCCATTGTACAAGCAGTGAATATACCACAAGGAATTGTTCAAGTACCACATAACTAACAGTTGGCACATCACATTACGTATATATGGGCGAATAGGACAGAAAAGAGAAGCATAAACGTAAAGGACGTGTATTAAGTATTTTTTACCAAACCTTAGTCGACTCATGGGGTATACAATCACGTAGCATGTTGCAAGTTGAGAGAGACTTATCTTTAAATCTCTCAGCAACATGATACAAGTGTGAACTGATCAAAATATTTTATAGATAACATTCTTGATTTTAATAGTTATGCCACATAGGAGGGTTTTCAGATAAAGCTCTGTGAGGGGAGTAATTTCAGTTTGCAGTTTGTCCCTTTGTGTATCGTATTTGCTATATTGGAAAAAGTAGTGGAAATATTAATCAGAAGCAGGATATCTGAAGGAACAGCGGGGTGACGCTGAGGAACCTATCTTGCAACGTCTGAATTAAACTGGCTGAAACCCATTCTCACTCTGGCATGGATTATGCCAATTATGGTTGAAGCGAAATAATTTGTTCCGTTTAGATTTGTTTTGATTTAATTTGATTTTAAACTTATCAATATTTTCAGAATGTTTCATTGCGTGCAGGAGAAGAGTCCAGTTTCTAATGGTAGCCGAAAAGAAAGAGTTAGAGTACACTTTCTTCATAGCAGGAAGAAAAGTAATAGTCCGCCTTGATCCATTTCTCCCACTGGTTGGCTGAATGGCAAATGTATAAATATAATCGGGTGCAGATCAGTTTACAATTCCGTCCATGATTACTCATTTTGTTGGTGCTGCCATTCTGAAAGGGTTTTCCAGTATGCTGCTTTTATTCCTGATATTTCATTATGGTTTGGACATCTCATTGCTCCTGTGACCACCCTGGTTACAGCCAGTTGAACACTTTCAAGTAGAACTATGTCCACCCATCCGAAATACGCTGGCATATTCTTAAAACGGTGGTAGAATGGTAAAATTAAAGAGATTCTAGTGCATGTCCATTCAATTTGTACTGTACACTTTTGGGGACACCTACCAGTTTCCTCGACATGGTAGCTGTTGTATTTATATGCTTTGACCAAGAGAGGTCAGATGAAAATATGAGTCCCATATGTTTGTGTTTTTCTAGACATACGCTATTCGTTTGTTGGAACTTTACACTTGGGTAAATCTGCAGGATCCTTTTTGGTGTTAACCAGTACTGTTCAGGTTTTTGCATGATTGAAGGTGATTAGTCATTGATTTGCCCAGTCCGACATTGAAGGAACGCCCTGATTTAGCGTGTTTGCTCTTCAACTGGGTCATCCATTTCAATACATTAAGTTGTTTTGTCCACAAAATGACGCGTTTAGCTCTAATGATATTTATGATATCATTGACATACCTCAAAAACATAGTACAAATGCCAAGTACAAAGCTCCATGAGACACCTGCCTCAATAGCGGCCCAATCGGCTTTCCACCTTCAATAAGAACACGCTGACGCCGATCGAAACGATGTTATTTCATCCATAGCAAAAATGTCTCATGGATTCCTGCTTTTTTCAATTTCTTGATCAAACCTGTGTGATATGTTTTGTCAATTTTTTTTGTGATATCACAAAAGACTAGACGCATTTCTTTTTCGAAATCGAAGGCTTTAGAAAACTCATGATATAGAAAGGCGTATTGGTCGCCAGTGCCGAATCCGGGAATGAATCCGATTTGATTTGGGATAGAACAAAGTTGTCCTGAAAGAAATTAAACATGTATTAGTAGACCGCTCCTTCGAAAAGTTTGCCAGCACAGCTCGCACAAAAATAGCTGTATATTTTAGATATCTGCTGATCTGCTTTTGCTAGATTTCCGACATATATGCCATCACCCATTCTGATGAAAATAAAAAGTTATGAAGGGCATGACGAAAGAAGTTAAACCATTTGGCCAAAGAGGTAGAAATACTGGAAGCAGCTTTAACATTAAGGGGCTGATGGTGTCCAGGTTAGCAGGCTTTGTACACATTTATGGATTTCAAAATACCGAAAACTGTTACTTCACTCAATTCAATTCTATCTGTAGAGTGAACTGCAGAGGAGGAATACAAGTATTGTGTTGGTCTAATGTAAAAGTAGAGGAATTGACACGGTAGTGTTGCAGAAAGAAATAATAGAAAACATTAGCGTCTGCTGTGTCTTCAGAGATATTTGTATTTGGTGAAGTTTGGCAATTTGACCATTTATTCCAGGCTATTTGCCGACCCAATGGATGAACATTGAAGCTCTAGACGATGCTTGATCAAGTGACACAACGTTATGCTACTCTTCTATTGTTATTTGCTTCAGTTATACCATGGTATCGAAACCAAAAAGAAATCCTGTTTGAGACTGGAATTTAGTATCATGTAAGCAAACCCTTTGTCACTTGAATTAAATTGTAAGGCGTTCTCTAGTTTGTCATTTCATTGTTCATATGCATCATTAGCTTTATGTCCATGCTAGGTTACAAGATGTTCGTAATAAAGTAGGCAAAATCACTTAACGATTGTAGCCATCAGTCTTCAGCAAGCATGTGTCGAGGCAGTACAGGAATTGGTGTAAAATATAAAACATAACATCAGCAATTATACCTGCCATCAAGGGCATTCAGACTTAGCTCACATATAAAAGCATTGAGTATATTTTGCACGTGATCCTGATGTGCTTGACTATAAATAAAGTTGCAGATATCTCATTTTACACAGATCACATCTAGATCTATTTTTGAAACAACGCTGTACATTTCCAAGTATATATAGATAGTATTCTACATAATTAGCTAGCTGATACATCGGTTCACCTGAAGGTCCATGCGATTAATCACCACCTGAAATATCAATGCTCTGTTTAAATGTTAATCATATTTGGTGGGACATTTATTTGCATATCTTGGTTGCAACATATCAGAATCAAAGCACTGAAGAAATGGCAGTTTTCTTACAGTTTCCTCAGCTATGGGCCATGCTAAAATCAAAATTTTATATGATCTGCATAGAATTCCCTCGTCAAAACTGTAAGACATATAAAGGATTAAAAATTATACTTGTTATTTGTTTGCAGAATAGTTTTACCAAAAAAAAGAAAAAAAGGTGTTGTAAGTTAAGGATATTTGAAGTCGTGTCAGGGGAGACACCTCTAATACTCAACTATATATATATATATATATATATATATATATATATATATATATATATATATATATATATATATATATATATATATATATATATATGTGTGTGTGTGTGTGTGTGTGTGTGTGTGTGTGTGTGTGTGTGTGTGTGTGTGTGAATCTCAAACTTTCAATAGCCATTTAGTAATTTAGTCACGACAAATGTCATGGTTCGCATATATAAATAATTTTATGGGCGTATATATTTTTGTTATTGTATAAACGTGAATAATGCTATATTGAAAGGTAAAATTTAGATAAGGAAAATCGATTCTATGCCCTGTACAGGTGTACCGATTTTTCTTTTAGGTTAATAATGATTAAAGTAAATGCAAGACATACTGAGTGGTGCCATCATGATGACATATCGTGCATCACAACATTCTTCAAAGTTTTCCACTGATTTGAACGTCACATTTGCTCCAGGTTCTATGTCATCACGTGTGTTGACAAAGAAGGCATATTCTCCCATATTACACCCACTTCTAATGAATTTCGGTACAGAACTGCCATTTATATAACGATATCCCATTACATCACCTTGTTTTATGGTTACATCAGACACTGGAACATAATAGATCGATGGACATGAGCTTTTAACAACACGTGTTGTATATACAAGCTTAAATACTTTTTTTGTTGTATTTGTTGCTGAGAGGAGCCTCCATATCTGAAACGATGTGTACTTTTGATTATCAAGCTTGAAGTACCATCGCAGCAATTTGCCTGTAACTGGTGAGGTGCTGGAGGGGTTTGGAATAATATAGCAATTTCCTTTTTGGGCTGTTGACCCAAAACCGTCCGGATCATTTCCAAAATATACAAACTTGCCTGTAAAAAGAAAGAAAATACGTTGGACACAGAGGATAAAATTGCAAACCTTGTTTGATGGCTTTTACAATAGACGTATGATACTCATTCATTTTACGTTATACCTTATCATGGAAAACGCAAAAATGGAATAAGGAATGACATTGAATAAGGATGATTTTAGTAAAATTGTTGTTATTTGTAAATATTATCAACAGGTGCACAAAGGCAGAGAGAAAGAGAGAGAAAAACCATGGATAGAAAGAGAGGGAGAGAGAGAGGAGGAAGAAATTGAGAGCAAGAGAGAGACATAGACACAGAAAGAGAGACAGGGAGAGAGAGAGAGAAACAAAGAAAGAAACAAACAAACAGGAAGTGTCTTTAACAGCCCAGCCACATGGCCCTGCAGTCTAACCCGTAAGTTCCAAATTGGCCTATATCGCTCAAAATATATTAAAAAAGCATGATTTTTCAGAATGTAACCACTTGACCACACTTTATAGAGACCCACCAAAGGTACATCCCTGCCAAGTTTGGATGAAATCTGGCAACGGTTTCAAAGAAGTTGGGATTAAAAGTTGAACAGATGTACCAACACACAGACAGGCGCTGGATTAATATGAATCCTGTAACATCAGCCTAGGAAGAAATCAGGGACTGGCACAGGATCACCTAGTACTTAACAATAAATAACTTTGCCCACCATTCACAAAGTGCTTTCTGTCAAGTTTTAGCACAATTCGGGTTAGTTTTAAACTAATAGAAAATGGGCATACACAAAGAAACCTTACAACTCAAAACAACTGTAGCAATGCCTGTAAATAATTTACGATTTTAATGGTGTCCAGATTCAGCCCAATGCACTTTCAAAGGAATTAGGAATTTGTCAAGCATTTCTAATTGAACAAATTATGTCGTGAAATCCCCAAGGCAACTGCAGCGTGATCGTTAATACAAATTGATAAAGAAACACTGGAGGTAAACCAGCATTATGTTTTAATAGAACGCGAACATTATTTTGGTAAAGATTCCAAAAATACAAATTGTGCATGGGTAGATGAATTGATGGCACGCTGTTACTTCCACTGGCACAAAAGTGTAAAAAAGACTTGGTGTTGTATGAACATTTTAAACTTACGACAAGGCGGAATGTCACAGTACTCCTTTTGATATTCTAAATCTGTTGTGAAGCACCAAGGCCCATTCCCATCTTTATTTGGGTTCCGGCAATAGTTTGCTGCCTCGGCCATTGTTTTGTCCGGAAACTTTTCAGGTGAATTTATGTATTTGTTGACATGTGGAATTTGTTGGTCCCATCTTTGGCATGTGCGTCCCTTTCTTGTCTTGTTAATCTTACCAGTATATTCAATCCCTGCATTACTCAGCCTGCAGTCTAAAATAGATAATTTCAACCACATTACATGTCTTTATCATATTCATGTAATATCAACCTACAATTGTTTATTGAGCGAATGAGAAAATCAGCAAATTTATATTTTCTGGTACAATCGTCTCTTTTGTTATTACAATGCTAACATAATGCACACAATAATTTGAAGATTATCCTGTGGCAAATCGTTCCATTCCTGGAGGATAAAACAACAGAAATAATCTTTAGTGGAAGTCTCTCCTATCTCATGGAATACATCCACTAAAGGTAACTCCACTCGTGCTCCATTAGATGTAAGTCTGGGGGTAGGATGCTAACTCCATCATCTCCAAACCATCATTTGCAGCAAAGCCGTTCACATTACAGGCGAGGTTCTAGCCTGGTATTATCAAAGATTGAGATAATGTCATGTCCAATGGCCCAGTGTAGTTTTTGGGACTACATTGATTGCAGGATGTGTGTCATGTACTGCCCGGCATTCAGAGTTCCCCATATCAAGGTATACCAGCTCCATCTTTCCACTTGCTAATATGCATCCCCATACCATGGTGCAACATCCTCCACAATAGGCTGGGAACAATAGGCAGCATGAATTTTACCTCAGCCTGTCCCTCACACCTGTCTTTACAATGAAGGCACAGTGGCATTAATATGTGATTAGAACATTGGTCAAATGTCCTCAGTATTGCGTGTGCAATCAAGTGACCAGTCCTTTCCAGCTTCTTTCAGTTCCAGCAGGAGACTTTTTTTCTGAAGCATGGGTCTGGACAACAGACCGTCAGTGTGCAGCCTATTTTATAGAGTTTGTTAAGAAATTGTTGTTTTTTGTGTGGATGGGCTGCATGATATCTGTTTTGTTTCTGTTGCTGGTGACTCTTCCATGGCTCAATTTTTTGTGCCAATAAACTGGTGGTGATGCATGGTTGTCACTTTTGATCTTTTCCCACCTTTATAAGCTGGGTACCTCATTGCTGTTGTATGGTAGGTTTATAAATTTATCATATTTTTGAAGGAACACATTGAAGCACAAGCAGGCTTTTAATACCAATTCATTTCCTTTATGATGCACAGATTATGCTTGAAATCATCTTAATGATGGAAAGAAAGAAAAAAAAAAGGGAAAAACACAGCTGCCTTACAAAAATAATTTGATATTTTTATATTGTATCATATTAGATGGTAGAACATGTAACATGTATGTCAGAAAGAAATTATTGAATCACAAAAAAGTATATACGAGGTAAAATGTATCCATATTCTTTATTTGGGTACTTTGAATTTATCAGTTAGACCTTGACGACAACCTAATGCAGTCCGGTTTCAAAACAAGTGGCCCCCTGATTATACATAAACTTGCAGGAGCTACTGGTATGCTTCACTTAGATAAATAAATCATGTTAGGTGCGCAGGTATATCAAGCGTAGCATTGTGAATACTTTGGACACTCAGAACCTAAAGCAGCTTTCACACACACGCAAAACACACACACACGCACACACATACACACACACACACACACACATATATATATATATATATATATATATATATATATATATATATATATATATATATATATATATATATATATATATATATATATATATATATTTGTACTTGTGTTTTTTGGCCTAGAACCTCTTCCTCTTAGTCCTTACCCTATTCTGCAGTCCGAACTCTTTACTCTCCATAAGCTAACCTGTCCCTGTCTAACCTATATATATATATATATATATATATATATATATATATATATATATATATATATATATATATATATATATATATATATATATGGCATTACTATTGTCCATATTGCACATGTTCCTCTGTAAAATTTTGACATAGGCTGCATCAGCCCAAATAAATTAAAGGGTCGTCAGTGGGTAATTACTCAACATATTTCCAATGCCTATCACATGCACATGTCTATGTGAGTAGCGGCTCCTTGTCAAAGCTGAATATTCAGCAAAGTCAACCCACATAATAAAGAATAAATATGAGCGTGGCAAATAAAGAATTAGCTAAATACGTGAAGTTTTGCTTATAAATGCAGAGCCTTATGATGAAAGAATACTTGTCAAACAAACCATAATTACTACATTTGTGTAGTACAGGTTCAGATAAGAATAATTTGACTGAACCCTAAACCAATATATACTCTTTCTAGCTGGACAGCTTATCCTAGTTACACCACCTGCCAGTGTATAACTGAAGTGGAAACAAGCTGGGGCAATATACTCAGTCCCAGTGATTGTAAAATAAACAGTTGCAGCTAGACCACCTGAACAAACCAAGGGAAATCCTAACAAGGACTGCAATGATGGACATCCTGCACCAGAATGTAAACCAAACTCTATGATGACACTTACCCTTCAAACAATTAATCTCTATTTCACTGCCAACCCTGAGTCAACGCAGCAACGTAATGTGTCAGGTTTGTGACATTTGATAAAATGCTGTCAATTTTGAGTATTTTTTTTTTTTTAGATCGAGTAAATGTGCATTTAAGCATCTCAGAAAGAATGAAAGTCGTTACCATTTTTGCCAAAAATATGTTATCTAAACAATTTTTCATAATAGGATTTTAAGTACAGTTAGGCAAGCTTGTGACTGTCGTCAGTAGCTGCTTGCTACCTATAGCCTCGGGGAGGGGGGGTGACCTAACAGGAAGCAAACTGGCCTAAAATATCTGAAAGGTGAAAAGGTAATGCCAAAATATAAAGTAACGTAGCAAACCGGGCAAGTCTAAACACTGTAAATTCTTGTAGCCAAACTTTCAAATAATCTTTAGATATTAACAGCAAAATTATAGGGCAAGTCAGAGAAGAATTAAAGTCATTTCTATTTAAGTCAAGCAAACGCAATTAAAATATCATATTTCTTTAGGAGATATCAAGTACAATGAGGCAAGCATGTAACTGTCGTCAGTGGCTGCTTGCTACTTATAGCCCCTGGTGGTTTGACCTAACAGAAAATAAGCTAGCCTAATATATCTCAAAGGTGAACATTAAAACAGAATGATGCCAAAAGATAAAATTAAGTAGCAAAAGAGGGAAGTCTAATATCTCTACAATTATTGAACCCAAACTTTCTAACATCTCGGGATATTAACAGCCAAATTTGCAGAAATATTTAATCAAAAATACACTTTTGAATCCTCTTGACTCAAGTTTATTGTAGATAAATTTGGTTCTAGATGCAAAGTCCTGAAATTTAGAACAAGTATGACCAAATTTCAAAATCTGTGACAAAAACGTATTATATCCAATAGTTTCCGAAAAATTACTGTCCGGGAGAGGATAATTAACTGCTTCTGAGTTAAACTTATCTATTTTGTAATAGACTTTAATAATTGTTAATAATCCAAAAACATTTTTTTTTCACATTTTCCATAAATTGCATTACAGTATTTATGAAAATGATTCCTAATCGCAGTCAAACACAATGTTACTTCTTTTGATAATTGTTTTGTGAAACATTTTGAAGCACCGGCTATTAATCTAGATTTAAAGGGCTTCTATGTAATTTGGGTATCCAGAACAAAAGTGGAATAGAGGAGTCCTCTTCAGAAATGTTGATATTATTTTTTTTTTCTATCTCATCTTTATGTGAATCTATGAAATTATCAATGGATTGTTTGTGTAATTTTTATGAGTCATTTCCTCTTATGTCTGAAATATTGTTTATACCAAGTTCCATTTTCAAAAAATCAAGATAATGTTTTTGCAGATGATTCCAAAATTGTTACCTGCCTTATCTATGTTAGTGACTACAAATCTTTCTTGTAGTTCTTTGACTGCTTTAGAAATTTTAGGCTGTTTTAGATTAAACATATTGGAATTTTTAATGTGGAATTTCTAACGATAAATTCTAATTCTAAAGACTGTTTTCAAGTTAAATAACCATCCTTCAAATTTCTGAAATTCCATTTTTTCTTTCGTTGCCCATTACATACAGTAGGAATCAAGTGCATCACATGTATCCTCAAAAAATTTGTCAATGTTCAACTTGGGACATATCTGAAATTTTGTGCCTTTTTTTATCACTTCTCTTAAACCTGAATTTTGTATAATAAACAAATTACCTGTAAGTACATGTTTGTGGTAGGCATCAGCAAAAGTTGAATATTTACTATTGGACATACAGCCTTCATTTTGATTTGCTGCTGTGTCCTCTAGAGTAATTGAAGCCATAACTTTTTTGTAATTCATGATACTTTGTCCAATATTGTTGCCATATTTATAGGAAATGAAGGGGGTTCTGTTATTGAGCACTCCTTGGGAATCATGTTATGAACAAATTTCAATTTGAAAAGGGACTGAATGTTTAGTGAGTCAATGATTTTGTGTTTGAAAGGAATGCTACAAAACATTGGTTCCTAATTTTGTCTTACTAGAATCTGGTTTCCGAATAGATTTAGTCTTAGCACACACGATTCCCCCCCCCCCCCAAAAAAAAAAAAATTGAGGAAATGTGTGTTCTGATTCTGTAAGACTCAAATATTAATTGATTCTTTTTATGCCTTGAAATGATATTGCTTTAAGAGCTGTATGTAATTGATCAATGCCATTGGAGAAAGCTAATATGCTAACAAAAACAAACATATATATATATATATATATATATATATATATATATATATATATATATATATATATATATATATATATATATATATATACATATATATACATTTATATGTTTTATGTTCGGAACGAGTGGGACTCGAACCCGCAACCTTTGGCACAAGTCGCCTGGCTGAAATTGGAAAGGCACATATCCACCTGGACAAATCCCCATTCCAAAAAAGAATGGTTCAATGGAGGTAGTTATGTTTGAGTGCCATGTCAACGCGGTCATGCAGTATATTTACTGAGTTGGCATTTATTTCCAGAATCAGGGACTTTAATCCACTAGCATAAAGGAAATGCGGAAAATATATGTTTTATGTTCGGAAAGAGTGGGACTCGAACCTGCAACCTTTTGCACCATATATACATATATATGTATACATATTTTTAAGGCTCGCTTAATACCCCCTTTTGTCAGAGTTGGTGGGGTGTGTGAGTGTTTTTTCTTTTTTTTCACGAGGCACTGGGGTCCTCAAAGTCAGACAAAAATGCGAAACCATAAAGTATTGTTTCGAACACTTTTCTCAATGTAACAAGAACAATAATCATCTGTTTTTTAAATGGATTTTGTTTGCTTTTTTTATCAAGGATAGTATCTCTCTAAAACCTTTCTCTGAGAAATGCCCATGTAATTCTACCAAGGAAAGAAGTGCAGCAACAGTTTTCTAACTTCGGCAGAAACAAGTCCATTTTCGTTATAGGTGTGTTAACGATGTGATATATATATATATATATATATGCAGGCTTATGTCTAATCTGTCCAATAATGTGTTCGATGGATTGTAGGAATTAGCTATTCCGTTTTTGAAGGATATGATTCACAATAATTATAGGACTCATCTATGTTGACTTTGACTGTATTCTGCTTCCCTGAAGGACCTGTTAACAGTTTGCATCAAATGCCGAGGACATAAATGTTTACCTTCTTCTTTTCCATAGCTTTTGTAAATTTTTGTTTCCATTGCAGCACGCAAGTGTAGTTCTCTCTAGAAGGAAGTGTATTTGGCCATTCATTATATTTATTTGTTTCCTTTTCATATTAATTTCACAATGTTTCTACACAAAAACAAAATATACTTAACTAGCCGTAGGCTGTTAGTAAATAAAAAAAACCAAACTAGTTATTAAACGCATTTAATGAGTAAAATAGACAACATTTCACACTGCGCAGTCTGCATTATCCTGGTCTGCAACTTAAAGTGTTGCTTACAATATTACAAACTAAACCGTGGCTAAAAAAAAAATTCAGAAGGAGATGCAGGATGAAGAGGAAAAGAAGACATATAGGTAATTTAGGTTCAAAAAGGAGGAGTTACATGATATTGGGCTCACCAGCTTTAATTTTACTTAATAGATCACACAGTGTGGTATAATGGAATAATCCAGGCATGCTTCACTGCAAAAATAAAAGTGCCACTTGATGAAAAGAATTTATGCCGCGTTGTTTTTTATTTTTTATTTTTTTTTATTTTTTTATTTATTTATTTATTTATTATTATTTTTTTTGGCACACCATAGATGCAGGAGATCTTTTTTTATTTTTTCTTGGGGGGGGGGGGTCACTTTGTTTACTAGCACAAAGCAATTTACAATACCAACTTTGAAAAAAAAAAAAAAAAAAAACAACAACAACAAAAAATCAGATATTTTGCGTTGGTTAAGATGCGTATATTTTCAGTTTTACAATATTGTCACTGTTAGACCATGCCACACTTCGTGATGGATCGTAATGACATTTTGTAACAGTTTTTACCTGAAGAGGTAGTGTTGAACAGTGCTGTTAAAGTAGTCATGTTCTTTAATTCTGTGTGCAAAACATATTTTATATTTTTTCTTTCATTATATCCGAATTTTGTACGAAACCTTTCATAGAGACTGGCATTGTCAATCATGTAACACTTTGCCTGGTCATAGCCCTACTACCAAAATCGAATAGTTAATGTACCCAGTGTCATTAAAATCACAGACACTTCAATATTCCCCAAAGAATTAAGTGCAGTGATAGTGTTTACACGTCAATGTGTAACTTTCCAATATGCTCATGAAATGAAATTGAAATACAGGTTTTAGATGATTAATTTATATTAATTTAGCATTTTAAAGAAACACAAATTAATACAGTCACACACACACGCACGCACGCACACACACACACATACACAGACACACACGCACATATATATATATATATATATATATATATATATTTATATATATATATATTTATATACATATATATATATATATATATACATATATATATATATATATATACATATATATATATATATATATATATATATATATATATATATATATATATATATATATATATATGTGCATATATGTACCAAATTATTATGGATGAAAGTGTCAAATTTTGTTTGCTTTTCCCCTTTTGAACCCATCAAGATATGTTCTTCTTTCTGCAAATGTATAACTGCGTCGCAAATTAATGTGGAGCGCTGATCCCAATTCAATTGTCATGTAGATCACTTTTGCGTGCATGAAGCCATGGGTTTTGCAAGACAACATCCAAAACATATATCCTGAATTACAGAACTCTGTTTAAAAGGTATCTCCCTTGTAGTTACTATCTTAAGTTTCATCATTGGAGCATTTGTGTCAAATGCAATTTTAAAATCGTTTCCTCTTAATTAATCACATAGGTACAACCCTGGCAAACGTCCAGCTTTTTCTTAGCTCATCAGAACAGAGACTATTGTGTTGCTTGCTCATTTTTAGTTAATAAGGCTAATGTGAAAGGTATTTATTCTGCAATTCATGGTTCTTTTAAGTATTTTGCATTAATAATTGTCCTACACTGTGATAATCTGTTATCCTGTTTAAACCATGTAGCAAAACTATGCAGTTGATTGGGATGGAAGAAATATCCACATGAAATCATGTTACAGTTGGAATATTGTGGCTTTCTGGTGTCCACTTATGGCATATCCCACATGGACATTTCTATATATCAATGTCATCAAAATATTTGCACTTCTTAAGGAATGATCAATTAAGATGTGGCCCTAAACGCACCATGAATGTTGTTACAAAGGGCAAGGTATCCATCAAAGTGACAATTTCATTTGAATTAATCGCCGTTAGATAGTCGTTATTTTCAATGCGAATAAGCAACTTGAATGACTAGCTTGTTACCATCTTTGTGGCTGAGAACTTGTGGAACATTGATCATCATGGTGATGCCCACCTTGGACATGTGACATCCCTTTCAGGCCAAATATCAGAGAAGAATGCATCTCTGGCAATTAGCCTGTATATGCTTTTTCAGCACTTTGTAACCAAAAGTTGTCAATATTATCTATGTGTAACTCATAATTCAAAGGCATTATACAAACTCATTAATTTTGGATGCAGAGAGTTTTTGGTAAATTTCTTTTTATATTTTTCGACAAACATTTAAACAGTCAAATTCGTGTCATTTTTATCTCAACACATGTATCAATAAAATTGTTATAGTTTTCCTAATTCTCTATATGCTTGTTTAAGGCGGGGAGACAAGCAGTTTACAAATGGTCTTTTTTCTGTGAAATTATCAAAGTTTGTGGCTTGTGTCTTTGATACTCATTTAATAAAAAAAAATCTCATCATTTCTTGGATAACCCTTGACATGTTTTACGTAGATTCATTTAGAATAAATCGGCTTTTTTTTATTAAAATCAGCAAACAGGTTTTACAGTATTATTAATGTGCATTTAAAGCAGACCTTATTGTCAGTTACTTACAATGGGTTCTTAAGACAGTACGTTGACTAGCATGTTAGAATCGAAAGTATCTTGTTAATTTCCTCAGATTGTATTGGGGAAAGAACTAGTTAAATTGGGGATATGATAGACAACATATGTCTCATCCCCACACCTCAAAATTATGCAAAATTGTTTGACCATAACGTTAAGGATGCCAAATTGAGAATTGTGCATTTGTCTTGATGTGTTTTTAACTGCACAGCAGAACTCACCGGTAGCTTCGACAAGAAATATGCTTGAATGGACAATCTGGATGCTCAGTAAGATATATGATGAAACCTTGTTACAGACAATTTGAGCCATCCTAAAACATAAATTTCGTGTTAATATCATCTATCATATTCGGTAAAATGTTATCATGTAAGCAACGCTGATAAAATACAGAATGTTACGAGAAACGAAAGAGTGAAGGACAAGGACAGCGATATCATGTTATGGAAAACCCATATTCCCTACATTAGGATCAGCAGATATGCAAAAGCATCTAAGATTACCCAAAATTTGACAATCTTTTATTCATCTGATGAACTATTTTAAAAGACCGAGAGGCCATGAAATGTTGCTGCCCGTGTTTCCAAAAAAAGTATCTGGCGCAGAACAAATCAACTGATCAGACGTATCGCATTTTTATATAAATTAGAGTGTAGCAATAAACTAGACATGAATGTGGATCAGGGTCCTTCATGGAATTTGCTCAACAGATTTGGAGAAACCTACATATCAAAAATACCTCATGCTGAAATGTAATTTACTTAACAGATTTAAAGAAAACTATTAAAACACCTCCCGACGAGAGAAACAACACAAGAGCAAGAGGATTCACCTGATAGTTACATCAAATGTTTGGCTAATCATAAGAAAAATGCAATAATCCACGTAATACACTGTTTTCTGTTTGCTACAGCAACTAATGAAACATTTATCTGTACCACAGAACCTATAAATGAAATGAATAATGCAGATTGTGAATGCACCATTTTACACATCAAAGTAACTAATTTACCAGGTCGCATTAAGAGTCCATCATGTGTTCCTTGATTTCAATAGTGTGCAATATGCTGCACTCTTCAAATGTTACATAGAATGTGGAGAACGTATGAAACTATTTATGATTGTTGTGATGAAAATTGTTAATTAACTCAGGACCATCAACTGACATAAATGGAACCACCATTATTGTTGTCACTGAAACAAAGAAGCTGTGAGGTAATTGTGATAAACATGCACCCGTTATATTCTGTTTTCTTGCACCATAGTTGAATAGGAGCTGTTGATACATTTATTTGGATCATTATGTGGATCTATTAATTTAGAAGCAAGTGTACTGTAGCAGTCCTGTGCTTTGCAGATATCGGATGATTAAACATGATGTGTCCGTGTATACTTTGAGTAAATGTTTGAACATGTCTACTTAATGTTCAACACAGAAATTTTGCAATTGAATTCACCACTTATAAAGTTGAGGGGTCATCATTATCTTAATGAAAAGTAACAGGATCCACTTTTGCCAAGATATAAGCGGCATGTCTGTTTCATCTATTAAGTTCACAAAAGGTCAAGAGAATCAACCCTTACAGAAACTCCACAGGTCTCTTCCTTATATTGTTACAGATCAAACACACATGCGCAGTCTACCATTAGCGAGATACATGGCAAATTATCTGAGTACCTTTCAAAGTTGTATAAGGTCAAAAGACACAATGGGAAAGGAAAGCGGTCAGGTGCTTTCCTCACTTTGGTGCCAAAATGACCCTTTTTAAACATAAGAATACATTTGGTAGTAAATTCTGGAGTTGACAGTAATAATCCTTATGAAACTCGGCGGATAGTGAGATATGGCAGATATGTATATATATATATCTCGATCTTCATAAGAACTTCAAATGACACTGACCACCAAAATGTATCTGTAAACAGATTTCTATGTCAATTCTCACCTAGATATTCATAGTCATACTTAAAATGGCTATTTCATTCAAAAAAGGAAGAAGTATCAGGATTATTCACAAAAAACACTTTTTGTTCTTTAACCAACAATTAATGCTCCGTGGAGAATTTGTTTTTTATATCTTAAGGAAATGAATTTCATCACCTATTATGGGTACCCTCATAGCCCGTTTTATCTCTGAAGGGACCATATTGAAACTTCTAATATTAAAAAGTTGCAACCATAAGATACAATAAGAAGAAGAGATACTGATGAACATTTTTCAGAATATAGTGCTTGATAAAATTTTATGTCAAGGTGTTCAATTCAGATTGGTAATAACCTTTTTGATTTTCTAAGTCATAGTGGTGCACATCAAAACTCAAAAATTGTGATCGGAAAGTGCCAAAAACTCTAAATTATACTCATTCTATCATGTAACCAATTGATAAGTTAATTGGGACTATACCATTCGAAACAATAGATTTAGAAACACTGAACTGGAGCAGCTATACAGTAGCATAAAGTAAAATAGCATTGTCTCCTCATGTCTCAACAAGGATAATGTTGCCTATTGAGAATACTAATGTATGGGTATGGTACTCTGCAGAATAAGACAAATCGTTTCTTATGTTTTGTCACTTTCAATAAACCACGCATCAAATATTGCTCTTTAAAGATTATTTGAGTGAACTCGAAAATTTCTTAGCTGATAAATCTAGATAATCAGCAGGATTCTTTCTATTATTTTTGTTTACTCGTAAGACCAGGTTGCAGAAGGAATGGCAACCATGCATCGGAAGAAGCAGCCACATTTGGTGTACAGACGTGTGACCGATTGTGAGTGAATTGTCATTGGTCTTATTCAAATGGTTCCCGCATGCAGTCCCTTTATCATTAGGTGTAATTTAAATAATTGAGTTGGTCCATGGAAAATAATTTATGCGATTTCTGACACTCAGACCCAGTTTAAAGAGAGAAAAGAGAAATAGTCACATTGAGAGCAGTGGTTTGGGATGTGGAAGGCAGAACTTACACCCAAAGGAATCCTGTTTAAAATTTCCCTGTGGTAACTTTTGGGTATTCTATTACACACAGCCGTTTGTTTGCTGGCTTGATAACGGTCATCACATGTTCCTGCGTAATCATTTTCAATTAAGATATTATGAGGGAATCTTGCTACATCTTCTAGACTGTTTGAAATAAACATTTCGAGTTTCACTCCTCAATCCATTAGAATTTGCTGTCATATACATTTTTATTTATTGAAATCAATTCTCCTTTTCTACGTTGTCAGTGTAACATCTTATACTTTTGTATTAGATGTTCTTTGAACAATATGTAGCTTGATGGCTGTTCATGTGTAGGTCCTGTGGCTAGTGATGTCCATGTTGATAAACTTGTCAAGATTTGGATGGTTTTAAATTTGGACTGAATTTTGACTACAATATTGACTGTATATGGTCTTACCACTACTTGCTTCATGACACCCTCATACCAGTTTTGGGAAGTGTCACTGGGGCAACATTCCCAAAAGTGGGATATCGTGAATCTTCAGCTGTTTTCACATAGTCTCACCCAATGCTACTTTGTTTGGTTTCTATAAGTTGGAAAACATGAAATCTGACACATTTATTGTATATAAAGTGACTTTCATACGACCTTGACAGACAAAGGGTAGGAAAGAAGAGCGACTTTTCCGCGTTTTTACGCATTTGTGAAAACTATGCTGGTTTAAATAATATAAACAAAAAAAAATTAAGGTGTCAGAAATTTTCCAGAGAGATCTTTGAAAAACGATATTTCAAATTTAGACACAAAATGAGTACAAGGATGTGGAGTTATATCCATCCCATTGTTATTGCTGGGAAACGCCATGAAGAATAATAAAATAACAACAACCAGTTCCGGATCAAAGAGTACACACAAAAAGAGTAAATTAAATAAATCAAATCATCATAATACATCATATTTAAGATGTGCTATGCCCATTTTTATCAGCTCCCGTTTGAACTAAAGAAGGTGTCATCTTGGATTTTTAAAATCTCAAAGATGCTTTGTCTAAAACAAACCTAAACTTATTGGCATTTGGTTATTTTTGACAAACTACTTTTAGAATCATCTACTCATTAAGCTGCATCCATAGGTGTACAACTCGGATAAACATTTTACAAAGTTATCATGTTATTTTAAAAAATGACATTTTTTGAAGAATTCATGAAAATGGCTTCAAATTGAGTTATAGAGCTTTTTTTCAGAAATATCCTGAAATCTCGAATCTACCAATTCTTGTCCTCATTTTGGTAGTAGATGTGTACACATGGTAGTAAATTTAGACTCATGTGTGAATACAGATATGTTTGGTACCTCAAAGTTATTTCAGGATCACATGAAGAAAATAAAAATGAAATTGCCAGTGCATATCCTTACCATATGACTACTGTCATGCAGACGTTTCATCTGGCCAAACCAATCTGCAAGAAAGTTTCAGGGCCCTGGATGTCTCACGTTTGGCTATTTAGCCCCCAGTGCTTGCATCAACACTGAGGGGAGTGTCAACAGACTTACAAAGAAACCTCCATAAATGAGCATGAAAAAACGTTTGGGGCCCTATGTTCTAACTTATCCAAATGTATTATCTCAGTAACCCCAGCTACTGGAGGATCAATAAATCGACATCAGTATACTTTGAGGCCCTGCATTATTGAGTATTTGAAATTAACACTATGAAATTTATCATTTTCTCACTGATTGAAAATGTGTTTACAGTTTTAAGCTCTGAAATATCAGCATG
This sequence comes from Hermodice carunculata, assembly GCA_964020975.1. Lineage (NCBI taxonomy): Eukaryota > Metazoa > Annelida > Polychaeta > Eunicida > Amphinomidae > Hermodice > Hermodice carunculata. Next base: position 26,261,358 of record OZ026626.1, read on the forward strand.
CTTAAATAAAGTCTTTTTCAGAATCTCCATATGTCTGAAAAGCAACTGTACTTTTTACCGGATTGTTTTGCTTTGCCATGGAGGTTGTTCTATAGGATACTCAGATTTAAGTTCTATAGGATTTGGATGCTTTTACAGCACACAATATTGAAAAAAAAAATGCAGAATTTCTATGGTTGTATTGCATTCAAGAAGAAACAACAGATTGATGGACAAGATAACATTCAGACTACCCATGTATCAAATATAGTAGTTTGTCAGAAAATGCAGTCACAACTGAAATAATGGTGTAGAAATTGTTATAGTATAACAGAAACGACCTAAGATTCAACAACTGCAAATTAATATCAGAGGAATATGATCCCCACTGCTTATTAACCAAACCCTACTAAGCCTCATGGAGTGCACATACCAAAGACATCCTCTTGACCCTCCGGCTAGATAAGAATGATGGAACTACTGATTGAAAGGCATACCAAATTAATTTATTGAAAAGTGTACAGCCAGGAAAATGGAATGATTCAACTAGGGCATACATTTTTGCTGTATGTTTGCTATGTATTTGACAGAGAGGACAGGGTTATATAAAGATTGAAACACATTTGGGAATACAATTGAGTTGCATTGCCAGAGAGAGAAATTAAAGAGTAAGATTATGTGTATATAATAGGGCATTGAGAGTCTTCTTCAACTTTTAGTGATAAAATGTGGCATCTGCCCTTGATAGTATATCCTGACTTCATTTGAAGAATCCCAGTGCAGCTAGCATTAGATGCATCTAAGAGTGCATGGTCATTTGAAATGAGGACTAGATAATACAACGTCACGAGATGCATAAGAATATAAAAAGCTGTCAATACAGTAGAGTATTCAGAACTTTTCTTTAGGGAACTGACAAGAAAAAAAAGAAAAAAAAAGAAGAACGAAAAGTCAGAGCAATTGAAAAAAAATGAGGAGCTAAGGAATCTGATAGATATTCATTGATGTATTAGAAGAGAAAACTCTCTGGTGATCTAATGCTCAGCTGACCTATGGTGAACAGAGCCACGTAAAGTAAGACCACCTTGATTGAAATAGAATTGAAACAATCCCACGACCTTTGTCATCAATAGGAAGAAAATGCATTGATGGAAAGGTATAAGACTTGAACATTTATCAGCAATCTAGAGCGTCACCATGATGTAAACATATTTGCATAAAATTTTCTCAAGTTATATTTTCTCCAAGTATGAGAATAAATTGAGCAGAAGGTTCAAATATGGTAAAAACTGTCCAAATAAATCACGGCTTCACTTGCTGAAGCAATTGAGGTCAGTGAGTCCTGAAAAGAGTTGCTATGCAATATCCACATTGACATTGATATTACTCAATACAAGGGCATGCACCTAGTCACACAAACCCGAGCAGTCTATAGTATCTATTTTTTTTTTGTTTTACCCTCGCTATAAACTATTTTACCACCACGTTTCAGCACATTCTACAAGACAGATTTGAAGAAGAAATCAATAAGTAGCTTTAACATACAAATATTATAATGCAGTGCCAAATTGGGTTTGATGTGTTCCTGTGTAATTTTGAAGCAATATGCCTGGTGGTTTCTCAGAAAACAGTTTACTAGATCTTGCCAGAAATGAGCAAAACAGTTTCTGAATATCCAACAACCATGGGACCGTACCAATTTGAACATAAATGGGAAGGGACCCAATCAAGGTTCTTTGGAAGAATGTTTAAAGAAAATTTGTGCAACATTTTTGTACAAAAATGTAAAAATGCGAATTACTGATGGTTGGACATCGTTGACGACAGAGGAAGGCCCACTCAGCTGACTGACAGGTAAGCTGAGATTAAAATGCCATTTTAGAACTAACTTCTGCTTTCATTTGTATGAGTAACAGTGGGAAAACCCAGAACGGACTGGACCCAAGGTGAGAAAGTGAGTATTTGCCTGATCTACAAACCATATGGCTAACAAAGAACAGCTGCAACCTTCACCATGCAATGTTGTGGGACAAACAATCCTGCTCTACAAAGATAACAGGACTTGGCTTTACAGTCAGTAATACCTCTGCTGGCTGACAGCTGGAGTTCGATGTCATCATAGGAGTGGTGGAAAGATGAAGACTAAAGGGATGTCCACAGGTTGAAGGATACACTCATTCATCTCCAAAATATGAGTCCATGCGAGGTGCCCGAGTTTGCAGCATTTGTATTCAGAGAACCAAGGACTGACAAAATAGACGATTGTGACAAGGAACACGTGGATAGCTTGTACCAACTTGTGACAGCTGGCTATTGAGCCAACACTAGTAATATCCAGCAGAGCTCATTTAGCAGTGGTTCGATATCAGTCACTCAAGGCTATTGGTTGATTAGTAAGTCACCTGTTATAGGAACAAGTAGCACTTGTCAAGCCGAGGCTAAGCATCCAGTTTCGAAGGTTAATGCCTGGTGATTATGCCCAAAATACTGGTAAGACCCAATACCACCCACCAAACTGTAGCTCAGCTGCAACTTTCCAAAAAATACATCAGATGATTAAGCCCAGTATACTTTTGGGAACCAACAACACCAACTGAGCCTTACTTCAGCATCAATTATCAAAGGATAATCGCTGACGAGTAAGCCAGCTCAAGCTATGAATAGTAGCACACGTTAAGGCGATTCAATACAAACTGATCTGAGTCTATAACCGAGAGTTTGAAACTCTTTACATTGTAAGGAGTGTTATGTTACAGTTTAAGCTTGCAGACCTGTATATTTCATGAAACTGATTCAGTATTGCAATATTTACAAATCTTGACCTGGGTTCAACCTTTATCATTATTATTATTATTATTATTATTATTATTATTATTATTATTATTATTATTATTATTATTATTATTATTATTATTATTATTATTATTATCATTATTATTAGGAATGGCTGAGTAGGCAGCTTTTATGTGTACTAGTACAGGAACCCCAATTCCTAAGCCAATTAGAAATGGAAGTGATTGTTGGAATTTGTGTTCAAGTACTCCAGTGCACAGATACAACTTAAACAGGACACCGACTATCTGTGCGTCAAACAGTTAATATTACTAATTTGCATTTAATAGGATTATGGTCAAAATTATGCACATTCACCATATTTACTTTATGTCTGTTCAGTAATAGGAACATGAATTTATAATGAATTTTCCTTGTTCCTGTACAAAAACATAAATATTAAAAACAATGTTTTCATCAAGCAACTACGAGAGCCGAAATCAGCAAAAACTACAAAAGGAAACTTAAGATAACGCATGGTTGATACCTTTAATTTTAACACCACTACATTTTTTTAGCTGCAGAGGGTATTGAGGTCATTTGAAACTGAGTGACAATTACGTCATCATTGATGCTAGTCCAGATAGCGTTGTTTTAATTGGAAAAAAATGTTGACTGTGTTTTGTTGTTCCGACTACACTGTTTGCCTTAGTATGGTTTGTATGTAAATTGAAAGTGTAATAATGTGGCTGGCTCAAAGTAACATAAACGCTTCCCACAGTAGGGGAAAAAGGGCACATCACTATCTTATTACACTACCGGGTTGCACAAAACTAAAGTAAAAACACATATGATTTAATCAAGCTATTTAGCCACTCCAATCTTTTTGGCTATGTCTTTCTTAGATTGTTGTGGGCTTACATATCAAATGCTCAAAGCTGAAAAAACTCCCCATTCTACAGAATGTTTTGCCCATACTAATTTTTGTCTCTAACTATATTTTAGGATATCCTCTGTCAAGCAAAGTTTTAAACAATGAACTAATCAGCATTGCGTGGAAATAGCCGTTTTCAATAAGGGACCCCTGAAAAAGCAAATGCGTCATGTACGTTGCCTGAGATACATCAACAACAACAACAACAACAATAATAATAATAATAATAATAATAATAATAATAATAATAATAATAATAATAATAATAATAATAAATAATAATAATGAATATTCATGCAGACACACACAAAACATGGCCGGGCATTGAGCTTGGAAAATATGGCGAAGAGTGGAAAACTGGTTGAAAGAAAGCGTGTTTGCCCTCTGTGGAAACATATTCCGCTATCCTGTTCCCTTCTTCCAATATACGTCAGGAAAAATATCACAGCTTTAATAACTGTATACTTTGTATGCAGCGGCTCCTTTTTTTCATATGGTCCAGCATGTCAGGTGTATGTTTTTGTCTCTTTATGCAATCTAACCTCCATTCATTTATGCAGCACATACTTCATGTGACCACACGCAAAAGGGTTGTTCTCTGAAAATAGGAACAACTATACTACAATGTGAAAAAGGCAGGGTATGCTCAATGTTGTTCATGTTGACATGAATGAACACATATGTTGTGAGAACTTGTTTATAGCATTCACACGACATCTGTCTCTACATGCGCATTACTTACATGATATTATAAATTTTAAAGAAACAAAATGAATACAAAGATATAATATTTATAGGGTGCATTCCTGTGTCATAAGTGTTACCTTTGGGGTGGGATTTTTGTCTTTATTTCTTTTTTCTTTCTTTCTTTTTTTTTTTTTTCTTTTTCCTTTTTTTTTGGGGGGGGGGACTGTCAGTCATTTTACTTAAACTATTTCCCTGAGGCTGGATCAAAATAGCTACCTGTTGCCAGTTTTCAGACTCACCCAAGGAAGCAGATTTTTCGTGGCCGCTAACAAAAAAAAAAAAAAAAAAAAAAAAAAAAAGTGCGCGTCATTTTCTAAATAGCACGTATTATTGATTAAAAAAATAGTTTTTATGGTGTTAAATCCTGATTGTTCAAACCTTAACCTTTGTTGTATTTTGTTTTCATATATTTGTTCGATTTTAGCTAGTTTTGACACATATTTGTTGCTCATTCTGGATCAACTTCAAGGGATGTTTCTGTGTGATTTTTTACAACGGAAAGACATTTATGTGCTAAGAGTCCACTTATCTTTGTTTTAGGCACCAGAGTCTCTGCAACATGGTATTGAGTTGATTTTTTGCGGAATATGTACACTGTAAAATGTGCACTTTTCTATGCATGGGACAAAAGCTAAAAAAAGTTTACATTCTGACGACAACATCAAAAAGCAATGGGTTGATGCATGCCCAGCAAACATACAACTAACCTCTCCAAGACCACCAGCAAAAGTATAAAGTTTAGGTATTTGTTTACAAAATAAAATTTATTTCCAACCTACGCAAATGTCAATTAGATGATTACGTAGAAGAAAAAGGAAAAGTATTTGCCTGCCTGATTTAGCGGTACCTGTTATGTAAGACCACATCTTCTACAAACGCAAACTGCCCACATATGGCAGGTTGTCTAGATCACTGCTATTAGTGTATATATATATATATATATATATATATATATATATATATATATATATATATATATATATATATAAAACCAATCAAAACGAAAGAAGAAAGAAAAAAAGAAAAGAAAACAAGAAAATAATTCTAATAGGAAAACGTTTTTATTAATGCATGCAAAATACCCTTGTATAGTTATAAGTTTCTTCCTGACAAAAAATACATTTTTTGAAGACTTTGCTGCATGCCAAATTGAGTATTTTAGGTCCACAAAATTATTATCATAAAACGTGTGCCAAGGATATAAAGTCTGCAACGGATACGTCTGCCAAGGATACAAATGAGCTGAAATACCACTCAGAAAGTGATTTATGTAACTGAACTCGTGTCAGGCCCGAATACAGACGCAAAACAAAGTGAAGTTCGCAAGACAGAATTTTATAGGTTGCATAAGTTTTCCCTATTCTGTATGTTCATCAAGATCAATTACAGTCAAACTTATTTTATATTCATTTTATTTTTTTTATTTATTTATTTACTTATTTTATTTATTCTTATTTGCTGATTTCATTGTATTTTTTTTTTTTTTTTTTTTGGTTATGAATCTTTTTCGTGTTTTACTCTCAATTTTGTAACAAAGTATTTTAGTAAAAAAAACGGACTTATCATTTTAGCTGGGTTTTAAATTTTTTTATTTTGTTTACTTTGCTTGTGATACCTGTACGCTCATATCACTCCTTGATGCAAATATTCATCGATTGATGATATTCTAGCTTGAAGCAGCCAGTCAGGGTTTTCCAAGCAAAATGTGCAAATGAGTAAACAGAAAGCAAGCTGTCCATCGATTTATAGATTCTTTATCGTTTTTTTTTTTTTTTGGTTGATGTTACTCAAAATAACAATAATATGATACGGCTTGGTATAATGGATCACGTGTAAATAATAATAATAATAATAATAATAATAGTAATAATAATAATAATAATAATAATAATAATAGTAATAATAATAATAATAATAATAATAACAATAACAATAACAATAACAATAACAATAATAATAATAATAATAATAATAATAATAATAATAATAATAATAATAATAATAATAATAATAATAAGCAGACAGCTGTCACATGTGTACACCTTGCTAAAGTTGAACCACTCTGATATATTTCTTGTTATCCATTTGTTTAATCTTTAGCACTTTAAATTATACCCAATCGTCTTTGACTTTTCGTTACAGTAATTTTTCTGGTATTATATCATCTGTCCTTGGTATTGAAGTGAAACAGTTCACCGTGCTCTTCATATTTGATCATTGGAAAGCATATTCATGACCTCTTATATCAAACGACACTTCAGATTTCAATGAATAGATTTGAAAACAAACAAACAAAAAATCAGCATTGTATTAATCTATTGCATATTCATATTTCATAAACAGATGAGGGCTCAGAATAAAAACAAAATGTAAAAGTTGATTAAGATTTCATTAATGCCAAGAAAACGTGGCCTTGCAAGGTATCATTTTCAGCCAGCAATGTAAAGAGCTAATAATACTCGAACGATATTCCTTTGGTGATCCTGCCCTTACAGTTGAAAGTATACAACATTGTCAACCAAATAGGCTATTTTGTGGAATTTCTTCAAGTTCTGACTTGTTCAAGTATATAAACAATGTTCAACATTTGCAGTAACATTTTTAAATTAAAAAAAAGCTGAATGACTGTTTTCTGATAGATTAAAGGCTTTGGGACTTTCGTCAAGAGTTACATCTACATTTCCATCTTTGGCAGCAAAAAACGTTCATGCACATACACTTGCAAACATTTAACGCATTCCATTGTTCCAACAATCCAAATGCCCATTACTGTTGAACCTATTATTATCATATTACTTAAGCATTACCACAAAGGGATAATCTGTACGACATTTGCTTAATTGCCGGAGTATTGAAATTTTGAAGTGGGGTGAAGTTACAGACAGGTTGTTTTTGTTGTCAAAGTTCTGAAACTAAATGGTTTAAAAAGTAACTACAAGGTATTATTGTAATTATCATATGTTTCATCATGCAGCCTGTGCCTATTCTGGATCAGCCTGCTAGGGCCATGTAAACAATATCTGGAATTATTTCACTTTATCCAACATTGTCTTACTCCAGCACAGCCGTAATGTATGCAACTGTTTTTTATCGTTTTTTGTAAATTACTTATGAATTGGTCTGCATATCCATGTGTTTTTTTTTCTGTTTTTTTTTTTTTTGTTTTTGTTTTTGTTTTTGTTTTTTTTTATTTGTTTTTGTTTTTTTTATTTGTTTTTTTTTGTTTTTTTGTTTTTGTTTTTGGCTTCTTTGTGTGTTTTTTTCTTGTTTTTTGTTTTTGTTTTTTGTTTTTTTTGTTTTTTTTGTTTTTGTTTTTGTTACGGTCACCTTGGCAATATTCGCACAAATTATGATGCAAAGAGCTGTTACAACTGAAAAACATAGAACATGAAATGTTTGTATAAAGTTTCATTGTAGTGCAGCTTGAAGTTGAAGAGAAATCGTTTTATTTTTCAAGACCTGGCTCTGCAATAGGAAATAGTGTTGTAAATTTTGTTCGGTTCAAGGTTTATAAAGGAATGCGTGCTTTGCAATTTGTACCTCTGGCCCTTAAGCGTCATAGTGTAAGTTCACCGAAAACCCCTTTTGAGCATTTCTACTTCCTTATTCCCAAAACCATGACAGATGACGCATTGAGCCTGTTTCTGAGTTTTCATTCCATGACATCACGTCCTGATGATATTCGCTCAAATTGAACGTGATTCTGTGAGAATTTTAAAACGCCGCTTAAATTGGAATGATAAATTTACAAAGAGACACTTGGAAATGCTGAAATGGGACAAACGTACTGCATAGTATTTTAGTGACATAATTCGCGCATGGCTCAACAGTGAACATGAAGTTTGTTTTAAACATGGAGTTATTGGGTCATGGTGTTTTGGATACAGAATTCTGACCAAATTATTCTTTATCAGTGCCCGTAGCATGTTATTTATATCTGTCTGTCTATCTATATGTCTGCCTGCATGCCTTTCTGTCTGTCTGGATACCTGCTTACCTATATACTATATTTGTGTCTTCTCGTCCAGAGCCACCGCCTGGTAGTCTTTGCTCTTTTTTCCACAGTCCTAACTCTTTACACCACATAAACGGTATCTGAATTAGTGCGGATGTACCTTCACCATATTGTACATCTTCATCTCTGGAATTTCTCATTGGTTGCAATAGGCCAAATCAATTAAAGGGTTTTTAGCAGGAAACTACTTGGAACATGTGTCGTAGCCTGTACATTTACATGTCTCCGAGTAGCTGCTTCTTCTCCAAACAAAGACAACCCGCATAATAATGAATGAATATGAACCTGGCAAATGAAGCATGGACAAAATTAATGAAGTTTTGCTTATAAATGCACAGCTTTAATAGGAATAAAGAGCATATATCAAACCATAATAAAAACTAAATTCAAGCCTGTGCATAGCAACTAATCGAAGATAATCTTGACAGTTTGACTGGCTCATCAGCAAAAAATGGAGTAGTAGATTCACATATATCTATCTGTCTGTCTGTCTATTTTATGCTGTATTTGTGTCTTTTCCTCTAGAAGAAACTTCCTGGTAGTTCTTACTCTGTTCCGGTGGTCCAAGTGCTTAACGCTCCAGAAGTTCACCTATATAAATATGGAAGTACTATTGTTCATATTGCACACGTTCCTCTGTAGATTTTTGTTCTAGGCTGGATTAGCCCAAATAAGTTAAAGGGTCTTAAGCAGGTAACTACTAAGCACTTGCTTTGGAGCCTGTACCCGTAAGTGACTTTGAGAAGCGGGTCCTTGTCTAAGGTAAATATTCAGCAGACAACTTATATAGTAAGGAATAAAAAATATGAACGTGGCAAACGATGCATTCACTAAAAAAGTGAACTCAAGAATTACCACTAACTGAGAGCTTTTATATGAACAAAGACTACCTATCAAACCAATTACGATGACTAACTTTTTTAAAACTCATTAATTTTGCGATTAACGGCTATGCTGATCCTTCCAAAAATGTGCATATCTAAACAGGCACTGTCATCCTTATATCTTGCATTTTTGGACAATTTTGTCACCAAAGCAAAATGTGTTTTTGTTTGGAGAACCAATGGTCCCGTTAAACAAGAGTATTATCCAAACGCGATTTCATGAAATCTATCAAAGTTTCAATAGTATAAGAGTTACTGCTCCTATTTGAAAATTTACAATGGGACCAATATGTTTTGTATGAATACGTTTTTTTATGTATGGTTTACCATTATGTTTAAACGTTCTGCTGATTAATTCTGGAAGGGAACTTTGCCTATATATGTGGGTAAATTTGCGTTAACTGTACAAAAATCAAAACTGTTGTTTTTTGTTTTCTATACAATTTTCGGAAACATGCTAACACCCCAACAACAATCGATTTCAGAGTTTCTTGAAATTATTCACAGTATTTACGGAAATGAGTTTTGATTGCCGTGAACCACAGTGTTACTTCCTTTGTTAGTTGTTTTGTTGAGGATTTTAAGCAACAGCTAGGGATAATGATTTAAAAGGGTTTTTACTGTATTTTTTTCCCAGCGTGACTTCCTAGTGTGTACAATTTTTGTATGAAAAACAGCGAAATAAATAAACCGTCTTTAAAAGAGGTGATATTAAAATTGCTTTTCATCTCTTCTTAATGGTTATGGTTCAAATTATCAAATTATTATTTTTTGCGTAATTTTATACGTCATTTCCTTTTGAAAGTTCAGTAGCAAATTTACAATATGATCACTCCAATGAAGATTCATTGACATTAGTTTTTTTTTTAATTATCTATTAATTCTAAGGCAAAAACTGCTGCTGAAAAATTAAGAAAAAGTATTAAAACCTCAATTTCATAGGGTCACTGGCACCAGACTGATTTGGTTTAAAAGTTATTTACAAGGAAGTTCGCCAGATGTACAATTTGATAACATCTGCTCTAACACTTCACCTACTCAGACTGGATTACCCAAATGGTCCATCCTTGCGCCACTCTTATTTACTATCTATATAAGTGACTTAATAACAACCTTCTCCCAAATTTGAATCCATACTGTATGCAAATGATACTACTCCACTAAACTCCTTTTGTGCCTTTCAAACTGATGATACCATCAACGATGGAAATGTTTCTGGCAGTATAAACCTCGAACTAAGGAATTTGCATCATTTGTTGTCTGTAAATAAATTAGAACTAGATATTTGTACGATTAAACGCATGATTTCCCATTTGCCTCAGTGAAAGTTAACTTTCATATTTATGTTTACAGGTTGCTAATACACCTATCAAAAATAATGAATACAGCCTTTCAATTTGAATGCCTTAATATAAAAAAACAACTTTTAATTGGAATGATCATTTCTGTACAATCTCTACCAAACTTTCAAAAAATTATTGGCATAATGAAATTGTTACATAACTTACTCCCTCACCAGAAACTTATGCCCGATATAATCCCTTCTTCTTACCCCACGTCAATTACATATGATATCAGCTCAACGTTCAGTTCAGCACAGCTCAGGTTCAGGTAGCTCTTCTTAGTTTATCTTAGCTAAGTTCTAGGTCCAAATGAAACCAAAGCTTAGGTAGTGATACCTGGAGTGATAAATACATGAAGTTCAGGTAAGCAAATAATTGTTCAACACCGTTCATTTTCTGTTCTGTACGATGGTGGTGGTGACATGCTCAGGTTAGCGACAATTAAAGGCTGGCGGTGGAAGGGGGACGCGAGATACAACAATATACGCAGGAACGTCGATCACTGTAAAGACCTCAGCCAATACTTATTCACATAAATAAAAAGTCAAATCAACTGTACAGATCTGTAAGGTATATAATTGACAGATGAAATAATGATTTCATTTGCGAAAAATGAATTCAGGTGCACACCTACACACACATACATGCACACATACGTATTTTTGTGGTATATATAAATATATATATATATATATACATATATATGTTTGTATGTTCGTATGTATGTATGCATGTATGTATGTATGTATTCACGCATGTATGTATGCAAGTGCGTACCTACGTATGTATGTATGTATGTATGTATGTATGTATGTATGTATGTATGTGCGTATACGGCGAGAAACACGGTACCTCATAGCACATACGATAAAGTGAAGCATTTGAGTCACATGTAAACACACAACTCATTTGCATGATTGAAAAAGCTTACATTTTGTTGTGTAGTGAATATTAATTCCTTCAATGTCGTGTGCATTTTTCATATTAGATATCCCAGTCTGTCTGACGACGAGGACGATGATGATAACAACGACAACGATCACAATGGATGGCTAATAAAATTTCTGACAAACGCATCTCCTGACAGCCGTGTTATTTCTTTTATTAACATGCCCAAAATGACGTTTAGACCTAAGTCTTTCTGGTGCCCCGAGCTGCAAAATTGAGAGATCGTAAACGATTCTGGTGGTCAAACTGGGTAACCATGGGACGCCCTAAATCTGGCGAAATATGAAATACATAAAGGTTTAAAGAAGGAGTTTCGGCGCGTTTCGCGTGAAAATATACGTGCTCAAAATAATGGCAATGTGACTAAAGTAAACAATCTGTTCCGCAGTAAGAAAATGACAGCCTTTTGGAATGAACAGCAAACATTACAGCGAAGTAATACCCACCGAGCTCTTCATCCTCAAGACTTTGCCATTTTTTACAGCGGTGTTATTACTGACTGTTATGTAATTGATCATGATCAAACTAAGATCTGTGACTCAGTATGCTCTAAGGTAATTAATATTAATAATGATATGGAAATCAACTTGTAGATCTCTGAGCCCGCTTCAGAGTCAGAATCGGAGTGCTGGTGAGTTTGAATAGATTTACCGTTTTGGCTCTTGCACTAATACTTCTGCTAACTGTTACTAACGTTTGCAGCGAGTCGGTGGACGTGTTCCCACAAATAAGACTGATCAACAACCACGGCAGCTGTATGTTGTTTGAGAAAATAGCGCCGTTGTGCCTTCAAGTCTGGTAAATACATCAATGTTATAGACCTATGCTAATGTCGTCATTCAACGTTAACGTTAGAAGTGTCAGGTTAGGAGAATATAATATAATTTTGCTTGCACAACGAAGGACCAGGACCAAGGTAAAAAATTTCAATTTTGTGCATACTTTGCAGGGCTTACCCCATAAAAATACAAGATCTATGAATATTTTATTGTATTATGAAGCAAGCGTTCTTCTTTTGTCAGATTTAGATCGCACACGATATATACTATATTATATAGCCTATTTACTAGGCTATTGTAAAGGCGTAAAAGGCCTTTACAGTAATTCAGTGCTGAAACGTTCTTTTTTGGGGGGTGGGGGTGGGGGGGGGTTGTAATACCCCCTGGCCTAACGTTGTATCTGTTTTTTTTAATTTACCGACTGAAATATCTATCTTTGTTCCGTATCATTTCCGGCTGTATCATGCTCAGTCATAGCGTAGGGAACGTATGGTGAAAGTTCCGTCGGTCCGGCACATGTGTTCTGTGTTGGTTGAATATCTGATCGATGGACCACGTACAAGTAGGTCCACATGACGTCACAAAATCCTCAAGAACTTCAAGCCAATGAGAGTGAATAACATATTGTTGTGGGGTGCCAAATAAGGATTGTGACATGGTGTTGTATTTTGTAAGAAGAGGAGGGTTTGATGTTGAATAGGATTTGTTTTCCCAGCTGTTGAGACGGCTATATTTCCATGATATACCATGGTATGAACGGCAGTCAATCGTGTCCCCAGACCAGTGGTGCAGGCCTGTGCAGTTTGTTTGGCCAGAGCACACAAAAGCGCCGAAGGCCGTCAGATAAATCCATACATACATCATGCACCTATAAATTAGTGAACTTTTGGCTGAGTCACACGTACTCTGTCCTCAGCCCGCGTGAAGGGGGAGAGTGCCTACATCAATCATGTTTAAATGTAAGCTATGTGTCGGAGTAATTATTGTACGTAATAGTTAATTTAGAGCAGGTGGTGCACAAGATAAAACATACTTTGGGAGACCACCTGCTTTATGTGGCCACCTCTGGAATGGCACTAGTGTGGTCTTTCTAAATTTAACATTAGTCTTTAGACTGGACAATCACAATTTCAACATAAATGAAAGAATTTTACATGTATTTTAAAATCCTCAAGGCTTTATTTAAATGTATTCTTAAATAGATACTTGAAGACTTGAAAATACATAGAACATCCTTCCACAAATGTAAAAACATATTTTCCCAGTTTAAAAGCAAATTTTAAATGTTGACATATGAAAGTACATGCTTGTGACAGCACTTGTGTGATTTTCATAGAACTGCCCTGTACATGCTGTATGTGCAGCTTTTAGGCTTTTTGTGAGTCTGTTTTGTAAAAACTGAAAATTAAACGATCTACTGAACCACTTAAGCCTCATCATGTTTCATACATACATCTCTAAATTTACAGCACACAATGGTTATCCCTATTCACAATGACTCCTGGAATAGACAAAACCATTTATAAATACGATCAGCTGTAGATTTGAAATATAACTGTGTGAGAAACAATAAGAAATACTGGAGGACTTAATCTATTCATTTGATTGATATATCCCAAATACATTCATTTCTCATTTTCACAGGCTGGACACTTCAGCAAGTGACATTGCAGAGTTACGGAGGTCTAAAAAGTATTCACAACTAGATCTGTTTGAAGAGCTTGTATGAGAGTTTGGTGGTCTGTCAGTTACCTGTCAAATCTCTGTTGTCTCTGTCACTGTTTTAAGGGCAAGTAACAAGTTAATCCCAGCTAGAAATGCCAAATCAAAAAAGTGCAGGCTATGCTACAAAAACTTAACAGAGATGCATTATGTAAATTGTGATGTTTGCAATACACCTCTGCTTTAATTGACAGCATAACTGTGGAAGAATACTTACTAAATAACTGAGATTTAGTGACAAATGAACAGTCATACTGGCTGGTCAGTCTGGGAAGAATTGAAGCAGGGAAAAAGTCATACTTTGAAGTTTTTATTTGCATAGAAAATTAGCCTCATGATCTTGGCTGGGGGAGGGAAGTTGCATTTTTAGCAGCCCCACCCCCCATCTCGATCAATAAGGTAACTCGCGTTACCATGTTAAATATCAAAGTTTGATGTTTAGAAGCAGTCTTGCCGTATAAAGCTTCTGAGAGCTGCTTCGTGGGATTATTTTACCTTCACCAATTACATGTGTATTTGAATGTTTAAATATGTCCTTTCCTGATTACCCAGGTAGCAATTATCAAACTTGGTCTAGTTGTTACATGATAGTAATTGTTATTAATGATGTGAGATAGACCACACTGCTCAAGTACAAAATTGCAGTAGACGAGATCTTGCAGCATGCATAATACATTATATGTAGTAATCAGTTTTGTCAAAATTATGGGTGTGTTAATATCTATTAACACAGTTAAATGACTGGGGCATTATGATTTGAAATAGTAGAATTTAGTGCCACATGTGTTTAAAAATATGATCTGCTTACATGTTATAAATGAAAGTTATGAAATAGGTTTATTATGTGCAGCATTATATTCAAAGTAAGTCATTTCAATTTTTTATAATATCTTCAGAATATTTACTTGTTCATATTTTTTTCAGGCTACAGACTCCCTGCTAAGTAATGTAAAAAGCCACAGTATTGCAGGCCAAGCATGACAGCCATCTTGTTCTTGGTAATGTGATGAATGAATTTTTTGCATTATGTATTTTTTTATGTAAAAAATAATGTATTATAATTAAAAAAAAAAAAAATGAAATGGTGCAAGGTGCAGCAAATGAGGTGTGGTCGTGTGCATGGAACTAGTAAGTGATCAAGTTGGTCCAAGGCAGGTCAGCATCCAGGATTGTGAATCCAACAAGGGCGTTACAATGAAAGATGCTACATTTTACTGCCAAGTGTATAAACAGATATGCTTTTCTTGTATACTGTGAATGAAAATAATAATTGTTTCATTCTCTACAGCATACCATCGAAATTAGTTATATTTGGTGTTCATACCACTTCCCATGTTCGTACTTGTCCCAGTTGTAGAATCCCGGCTGAGTGACTTACAAGGCTACATGATTATAGGCCAAGCGTGGCAGCCATCTTTTTCTTGGGTCACATGATGTCTGAACCAATTTACATATTATGTATCTATCATGATTTATTAGATAAAACATAATAATTATTTGTTACAACTGACAAAATGCACATGTTATATTAGGTGTCACAAATGCAGTATATAGGAAAAACGTGTGTTGATGACAGTCGTCCTGTATATCTGAGAGCCCAGCTCATTTCCATATCATTTTTTATGTGACCAGTTAATTTGCATATTAAATGAGGTGATGATACTTTGATAGCCCGTTTTGATCAAACTTGTGAAAAAATAATTTGACTTGAAATAGTTTTTTTTTTTTTCTTGTTCAGGTTGCTAGGACATCACTCAATATGATATTTGCAATTTCAAAGCATTAGACTGCCTAAAATGTCTTATTTTTTATCAAAGGTAACTTTTTTTTTCATCCTCCATTTATAAGAGTTTTAAGTTTTCATATTACATAAATGATACATATTTTGAAAGGGCGAAATTTGGAAATCTCAACTGGGCACAACATTCCTGCAAACTCTGAAAAAAATAAAAAATTGTTTAACAGTGAAAATTAAAATTTCATTTTTGTAGCCTTTGTATGCACCAAAAGCATGTATTTGAAATAGGTCAGATGACCATCTAGTTTGCATATTTGTGATGTCACTGAAATATTTTAAATCTTTATG
Organism: Hermodice carunculata; assembly: GCA_964020975.1. NCBI lineage: Eukaryota > Metazoa > Annelida > Polychaeta > Eunicida > Amphinomidae > Hermodice > Hermodice carunculata. Next base: position 26,277,567 of record OZ026626.1, read on the forward strand.
TTCTAACCTTTAGTTTGGTATATTATACACCTAGCCTAGTTTATTATTAAGTTCGTATTTCCATTAGGTTGCAAGTATTTGTGTCTCCAAATCTCTAAAAATGCATGAAAATACAAGGTCAGTAAAGAGTTAAGCTGGAGACAGGTCCAGCTGTTGACACTGATAGCATAATGGAACTGGTCGGGTCACTAAAGTGTGGTGTGGCTCCTGGTTGTGATGGAATAACAGCTGAGTACTTACATGGTGTTTCTCCTATTTTGTATAAGATTCTAGCCGATGTTTGCGCTGGAATTTGGTCTACCTCTACGATATCTACTTTATTTACAACTACAACTGTTATTCCTATATTGAAGAAACCTATCTTGGACCCATGTAAACCTTATAATTTCAGGCCTATATCCCTGAGTTCTTCTCATACAAAACTGATAGAATTACTGATGATGCCTGCATATCAGGCAAATGTCAATTAATACGGCTTTCACAAAGGCTGCAGTACCTCCTTTATCACCAGTATCATTGACGACGTTGTCTGTGAGTTTATTGCGAAGGTCCTCCTGTTTATCTATGTGCGCTAGACGCACAGAGTTATTCCGATAGTATTTGGGTATATGCCCTCTTCGGGAAACTGTGGGAGGTTATACCTGCAAATCATTGGCTGTTACTTTGTAAATGTTATGAATCTTTGACCGCTACAGTAAGCTGCAAGGGTAGACTTAGCTGCTCTTTTCAAGTGACAAAATGAATAAAACAGGGGAGTGTGTTGTGCCCCTCCCTGTTTAATATTTTATTGACGGCCAACTGAAGATGACATAAGTGTTACCAATGCTGGTTGCCGGTGCATGAAATTTGGTATAAAAAGATTAAATGTATTCTTCTGGGGAAATCCCTGTTTAAACACGAGCCCATGTGGCACCTGAGCGAACAGCCAATACAGAATATTAACAAGGTGGAGATTCTGGGCGTGACAATTGATGCAGCCGGCGTTTGCTCTAAGCATGTTGACCGCAGACTTAATGCCCACCGGCGCGGTATATACGGTCTCCCTTTTGTTGGCATGTCTTACCCGGGACTTGGTTCCCATGTCAAAGCTTATCTATGGAACTCCATAGGGGCTCCTAGACTGATGTACGGTCTTGATGGTATATATTTGAGAAAAACTGAAAACAAAATTACAGTATGACGTCCTAGGGGGATATCATCATGAGGGTTTGTGGACACGTTAAGCGTTCTCATCATAAGCAGTTCATGCACGCTCTGCATATTCCTGTTTTTGAGGATCTTTTAAGAAAGAACACAGCCGGTCTGTACCATAGACTCTTTAAAGTTAGTTCTCTAGCGGGACATCTTCAGTCCAGGCTTCTAGCCACGTATATATTGTATGGTAAATGCACTAAAGGCACTTTGTTAAATAGAGTTATTTCTTTTGGATATTCACCTACTGACGTTATTCTGAATCGGGCCATTAAACACGGTTGCAGTAACCACTTTTTGGATGAAAATGGAGTTGTCGACTCGCTTCGCTACTTATTACATCATAAAAATTTGTCAAACCTTAGTCAAGCGAGTACCTGCTGGCTGGGCTTCTCACCCGGGCATTTTAATTATCATTTTTACTCTTGGGGGTGCTTGGTTTTTGCCCTATACTTTTTGCATGTATATATGTGTTTAGGTATGTGTATATGTGTATATGTATGTACATGCACGTATACCTATATATGTATGTATATGTGTATGTTTGTATCAAGGCTACCATGATATCACTATACTTCGATCCTTGCATCCTTGCAATTATTTAGGTGTAACATTTTAATTTTCCTCATTCCTGGGGGTTCAATAAAATATCATTATTATAGGGCAGACGATTCGGAACGACTGCATTAGCTCTGTGCGTGAAGAACACCTAATCTACGCCAGAGTCGTCAGAAACTCTGGTAGAGAAACAGAGTTGGAAGCATAGACAAAATGCACACCAAACTCAACAATGGTGTTGACGGAAGCTTCCATTGTAAAGTGCTTAATAACAATCACTGACTGCATAAATTCATAACAAAATACGTAAACAAACACTAAACAGTCCGCATCATCATTTAGAATCAAAACAACATAGGTCATCAAATTTGAAACTGTGTAAGACATGCAGCCTGATGTTTTATAAAAACATCATAGTGTTTTTTCATATATATATATATATATATATATATATATATATGTATATATATATATATATATATATATATATATATATATATATATATATATATATATAAAAGAAGAAAAAAGAAAAAAAATTACAAATCCCCAAATATATATATATATATATATATATATATATATATATATACATACATATATATTTCGGGATTTGTATTTTTTTTTCTTTTTTCTTCTTTTTTTCCTTTTACTTATCTTATTTATTTTTTCTTTCTGCAATCACTTGACTCAGCCAGAATGAAACAGCATCCACATATTTCAAGCGCAAACGTGAATAATCACAGGACAGAAGAATAAAGTGCAGCACAATTAAGAAAACGTCATAGTTTAAAAAAATGTACCAAAGTATATTTTCACAAACATTTTTATGTTGTTATAAATCATAATATGGAGTCTACTGTATTCATATGAATATGAATATGAATATGAATATGAATACGAACTTTACTGGCTGAACCATGTACATAACAAAGAATGGCATTTTGCCAAAACAGTACAATATGACACTACAAAAACACAAGTATATGAAAAATTAACACACAAACAGTAAGGTATGCTGAAGCATGGATAGAACAATGTTGCAATGGCAGGGCAAATTTACACAAGTGGAGGTAGGTGGGGGGGGGGGGGGGGGTAAAGCGTAAGGTAAAAGTTAGAGAGGTCCATTAATTCCTGTGTATTCTTTTATGTAGATGGCAAATCTAGATATCAGTTCTGCATGATTAAGGCTCATAATGAATGTAAATACGCTTTCCTAGTCAAGGCTATCAACATTGTTATATGGTCGAAACATTTCATTCTTGGTTGTATGAATTTAGAACACACCAAAACATAGTGCCTGTCGTTTTCAATTTCTTTACAGGTATCACAAAGTCTTTGCATAGCGGGAGTTATGTTGGGTCTTTTATGTCGACCAGTTTCAATATATAAATTATGAGCGCTTATGCGGAGTCGAGTGATATTTTAAGTATTTTGAAATCTTTTACGTGGGAAAGATACGTTTTTGTATTTAAATTCAATGTGAAAAAAGTTTTCATTTTTTTTTATCTTCACCACTTTGTGAATTTAGATCTTCCTTCCGTTGTGTATGAAATTTGTTTTTTATCGCCAACTTGAATAAGTTAGAGGGAAATATACCCATATTGTTTCCTTTGTTGTGCCAAATATCTCCTAGATTTAAACTTTAAAATGTATCTATGATTGTACTGGCCCATTGAGCGGAATGCGTCTTTGGGGAATCTATATTAGATAAATAGCAGTTATACAGTAAGCTTGCTGGTGGCATATTAACAATTCGAAAAAAAGCTTTTATTCGCCAGAGTTAGTATCTTTAAGAAAAGGGGTACTGTGCCAAGTTCACTTAAGACTGCAATGTTAGAAGCTTTATGGCGGACACCAAGGCCATATCGTGGATAATTCATATATGATTTTTCATAGTTTAAGCTGAAGTATCCCGAAAGCTTATTGTTTAATATCGTTTTTGATGGAGTTGTCATATTAGCTCCCCATATCTCACATGCATACAGTAGTGTCGGGGAGATCAGCTTATCAAATGAGTTCAACTGTTGTTTTATGCTTGTTTTATCGACTGGAAGAATTCGTTTTAATCTCCCAAGGGCTTTATTTGCTTTTTGACAAAGTCTTTTGAAAGCATTTTCAAATAAACCATTAAGAGATATTTCAATTCGGATATAACCATAACTGCTTACGTTTTCTAGTAAGTCCCCACCAATATAGAACTTCTTTTTTTATCTTTTTACCGGATTTGTTGAAAATCAATATTTTGGATTTTTTAATATATATGTTTAGCTTCCAGTCCTGACAATAATCATGTAATTTAGCTAAGCTAGTTTGAAGTCCTTTTTTCAGTTTCAGATAGTAGAATAAGGTCATCAGCGTAAAGGAGGCCACTGATTGTTTTGTTTCCCAGGGTTACAGGGTCGCAGCTATAGTCGAAAATTCTACGGAGATCATTCATATACAAATTAAATAAAGTTGAACTCAAAACGCATCCTTGTTTAACGCCTTTTCGTATGATTATGTCGTCAGAAATACCTTTAGAAAACTTGATTTGTGTAACATAATTTTGATACATGTCCTTTATTATGTTACGAAGGTAACCATTGATTCCGTAGTTCATTAGTTTATACAAGAGTCCATCATGCCAAACAGTGCCAAACACTTTCTGGAAGTCGATAAACCAAGTATACAAGAATTTATTTTTACCAATAATCTTAGTATATTTATCAATGAGAGTTCGCAACACAAAAATATGGTCACTTGTTCGGCAATGTTTCTTAAAGCCAATATGTTATTCATTTGATATGGAATTTTCAGCTAGATATTTCACCAAGCGCACGTTGATAATAGAGCAAAATGATTTCCGTACACGGCTATTTAAGGATATTCCACGGAACATATTTAAGTCCCTTGATGAACCACCTTTATGTATTAGGGTAAGTAGACTATTTTTCCAAGTTTTGGGAACGAAACCGGAAGAGAGTATTCTGTTAAACATTTTGACCAAGAAGGGAGCTAGGATATATTTGCCTGCTTTGAGCATTTCATTTATAATTCTGTCTTTACCAGGTGATGTTCCTGTATTTAGATTATCTATAGCTGTATAAAGTTAAGACTCTCATATCCTATAATCGATGGTTGAGAGTGACCGACCTTGGTTCGCATCGAGATATGATCATACCATATTATGAATAGTTCGATTTTGTGATTCTTTGTTTCGACTCATTAACAGAGTCAAGTGAGAACACAATTCCCTGGGATCAATGTTTTCACTTGGATTTGTTTTAACTTTTGTGACACTTTCAAGCTCATATGTTTGCTCAGTAACTGCGGGATGGTAGGATCTCAGCCAGCAACCTTCGTCGCCAAGCACTTTGCCGAGAATGAGAAATGCAAACTTACGTTGTGACCGTCCAAATCCCCATAAAATACTGGTTTAACGGAGGTATGTAAGAGTCACTGCCTTAATCGATACAGCCAATTCCTAATATTTCACCAATTACGGTTACGGTATATCACCTATGCAACTGTGGTAAAGAAAAATGTGGAGCAGCATTCATATTTTCTCAAAACGTTTTCAGCTCGGCAGTTAATTAAAAATCTGCAGTCAATGTGATCTTATAGGTTAAAAAAGAGGTTCCACAATAGGTCGTACACGAAATATCTTATGGCAAACTGACACTTTTGTTAACAAAAACAAGCTATGGTTATCAGACGAATGATCAGGGATATTATTGACACAGCTCTTCAACCCTTACTGCAATATTATAAATGTGTATCCTGCTTATCTCCATTTGTTATTATAATTATGTTACGTGTTTGTTGCCGGTAAAATCGTATTTAAAAAATACGATGATTCAACAAAGATTGAGTTGTTCCACAAGAAACCTTTGTTGTACCCATTTACGTACTTCTCGCAATGATTTGCAACATCCTTACATTTTTTTATATATGTGAAGTGACCAGACCAGAGTCAAATGTCAAAAAGAAAAAAAAAAAAAAAAAAAAAGGTTTCTTATTGGTATATAAATTACAAACTCTTATGATACCACATCTTTCTTAATTTCACCGGAAGGAGTGTTCTTGCGCTTTGCAAATAAATCAAGATGGATGCAACAGACCAGTGATTGGATACCAAATGTATGAAAGTGTCTGCGATTTTGACCGTCCAAAAAAAAAAAAATCAGTCTCCGATGAAGGGCTCCACGACACATTTTGCATTTATTTTTGTGGGTTTTTTGTTTTGTTTTTGTTTTTGTTTTGTTTTTTTCGGGGCTGGGTGGTTTTTTGTTTTGTTTTGTTTTTTTTTTTGTTCGTTTTTTTTTTCTTGCAGTTAGCATATTTGAATATCTGCTTCAATATTTTGATTAAAGTGGTAACCGCATTGTATTTTCCCCAGGTACAAATTTCCGGGGGGAAGCATTATAAATTATTGATACATTACGTCGCATAGTAGCAAGCGTACATCCATTTTTAAACGTGTAATTTTCTTTGGTCAGAAAATTAAAATTTTGTTTTAATAATTGTGAAATGAAATAACGCTTGTGTCAGAAAGAAAAAAATAAAATAAAACAGCAATGCTGATTGTGCAACACAGTTTAATGCATGATTTTGAATCAGTGTGGAAAAAGATCATTCTGTATACTGTCTCTGTCAGCATGAGGTCTATTGAGATAATAGAATCTAAAATCGGTCCATGATAGTGCGTGGCTCTTAGCCTACTTTTCGCGCAAAACTAGGAACAACAACCAGCATTCCAATCCAGCAATGACACATTGAGCATAGTGTGTGTGTGTGTGTGTGTGTGTGTGTGTGTGTGTGTGTGTGAGAGAGAGAGAGAGAGAGAGAGAGAGAGAGAGAGAGAGAGAGAGAGAGAGAGAGAGAGAGAGAGAGAACATCGGCCTACATGTAGATGCATTAAGATTTTGATGAGAGGAGAGGATTAGCAAATGATGAATGATGTATTTAAAAATCAGTTGTGGATCGGATTTGGTTCGTACGAGACACATATGTTTGGTTTAAACATTCTTTATTCTTCATATGTTTAACCATGGAGGTAGAAAGTCTACCTCCATGGTTTAACTCAGAGATAATTTGATTTGCGTTCCACTTTACTCGGTCACAGTTATGAGTGTACCATTGTTGCCAATGTAAGATGCACGACATGAATGAAGGGCTTTATTTGACTGTACCGCATAGGCCTACACAACATGGTAGGCCTAATGTACCTGTCACCAAAACAAGACAGAACAAGAAAGAATGCAATACGCACATCACAATCCCATACAACACAAAACACATTAGTGTACACAACACATTATAAGCTTGAGTAAAGTATCATTTGCTTGGGGAGATGAGGGTTGAGGAAGGGGAACTTTGAGCAGTGACAGGGGTGAGGGTGAAGGTGCAAAGCCCAGAGGTGGGGTGCACTGCCGCTGGCTGGTTCACTGTGTATGTGCCGCTACATCATAGGATATATATATATATATATATATATACTTTTTCAACAAATTAGTTTAAGTGGGTTAATAAACACAAATGAAGTAAAATCAGAGGCACAAAGCATCACAGTATAATGCATGTTTTATCATATTCACGATTATATTGTTATCTCGGAGCTGGGATGTTCTTGGTCACAGTTATGAATGTAAAATTGTTTTTGGCCCATAGTTGATAATTTTTTATTGGATAAAGATGTTCAGTGGACTCTTCATGAAAGATTTAACGGATTGAGAATGAAAATTTGGGACCCGAAATACCCCATTGCCGAAACCAACTTCGTCGATAAATCAGTTAAGGCGAAAAACATCATGGCGAAATTACATATGGTCGAATGAGAAATTGACAGAAAAGTTATTTCTGGCGAATGCAAATTTATTATAAAATTTTGCCGAATATTCGTTAGTATACCATGGAAAAAAGATGTCATTTACGCCGATAGGCACTATATATGACCTTTTGGGCGACGGAGGGAGTGTTTTGTTTTGTTTTCTCTAGGAATTTATTTTTTGTTCATTTCAGTAAACCCCCAGTACTGAGAAAACTATGCACAAAAATATCGATAAAACATAGTTTACATAGAGTAAAATGCACGGCTTCTTCACAATAATAGTAAAAATAATGACAATAGCCACCAGGTCCGTATAAACCATGGCTGCCAATTGACACGCTCAAGTAGTGTGAATAGTAGGCAGCAGTTTGTCCCTGATCGAGGCACACTGCCTTTTCGTCATGCATGCTGGAAAGGCGATTAGTGTATTTCTGTTATATCTGAAGAAGGCGGTTTGATGTGATAATCGATTAAAAAAACAATAATTTAGATTTCATCGTTCGCTGACATATAGCCTAATAGAATAAAATAAACAGAGTTTTTATTTTGTTTTTTTTTTTGTTTTTTTTTTTTGGGGGGGGGGTGGCTTTCGTGCAGCTCAGGAACTAAGGAAGCACTAGGGACTAGGGTCTACGTCTACAGCCTACACTACAGTTTGTACGCCTTCCATCCAGTGGTGCAGCGGTCTGGCAATTCGGCAGACACTTGTTGAACTATGGCAGAAATTGTGATTAAAATGATTAGCACTTCTCTCCCAAAATTGTGTTCGACATCATTGATCATTCAGCTGTTCTTTTCAATTAGGCCTGTTTAAGTATTGAAGCAGTTTGATTTGGAAAAAAACGGAAGATCGACGAAATTGTAATTGGCTGAGTGGCATTCGACAATGTGTCGGTTACCGGACCTTAGCTAGATATATTTATCTGATGAATGCAATTTTAATACATTGAGCAGAAGTTGTTGACAAGCATCTTATTAGCGCCAATGCGACAAAGGTTTTTTTCCCAAGAATAAAATATTAACTGGCTATCTGCTATAACTGAAAAAGGAGAAGAAAATGAATGACCGAAGCTGCTTTCGTTTACGTCTATCAAAAATACATGTAATCAGAGCGGACGAGTAACACACACATGCATGGGTGAATTGCTTGTTATGGTGTCTGACTACTTAATTACTATACACAAAACCTTCATGTGATTAGGCCTAGCCAGACGAACCTGTAATAGTTCGTTATGTCAAAACTTGTTTCTTCCGAGACACTGCCACTGGTGTTGAGACAGGAAATTTGTTATAAATCACTGAATTTAACGTTACCATGGTCAAGTCATCAGAACAATTTTTGCTGTTTACTGGTTTCTGAAGGTTCTATCAAATATTAAGTCCCCACGTGGCAGTTTCTTTTCTTGCAAAAAATTCCATTTAACTTACTGATCACCAAATGCAATCCTTGTATGACCAGCGTGAAATAGAATTTGTAAGCCACGCGTGAACGCTTAGGCCTATTTAATATCAATGAGCCATGCATGTGGATTCACAACTTCAACCAACGTTTCAAATGGGCTCTACGCAATTCGGGGGGCACGTGCGTTTGGTTAAATGACTTTCGATCAGTACTGTACACAAGTGTACATGTCTTGCAGGTGCAAAAAAAATGTGTGAGTGTCGTCGGTTAATTTCCAGGCAAAAGATTTTCAAAATATACGGCATGTCGTCTTGTTTACCGCCAAAGCAAGATGGTGCGTGTCAGTGGGGACAGGGAATAGAAAATTGTTTGGGAAAGGTAGGATGGACACAGTTTTAGTCAAGTTAGAAAGATACTGATTCAACAGCACCATGCTACTATTGGACGACTTACATTGAAAAGGGTGGTGGAATATCCCCAAGAAACAGGAAGAATTCCTGCCAGTATAACAACTCGTTGTCGAGCGCGACAGAAAGTGACAGAACAGCATCTACAATTGATAGACGACATGGTGTTTTTCGGACTTTTAATCAGGAGGGAACAGCTCGTGACATACAAACACTTGTACAAGATTTGGTTAGTTTGTTGCTGTCCATATCGCACATAAAACGGTTAAGACGAGGCCTTGACTGGAGGAGGGGAGAAATGCAAATCAGTGTCTGTTGTGGCCCTGACACCACCGGTTCCCTCGTGTTCCTCCATGATGCTTTTTGTAGGTTGAGGTCAACATGTCAATTATGATTGGTTCAAAGCAACCACGTGCCGTACGTGTTCTCCTCATAACAAGAATGACTGACAGGCAAAGCTTGCATTGTGGCACGGTTTGAGAAGTTGATTCAACTTCGCCAGACAGCCATTAAGCATCGTGCGACAGGCTCAACGCATTTTGTAGCACGCCAGTCGACAAATGCGAGAAAAAAAGAGCACTAAAACACATGCTCAAAAAGGCATGCGCGCACTTTTGATCACGCCGGTAGCAAGCATATCTCGCTGGCGACAAACGACTTTGCGAGATGCATGGTGCAGTGCTCAAGCATGGGTAAAACTGTGCGAGTTTGAGTGGTCAAGGATGCGAGAGCTGTACTGTATGTGCGAAAGGGGACATGATATTATCATGAATGTGGGACGAGAAGATTCCTCTTGATACATGCGTGAATTCACAAAAATGCCACACCTGTTGCATGTCATGCCCTCATATCCACAGGTTTGAAAGGTCCCATAGCTGACTTGGATACCTGAGCTGACGAGCGGCATATACAAGTAAAAGGGTCTCCATTTTTATAAGGTATGCAGTAGGCACAAAACGTAAATATCTTTCAAATCATATGGTACTATTTGGAACTAATTTTTCCCACAGCTCAAATAAATAGCATTACGTATGCACACATATAACACCTTTAACATGCCAGGAAGATTTTCGCTTGATCTATTTGTAGAGGCATAAACAGTTCAAGATTTCTCTTCCTTGTTATTGATATACCTCCATCAACCAATTTTTTAAACAATTTATGCAATTTTTTTAATCAGTTTAAAATTGCTGGCTATTTCAGTCTTGTGCGTCAGGAAATACAAAACTGATTACAGCTTTTGCAAGTACTATCATATGTACACTACACACGGAACAAAAATAAAGTATGACAGAAACCTTGCAATATCCAGTTACCTATGTACAGGGAAATTAAAACTCATTGTAACTTGTACTGGTCGAAGAAGGTATCTGTCTCCTCTGGCTTGTACGCCACATTCAGCAGTGGAGCCTGACATCCAGCAAAGCATTGTAATGCTCAGCACGGTGGGGATTTATTAATAGATATAAATATCTCAGGTAAATGTCAATGTTCACAGGTTTAATCCATTTATCTCATCTTTGAAAGAATACCTTCATTATTCGAGACATAAATTCTACGAAACATTAATGGGCCTAAGTGAAACTTGATAAAGCATGTTTGAAAATGTAAATCAGACATTATGGTTTGTCTTTTTGCTCTTTGTTATTCGAAAATTATCCTGCAGCTAGAGTGCAACAACGTCAATTTACTCACAATGTATTAGGGAAAATGAGAGAACTGACCCACAATAAAACATAGCAAAAGTAGTTTGCGTACAGGTCCACAGACAGCTTTTCTCTCCAGGGCCACTTGAATGAGTGAGGATGGCAGGTGCAAAGTTCTGGCAAGACAAGTCAGCATGAATGTGCCACCTCATCTGCGCTCTTAAAACTTTGCTGTGATACCTATCGTATATGCATTTTTTTAACTTCTCAATACTATGATATCCAACAACAATAAGATAAAGTGGCTAACAGGTGCTGGACAGAGTTAAAAGTGTTCCCAGTGCTTATTTAAAAACTGCCTTAAATAATATATAATTTTTGCTAAGACACAACATACCACAGTACAGGCCACACATAGGTTTACCCCTAATGCCCGTGCTCAACAACCAAATATGCCAGAAGCATCTGGCGACTCGCCATGGAACAACGCCTTTGGAGACACGCATAATGTGTTTGGCCGATGGTTGGTCACAAAGTGCGCACAGCGCATGGTGAGATTGGCGATGAGCATGATGCATTTGCTGTAAACGTAATGCGCCCAGCCATTCGCAATATGCGTTGTGTGTGTGACACAGACACATAAAACAGATGCCAAGTCTACGCAATGCAGACTCTATCCCCGCATCCCCTCCACCACCTGCAACGCTTGTCAATGGGGAGGCCTCTGTCTTATGTACATAAGAAGGTATGAAAGCTTTGACAATGCAGCCGGCACACGCTGATTTGTAATGGAGAAAACAGATGTATATCATAAATTTCCACAAAACTAAACGTGTGTTTTCTACTGTCATTGTATTCATGTTTATGTGGGTTCAAATGAAATCCACTCCGCGCTTGCTAATTGTACTGCCACTGGTCTTGGCAGCTGTATAGATAAGGCATGAATGTGGTAGCCATCCAAACAAATGTTTTCTTGTTATGGCATTAAACACATGGCAATGTACAGTAGTAATTGGACAAACACATAGCGGTGGCCAGCTAACTCATAGGATCGGTCCTTGTTTGGGCATGATTTCCACCTACTTTTTCCCATTGAATCAAAATGGTTAAACACACCAACGTTTTGTTATAATGTTACTTTGTAACAACATCCTAGACCATCGTTGTAACTGTCACATTGATAATTGATTGATAATTATGTGATACATTGCAAAAGTCGTAGAATTACTGGAGCTATACTTTGCTGTTACGCAAGCTTTGAAATCAGAATCATAATGAAGATTAATTTTTGAATACTGTAAAACAAAACAAACAAACAAACAAAACTGAAAAAAATAAGAACAAAAAACCAAGCAAAACAAACACAAAAACAAACATAAAAAACAAACAAACAAAATCAAAGTCACTTTCCACAAAGTGTGTGCTACATCGGTTAGATCGGTTCTCAGGGTCTTGCCACTTGTTCCTGTAAATCATCACTGTGTGGGTCCACGCTCTATGTAATCTGAGGTCATTGGGGGAATGTAAACAAGCTGTAGAACTTGTATTGCTACAATTAACAGCAATACACCAACTAATCCTGGGCGGGAAAAGGGACGAAAATGAATATTTTCACTTGCATTTTTTAGTCCTGTTGGTTTTATTCACAAAAGAAAACAATTGGGGAAAAGGGCAAGGCCCTATATTGACCCCTATGATCAGAAGAAGACAATCTTGTTGAGAAAAGGTGAATAAGATATGTTTAAACCAAGTGACACTTGACAGCCATAGTTCCCTAGCATGGACGGAATCTTCCCTGTCAGCCAGCGGTGTTACGTTTGTGACGTCAAAAGCCTTTTGCGCCTTGTGGGTGTCAGAAATGAACGGAAAGCGACGATTGAAGGCACAGTGAGTTTTTGAAATGAAAGTGTGAATAAAAGTATTATTTTCTAATCATGTTTTTTTTCCTTTTTTTTTTTAATCCCATTGTATGGTAAGAACGACCCACGAGTCACCCATGTATCAAATTTGAACATGGTCAATCAAGAAGACCTTTATATGAGAGAAAGGCCTCCCCATTGACACGTTCTGCAGGTAGAGATTCTGCATTGCGCATGCCTGGCAAGGCTTCTGTTTCATGTGACTGTGGGCCGTGAAATGCAAGTGGCATTGATTTGCACCTTCTCGCCTGGCTCTACTAGCATTGCAGCACGTGCTTGCATGGGTTTTTGGCACGCAATCACACATTTTAAAAATGCCAGCATAAAGGGAAATTATGTGTGAGCTGTACTATAGATTCAAACTCATGGTGCTTAATGCTTTAACGAAGAGCCTTATGACACCTCTCACTCGAATTAGTTTCATGCACTGTTATTAATCTATGTTCACACAGAAACGTGAATTCAGTTGCAAAATAACAAAGTGAGGCCGTCGGAAAGTAACAAATCAAGGCCGTCTTCCAAATAATGAAATAAAGGAATAGCGCCTGCCTTCTGCCATTTTTTTTGGTCACTTTTGAATGGCCCTCTCATGATGTTATCGGGAATTTTGCAAAGACAAAAAGTCAGTAGGCCGAGGGGACAGTGGACCACATGAATTGTATGTCTTTCTCTCAAATAAAAGATAAAATATCTACTGACAAGCATTTATTTAGCAGTGAGATAATTTCATATTGAATTGATAATTTGAAAAGTACTGAACAGATATTTGTTCCCCGAAATAAATATGGCACTTGACGGACAAGACAAAGAACAACTTAAAAGTCTTTACAAATACACAGCCATTGATATGGGAATGGGCTACAGTCAAAGCCTCGTGAAGCCCTTAGTGTTTCGAGGCTCTGTATTTCTCTGAAGCATATATCAGCCCCCCCCCCCATCACATACCATAAATTAACACCATAGTGAACACTTCCGTTGTACTTGCAGGGTCACATGGCACAATCGCATATACTATAGAACTTGAATCAAAGATGTGAGTAGAGTATACATGATCATGCACTATAATATTTAATATTTATTCTTTGATAGCTATCAAGACCTGTTTTGTAATGTCTGTGTGTGTTAAAGCTTAACATAAATAGATACCATATGAAAACTATTTGACGTAAGCGATAAACCCTATGCAAAATTTTATCTGGACAGAAGAACAAAAGAGGGGTATTGCGACATAAGTCACAGAGACAAAACACGGTTTAACAAAGATGACGATAAGGGTACACTTCCACACACTGATAGTTTGCGAAATCCGAGCCTTTTTAACACATGACGACGAGACATGACACATATGATAGATGCATGTGTCTAAAAAGCTAGGATCTCCACCATTATTAAGATATATATATATAAACAAATATTAAGATATATTCTGATATAAAATGTGTGCGTTCTCTGAAAAGTGGGTCCACACGGAAAGACCGAACATCGGAACTCTGCCGAACAACCGAAAAATGCATAAATCTACTGCAAATGGGTTCTGTGATCTGTAATACATTGCTATAAAATAAAAATTGTCCAAATGGTAAAAGCCCACTTCGACCAGACAGTCCAAGTACCACATGCGGCGCATGCAGAACTTTCAAATGTTGTGTGTAAAAGAATATAAAATAATAATAATAATAATAATATTAATAATAATAATAATAATAATAATAATAATAATAATAATAATAATAATAATAATAATAATAATAATAATAATAATAAGTCTAAATCTGGTACTGTGTGGATGACCAAGAAATGTGAATATAAAATCCCCGAAACTGCAGTGATATACCTTATGTTTTTTTTAAGTTCATCCTGGACACTCTTTGGTTCAAAATCGTTGCATATTTCAAGGTATAGAGAAGCACATGACATTAAATTCAGCTACGATTTTCCTAACATGCCTTGGATCATTGTAACTTCCTGACATCATATTTAACATGCTGGATTACTCAGCAGCAATACAAAACGAGCAAATAGTTTTTTTTTCCTTGTTTGTTTGTTTCTGTTTTGTTTTGTTTTTCCACATGATTTAACATTTGTCACAACATTTAGAATGCGTGTATACTATCTAAACATATGGATCAAAAAGATATTTTTGCTTTTCAGCCTATAGTCAATGGAAGTTCTGTGCACAGGCATATATGAATAGTACCTTGCCTTTACTAGTGCAATTTGGAAGATACATGTAGACTACTAAGCAAATAAATAACTGACATGCGCAACATACAAATAGTGCTACATGCATACAAATTAATTCTTAAAGTGTTGTTTTCCAAACTTGTATTTACATTGATGAATATGTTACAAGTCCAGCTGCTCTGGAATTACAAATCTTGCCTTGTCCCAAGTGCTATTAGATGTACATCTATTTTGAAATGTTTATATGATCAGTTGCTGGCTATATTATGGTCATGTCTGTATAACGGGAACATTGTGGTCACAACTGAAACCTGGAACACTGTGGACATGTCTACATGCCTGGAATAGTGCCCCAGTTAAAAAGAAGGACTCGTTTAGGTTTCCTTGTGGAGTCCTGTAAAACAATGTTTTTTAGATTCCTTTTGGATTCCATTAGCCCTGTGTTATCTTCATGACCAGTTATAATTTCCTTTGGCTCTAAAATGCATTGAATACAGCTAATTATAAATGAGGATTGAATCCTCTGAAAAGGATTCCCATGTCCTGAAAAAAATAAAAGAATAAAAACACACTCCAAAAGTAATGTTTCGGAATGCTGGTGCATTTATAGAATTTCCATATCTTTATTAAGAATCTAGAAGTAATGCTTTAGAGGAATCCTAGTGCATGCAAGAAAGGATTCCATATCATTAAAAGGAATCCACATGCAATGTTAAGGAAGCCTAACAGTTCCCTTGAGAGGATTCCCATACAATAAAGGTATCCAAATGTAATGTTAAGGAAATATAAGTTATCTTGAAAGGATTTCACATCATGAACAAGAATCTTAAAGTAATGTAAGCTTATACTGCTACACAAGATGGTCACACTAAAACGGTGCACATGATTATATGCATGTGTGTAAAATATAATACACAGACTGGCTTTGAACATTTGCGTGTAATGTCCAGATCTTGTCTTCTTAAAACCAAGGAGTGTAGCCTCCTTCTTAAAACGAAATCGTGTAACTGCAATATCAAATATACAGGTACGGAGGCTAATTCTACATGTATATTCTCACCATATGCATAGTTGTAGATGCTAATGCATAATTGAAGCAGCAAGAACACTTACACGAATCCAAGTTTTTTTTAGATATATGTAATGTATGCAGTGTACAACTAAGCCTTCCAATCACATATTCTCACCGTACTTTTACCTCAGAATGTTTTGTGCATAGTCTTCTTGGGTTACATATAGGTTTAACTGATATACGATGGTTAGATGAAAAGTTAAAAGCTTAATTGTGAAAGACACACACAAAGTTGGTGGTTTTAATTTATTTTTCATCATAGCCCCCTTCCAAGTGCATACACTTTTGCCAGCAATGCTGCAAGGCCTGGATGCCACTCAAAAAAAATTCTTCTGCAAGCTGAAAAAAAGTCATTCACAGCAGAACTGACGTCATCGTTACTAGGAAACAATGGCAACCTGCTTGTTCTTTTTTTTTAATTTTGGAAAACAGATGGAAGTCTGACGGGGCAATAAAGGGTGTGGTCAATAAGTTTGAAACCAGAATAAAGGACAGGTGACATGGCAAGCGCCGATTTGTGGTCAAGAGCATTTTCTTGGTGGAACAGGACTCCTTTAGTGGGCATTTCCTGACCTTAAGCTTTGATAATTTCCCCGCAACTGTCCAGTAGGTCATCATTATACCTTACATTCATAGCTTGTCCTTTTTCAAGACAATCAAGCAGCAAAATATCCTAGGAATCCTAAAAGAATAATGCCATTGCCTTTCCAGAAGAACCGAAGTGGCATTTGTGTGTGTGTGTGTGTGTGTGTGTGTGTGTGTGTGTGTGTGTGTGTGTGTGTGTGTTTGTGCATGCGTGTGTGGCAAGGCGGTATCCAAGATGCTTGCATTGTTGAGATTGAATTTTTGTTTCTGGCTCAAAGAGATGAATCCACGTCTTATCCATGGTTATAAATTGGGTCAAAAAATCCTCGGAATCTGCTTTAAAGCAGTAAATTGTCAAGGGATGTCAGGAATCCAACAGGTTTCTCATCCGCTGTCAAGATTTTTCGCACCCATCTTGCAGAGACTTATGTCATTCCCAACTTGTTGGTGATAATGCGCTCAACCGTCTCATGAGAGATGTCCATAACACTGTTATTTTTTTCAGTGGTCAATCTTCGATTAACCATCACCAACTGGAATGGTTGCTGTTGAAGGCCTTCCTGGATGCGCGTCATCGGCAATGCTCATTCTGCCATGCTTGAATTCTGCAACGCACTTCTAAACATTGGAAAAGGAAGGGGCATCATCCCCTAAATCATGTCCCTATGTAAAGGTTAGCCCTTTCAGCTCCAGGTATTCGATAACTGCCCTATAGCCAGTTTTGTCTATTTCTGTGATTCCAATGGGTAGGTTTACAAGATACTCTGCCACATGGACAATAATCATGATACAGTTGCTGTTCTTGTGTCTGTGATTCATTTAACGATTGTACTTTCTGGATGCAACAGTTTCAATCTGATTGATTTATCCTGCTTGAAACATTTTAGCCAGCCCTCTTAACCCACCTTGGGGCCTCACAAGTGTATAAACTTGAAGAGCCAGATAAGCAGGCATGTGCCTCCACAATTCACCATAGCAGTTATGGCCATGCGACCGCCAAAATTCAAACAACCGAACACCACGTGACAGCTAGGATAACAGAAATCCAAAAACAATGCAAAGGAATCCAAAGTAAGACAAGTCACCCCCAAAGGATTCCAGTAATAATGCAAAAGAATCCAAAGTCATGCTACCATACCTCTATTCTCGTGAAGGAATAACTATTTCCAAGGAATCCAAATGAATGATTAAAAAATCATAAAAGAATCCAAGTTTGCGTTAGAACTGCACAAAGAATATAAATGAAATCCAAAAGGAATCCATTTCCTTGGGGGAGGTTGTGGTCACAACCAGTGCCGGGAATATTGTGGTCACAACTGATACCAGGAACACCGTGGTCATGTTTACATAGCAGGAATTTTGTGATCATCATACCAGTATACATGTGGATGCACCATGGAAATAAAGTGGCACTGGTGAACATTTGTGGACAAGGATGCCAATCAACAATACTGTGGTCAATGGACTGACCCTGAGAATATCCTGGTGAAACTGGGAATATTGTGGACAGAAATTCTGGAACGATGTGCTTATAGTGTGGACATACAGATGCTGGGCATATTGTGGTCAGAACAAATGCTGGGAACATTGTGGTCATTGTGGAAATGCTGTGGACATAACGATACTGATAATACTGTGGCAAGAACTGATGCCCTGCCACAGCCAAGGAACCCTGAATGGTGGAAAATGCCAGGGAAACTCAGACGAAAGTTCAAAGGAACAGTTGAGACGTTATTTCAAATGTTTACCAGTATGCTATAGAAGCAGAAAACTTGGTCCACTACATGCTCCTTGTCCCTGATACGAGCCTTGCCATGGCTTCAACCAATATATTAGATGAACTGTTAATTCTTGAAAACAGTCACTGGTTTTAACAGGTTAAATGTTGTCTTAAGATTAAATTTTTAAACTGGGTCCTTCTTATGTGCCTTGTTCATTTTGTCTATCTTGCTATCCTATTCAGTTTTTCAGTATGGTCTTCTACACTGCAGTAAATCAAGCTTGAACATCTGTTCCTTTACTTTGTTGCGTACATAAGATTCTGTTCATATTATAACCGTTCAAATGCTTTATACAACCTGTATTGATGCTTGCCACCCTGAACTCTTTCATGGCTGCATTTCTACCAAGCTTGGCCTCTTGGCACTTAATTTCTTTGCATGTTTTGCAACAGTTTTGACCCATTTGATTCTAAATTTTGTATCTAAAAATACTTTCATGATATTTATTCCAACCTGCACTAGCAATATATATTATGGTTTTTATTTTGCAAGGTCGGTATCAAGGTCATTAGGCCATTTTCAATGTCAAACTTCAGAGAATTTAGCAGCTATCTTAGAATTAAATTCTTAAAACACACAAGGCAAGAGATGTGTCTGAACCCACCATTTATTCCATAATTGACCCATTCTTGATTTTGTCAGTCTGTCATGTATGTTTATAGTAAATACAGCAAATAAAGGTGTACAATATTATGTAAGGATTGTTCCTCGCATGTGCTACATAGATTTTTTTGCAAACGTCAGTTTAAACAGGCAAAATGTAGGTTACAAACTTTTCCCCCTGCACAAACCAACAATTCATATCTATAACTGTTTAAAAGGAAATTAATTTCAAATTTTATTTTAAAAAAAACTACTCGCCTACATTCAGCACTTTTTAGTATGGCCAGTTTTACGGCGAAAAGTCAGAAGATCATTTTTAAGATCAACTCTCATATAATTTAGAGGCTGTCTTCATGTTCGACTACAGTCGGATTCCGTGGGCTATGGACAATTCAACTACAGTCGTTTTCTGCGATAAAAGAGCTAATTTCCCTTCAGCTTAGGTACCACCATATGTTTCACCACGCGAGAAAACGATGATTTCATATGCCATGTGGTTCTTCCTGTGCTATTTTATATGTGGTTGTCAAGCCGAAGGTATGTTGAATGTGTTAATGCTCACAGTTTGTCCATCACAACCTGATACTTACATGTCATAAGCACTTATCTGTATAAGAGTTGCCATTTCATTTGAGATTTCAGCACACAAAAATATAAAGCAAAAGCTGAATAATAATCTAGTTGTAAGTCAAAAAGAGATGGCGTGTAACACTGCCTTGTGCTTGTAACCTCTTGGAAATGTCCCAGGACAATAACCTCATGTGGAGAGCTGAAATAAGAGACCTAATTCAAAGCAATTGACAACACGTCACAGTGCAGATTTTTTGTACAGTTCGCAGAGTACCTGCTTGCAGCTCCATACCAACTCATGCATGAGCATTTTTCAAAGCTAGACGTTATAATTCCTTATACAATCAGTATAACTGAATTCATTAATGAATTGACAAGGTTAACTGAGGAGTGATTCTTAATATTTTTTTGCATGATTCTCATGATTTAGATTGTAAGACAACAGCTTCAGGTGCAGACTACATGGGAAAAATCAACGTCACCAAATATGCCCAGCCTTGTCAAAGATGGGACAAGAATTCACCCCATGTCCCCATGTGCTGCACCCCAAGCCAGTTTCCGGATAAATCACTAGCAGATGCAGCAAACTACTGTCGCAATCCGCTGCCATTCAAAAGAAAAGAGGGGCCATGGTGCTACACTACTAATCCTACCCGTAGATGGGATTACTGCAATATACCATTATGTAGTGAGATTTAATCGATTCTGTAATTTTATAATGACGTTTTACACGCATTGACTCTTGTAGGACATGTGTCCCCCCCCCAAAAAAAATATAATAGTAATTAAAAATAATAATGATGATAATTATAATTATAATGACAGACAGACAGACAGACAGAAAGATAGATAGATAGATAGATAGATGGATGGATGGATGGATGGATGGATGGATAGATAGATAGATAGACAGACAGACAGACAGACAGACAGACAGACAGACACACAGATAGATAGATAGATAGATAGATAGATAGATAGATAGATAGATAGATAGATAGATAGATAGATAGATAGATCCTCAGCAGTACTTCCAATGGGAATCAAAACACAAACATTGCAAAATGGTTAGGAAATGCTTCTTATTCATTTTATTTTATTTTGATACTTTAAAGGGATTAAATAAGAAATAAACTTATCTGGAGTATCGTTACATTATCCACCATGTTTTAATAATAATAATGATGATGATGATGATGATGATGATGATGATGATGATGATGATGGTGGTGGTGGTGGTTGTGGTGGTGGTGGTGATGATGATGATGATGATGATGATGATGATGATGATGATGATGATGATGATGATGATGATGATGATGATGATGATGATGATGATTAGCCATACTTCTTGAGCACATCATGCTGTTTGGGAAACTTATGTTTTTAGCCTTTCTTACCATATGTGATTAGGCCAGTAATCTATATCAAATATGTGCATCATCTGTCATTTCAAAATTCTGTTCTTATTTCAGGAAAAATCTTTGCGCTCGGAGATTTTGTTATTGACGGTTCACCCGTAGATACCCGCACTTATTATTTTATTCCTATCCCCTCCATGCGGTCCCCATTCAGTGGAAAGTTGGTGAAGTGGATATTCTGGACTAAGAGTGGTGGCGCTGTTTCATTTCAGATATGGAGACCCATTACACAAACAACACATGGCAAATACTTGCTTGTACATACAACAGAAACCTTAACATACAGGTGTCAGGGCCGGCATACCTTTGAGATAAATTCTTATGTGCATGTCAAGAAAGGAGATGTTATAGGCTACAGGTTTATTGACGGCACTCCAATACCCAGGACACCAACGGAATGTCAGAAAGGACAATTGCACGGAAAACTTTACGAGACATACAGAATGTTGACTATTGGCTCCAAGATTTACTTCATCTCACCTGGAGGGTGGGGAGCCTGTTCTAATCCTCCCTTTTACATCCTGATAGAGTACAGCGGTAGGTCTTTTAATTCGGCTAATGCCGTATATATAATATATTAAATGGTGTGAAGTTTTTCACTGCTATGTAGTCATTTCCATCACCACCTGCCAACAGTGTGAGAATCATATAATGTACAGTATCTGTTGAATGTTGCTTAATTATATGATGCACTATGACTTATAAAGCTGTCCTCCAGCAATGTCTCAGAACGTTCTAAAGTGCGTGAAAAGTGCAGACAAACATGAACAGACATTGGAGATGGAAACATTTTCAGAACACGTTTTTGAGTGACGATTTCCATTGATCTAAAAATGTTCAAGCTATATACTAGTAAATATTTCTTCTTCTTCTTCTTCTTCTTCTTCTTCTTCTTCTTCTTCTTCTTCTTCTTCTTCTTCTTCTTCTTCTTCTTCTTTTTCTTCTTCTTGAGTATATTATTCGAATTTTAGAATCATGAATCGAGGTAAAGGCTGTGGTTCAATCGAGATCAAGCCAATATATTACTAGGAGATTTTAGCCACAATGGAAAACTGATGTCACTCTTGTGCACAGCTCTATCAACCACAAAAATCAGATACATGTACCTGGCACTCCCTCACCACCAATTTGATGCATTATATGGTGTCAAAGTGTATGAATATGGGAAGTTGAATAAAACCATGGTCATTGGGTTAAAGCTCACATTTTAAATCAGGTATATACACCGATTGAATTTAAGTTCAAGAGACTGATGTCAACTGCAGTTCAAAGTAGCTCATAATTATTTATCGAATATACCAGATGCATCTGAAGCTTTTAAGAGTTATGCAGTAGTTGTGGATGCTATGCATAGTATGTTTTTAGCAGGGATTTTATTCACTTGATACCGTGTGTGTAGAACTGAGCAATTATACAGTACCTGGAAATGAACTGACTGTTTCCTGTATACAGATCATTCGGTGGTGTACAGCTAACCTATGATCAAACGTGAGCAACCGCGCTGCAGCTTTTACCTAAGTCGATTTTCAGCCAGCTCAGAATATGGGGTGTTTGTAACTCATCCTCCATATGTCTAAAAGTTCTAATGTTTCAATTCCTCAAAACCGTCTTCTAGCTGCCCTTTAAACTTAGTGGAGTTCTACCAGGTGTGAACCTTTACCTAGTTTGTTTCATTGGACCAGCACCTTTAACTTTGCAGTTTTATGAGCAAGTTTGTTACTGTCTCGCTAAATCTTAAAAAAAAAACTATCTTACAAAACTGCATCACCCATTGCTTTGAAATTGCAGAATGACATTTCTTCAGACAGATCTATATCATTTGTTTAAAAACAAGTGTTTTTCTTTTCCACTTTTATCCATGTGCAGGTTTTGGTGTATTTTGTTATTTTTATGTTTCCAAGAGCTTTAGTTAGATTGTGCTATAAGTCAGCTAAATTTACTTTGCGAAAGGGTCCAACAAATATGTACACTAGATAGTGCTTCGCCGGGATTTTGATTTTCAACGAACTTTTAAATGTAAACAATTTCCACAGTGCATATATTCCTATATATTTTTATGCAAGTCGGGGGGGGGGGGTGCTGCATGGCTACTCACTTTTCTGTCCTGTCCTACAAAATCTCTAACCTTTAATCTTTAATCCGCCTTTAAATACGTGGTGATATACCTATGATAGTGTTTTACCAAACCTACCTATGATAGTGTTTTACCAACCAATTTGTCATGCTCTAGAGATTATTCACTTTTTGAAGGTTTTGCTCGTTTTTTTTTAATACGAAAAAAGAAATATAAAAAAATAGATAGATAAATAAGTAAACAAACAAACAAACAAACAAACAAACAAACAAATAAATAAATAAATAAATAAATTGTCAATAGGAACATTTGGCGTATTGCTTGGAAATGGCAAAGAAACTCTTCCATGGAATGAAGTCAACTATCTGAAATGGGAAACACATATATTCACTTGACCAATCCAAAGCTGTCACTTTGGTGGTAAAACTCCATAGCCTTGTTTTTTAAAGATTTTTTTAGTTCCCTCAACTATCGGTGAATGCATATGTTCATATTAATAAAAATGTAAGTCAATTAGATTTAAAATCGTGCGTAACATTTTTAAAACTTTCATACACAGTGTTTTATTATTATTATTATTATTATTATTATTATTATTATTATTATTATTATTATTATTATTATTATTATTATTATTATTATCATCATCATCACTATTATTATTATTATTATTATTATCATTATCATTGTCATTATTATTATTATTATCATTATCATTATTATTATTATTAATATTATTATTATTATTATTATTATTATTATTATTATTATTATTATTATTACTATTATTATTATTATTATTATTATTATTATTATTATTATTATTATTATTATTATTATTATTATTATTATTATGTTTATTATTATTATTATGTTTATTATTATTATTATTATTATTATTATTATTATTATTATTATTATTATTATTATTATTATTATTATTATTTTATGTTTGAAACGAGCGGGACTCGAACCTGCAACCTCTGGCACCAGTCGCCTACCTGAAATGGGAAATACACATACCCAGACGACCAAATCCCCATTCTTAAAGAGAATAGTTAAATGGAAGTAGATATGTTTGAGTGCCATATCAACACGATGGTGAAGCATGTGTACTTTATTTCCAGGATCCGGGACTTCAACCCAAAAGCATTACGGAAGTGCCGAAAATATATATTTTATGTTCGAAACAAGCAGGACTTCAACCTGGAACCTTTGGCATTAGTCGCCTATATGAAATGGGAAACACATATATTCACTTGACCAATCCATTATTGTTATCACTATTATTATTGTTATTATTATTATTATTATTATTATTATTATTATTATTATTATTATTATTATTATTATTATTATTATTATTATTATTCATTTGATTTCATTTTTGCGAGGGCAGGGGGCAAGAAAGTTAAAGAAATGATATAATGTTTGGCCAATCGCTCACAAATGGCACAGTAATCCTTGGTATTAGTGGAGGGCAATATGCGCAAATTTGGCGCTGCAGATGTCATTACCTTTTTTTTTTACTGATCTGTGCCTGTTAGTGAATTTCGGCTCTTCCTATTCCTTAACCAGAAGCGGGGTTCTCCTCAAACCTTGCAAAAAATATCAATTGACTCAATCTTCACAAGATGTTTCTTTGTGGCATACAATCATTTGGTAGCTTATTTGATTTCATTAATTAGGTAATGATTAACAAGAGTGTAAGTGAGCATGGCTTTTACAAGGTTGCTAGTGCCCATGCAAGTGGGTTTCCTTACAGCTGTAAATCACCTCAACTTCAAATATTTTGGGATCGTCCCTTGGATGTATATCAACTAAGTTTGTTTCTGATTTTGTGACTGTGGATATTATAACTTCACATTAGATGTAATTTTAAAATATTGATATAGAACGTTTTGTGTATTTGGCGTGAGAATATAAAATATGTAATGATGTTATATTTACTACAGTACTGAACATCACTTATTATTTGCATTGTATTGTATGTTTCAGTAAATGTCACATTTGGCAATTCTATAAAACAAGGTGGAATACTTGATGCAGGCCACCAGGCAATTGTTATACCTAATCCTGAATGGGGCTCACCTGTCACAGGTCTAGTGATTGAATGGATATTTTTCAGTAAAAGCAACGAATCCGTATTACTTCAAATTTGGAGACCTGTAACCAGCGAAAGCAAAATGAAATATACTTTAGTTTGCAGGACCAAAAAAATGTTCTTTAATGAGCCTGGAATATACCACATAAAAGCAGCGAATGGAACAGAATGCAACATTCAGGAAGGAGACAATTTGGGGATTCAGTATTTTGAAAATGGTGCCATTCCTTATGTTAAAAGGGAGTGTGGCAAAGAAGAGACACCTAGTCTGGTCCATGCACTTAACCCGACCAAGGAAATAAGAGCTGGGGTAACCCTGAATTTTAATTCGATTTACCAGTGCAGGGACTATTCATTGGCTGTCGTTTTGGCAAAAAATGGTAAGAGAACAAAAGCACTGCCAGAAAGTCCTGCGGTATTTTTACTGCGAGGCCACCAGCAGGGCCATATGGCAGTATTGTAGTTAAAAATATCAAACAAACAAAAAAAATCTTGCAACATACTCAGTTGGAGAACACAGGCTGCCACCAACAGACCAGTGTAATTAAAACCTAATATCCCTGTGGTGTCTACCTTATGGGAATTCCTCAAACAAGGATTTGTTATTCTTGCAAACCACTTGCATGGCCTAACAAGTCTCAATTCGACCATACATGTAGGTCGATGACTTCCTGGCAGTACTGTAATACTGCGCCCACTTCTCGTATAATAATTTATAATACAACATAACATAGCATTGCATAAAACAGCATAACATATTGTTATAAATTAATGAATTTTATGACTCAATAATATGAATACATATATATATATATATATATATATATATATATATATATATATATATATATATATATATAAATTGGAATGATGTTCAAGTGCGGTCTTTGTGAAGTTATGGCATGTGATGTTTTCCTGCTATACAGTTTAATAATCAAAGTAAAGCTTATGTACACATATTTTTTATATAAAAGTTTAAAATACCCTTTGCTTCACACCTTTTCTGTAATAAGTGATAGAATGCCATATATTTCACTCCCAAATAGCTAATACAAACACTTGTGCGTGGGGGTATTTATGTTCTAAAATTTTACATAATTTGTGGCCTATAAATTGGAAGTTCTCATATGACCATATACCTCTGTGAATGCAATGCGTTTATGTATTAATGATTTAAAATTAAAAAAGATTCCTAATCATTGTTGCATGTTGTTTAGTACTTAGATATAACATAACTGTATCACAGAGGCAACAGTTATGATATTGTGCATGGAGGTCCACAAAATAATGAACTTATCTTAATATTTTGCAAATATCTAATTCTGCTTGAAGAGAATTCTGATTCTTCGCTGCCTGTCAGCAATGTGCCAGCCAACTTCCCATCTGGGCAGAGCGAATATATTGACTCACTACAAAAGTTCGGATCAAAATTGGGATTTTATTTTGAGGAGAGGTGTAAGTAAAGTTAATGGTTTTAAAAATAACTTTATAATTTATGTCTCCCATTTTATAGTGTCTAAGGCTAATGTAGGAGCATAATTTGCTTTCGTGTTTTAAATCATTACCACAATTAATAAAGACTGCACAGTTTTCTTGGGCTAAGCACTAAGCCACTGCCAAGGAAGACTGAACAGGATCAGACTATCATACTTGTAATCATGTACAATTTTCATTAAAATTGATTATGGTCAGTGCTGCCATCAGTAGGAAAAAAACAGACATTTTGATATTTGAAGATCTCCTGGTTTGAGCCAGTGAAAAGGTATTAGAATTATTATCTAGTATCTGTTATACAATTTATCATTTTTTAGGTCAGCAGTTTGGTGTTCTTATATAAATACGTAGCCTCGCCATGGACCCATAGACTTTACAAGAAAAACACCTTTTCAGGCTTATTCAACATCATACAAAAGTCAATTATGCACATAAAGAAATGAAATGAGGTTGTTTGCTGTTTAAATTTAAATAAACATATACACACACACACACACACACACACACACACACACACACACACACACACACACACACACACACACACACACATATATATATATATATATATATATATATATATATATATACATACATACATACATACATAATGCTTACGCGAAGTTTATGGGTTTACGTTCTACATGATCAGTTTCTTTTATCGAACGACACCTGGATTATAGCTGCAGATAAAATATCTGATACTTAGGGCATGAAGACTTAGGTAAATTACAATGAAATTGAAAACTTCAAGGTTTTATGCAACTTGGTAAATCTTACAACTTTAGAGTTCCCTGATGGCGTTTCATGAACTTGATATATGCTTACCTCTTTCCTCCACTGATACTTGTTGGTACGAAGTCAAAGCCTTAGCACATGCACAGGGAACACCGTCGTATATATATATATATATATATATATATATATATATATCTAGATATATATATATATATATATATATATATATATATATATATATGTATATATATATATAAAGTGCTTGCACGTACACCCAATTAACAGTGACCAATAGTGCTTGAGAAAACTACAAAATCATTGAAACAATTCTGTGCAAAAGTTTTACTTGTGGTTTCACCACCAGGGATGCACAGAAAAACCTCACATTACACAACAATTGTAATCTTGTCGCTTTAAATTCGATTATTTGCTCCTGTAATGATTAATTCTTACACGGGAAATTACAGTACACTTCATTATACATGATTTACTACAGCAGAACGTGGGTACCAGGCAGACTTTGTGTAATGAATCTCTGAACATGAACCCATGGAAATGTACTCAGAGTTCGAACAGCAAGTCAGGATTGGTGCATGCAAAGTGCAATGAAAAACTAATGGGTTTTTGCCAATCGAGGATGCATGACCAATGAACTAATGAATTTTCAGCTCAGCTGACAGATGTAGAAGAAAGCGATCCCTTGACACGATTACTAGCAATCATGGTATGTGGGTTATATTCAAATTTTTGAATGGTGATTGGAAACTTTCCTTGCAAATGTTTTACAAGTGACCAATAGTACCCTGTTGTTTAGGAAGTCATAGAGGTGCTGGAGTCCATACACCTAAATGTCAGGTGCTTTGTTTAAGATAGTGCAAGTTCGAATCGTTTAATGTATTGCATCCATGCCACAGAGAGTCAGCCAAACAGAGAGCTTGTCTCTTCCACAACAAACCCATATTCTATGGATTGCCAGATACACTTCATCTCCAGTACACCACATTTGAAAAAAACTACAAGAAATAATCTAGAGAATTCTGGATACAACAGAAAAAAATATGTGTCAGGACTCATTAGATAAATACTTCAGTAAGCAGAGTGCAATGGGAGGAAGTTTGGACAACCCCACAGTGGCACAGTTTACAGAAAATGAACTGAACTTACTGGTGGCAGGTGTAAACCAGCAGTTGTCAGTAGTTTTATTTTATTTTATTTTATTTTATTTTATTTTATTTTATTTTATTTTATTTTATTTTATCTTATTTTATTTTATTTTATTTATTGATTAATATACTTTATTTCTTTTTTGCTGGTCACAGGCAGTTATCATAAGCCACACCATCTCAGCCAAATTATCAGTATGTGCAGGCACATTAACAAGCTTGTCTATAGCTAACTCTTTGTTAGTGCAGCAGCTTTTTTCAGGCTCAGCAATTGTGAACATGCCATTTTTAATTGCCATTTTCAGTGCTTCCATTGCATGCATATGACTGTGCAAGTTTCTATTCTACTGTATATATCCGCACTGCGTTTGTGATTTATTTGTAATTGAATATACATTCTAAGTTTTTGTGTGCTAATATTGACTGACAAAGAGGCTATGTCTTTATCACATATTGACATGAACATGAATTAACATTATAGTCTCATTAGCAAAATGTCAAATACAATTTGATAACTATTGTCCTTGTTGTGGTTTTAGTTTATTTGTAAATATAGAAAGTACAGCGGTACCTACTTTAAAGACTGTTTCTTGTGAAAGACCATTTTAGATTTTAAGCCCAACCTTTCATGACATTGCCCTCTTAGTGTCATGAAATGTAAGACCATCTGTCATACGTTGTCATTTTAGTTTGGCAGTACGGGTGGTCCTAAAATGTAGATTCCACTGTGCACAGATTTTTGACTTAGATAACTTTTCCATACTATAAACACGATGAGGCAGAAAAAATGCACTTCAGCACAAGTGTGTCAGTGTTAGAAATACAGATTATCCATTTGTCTGACACAATTTTTTGTGAATAGGTATTTTGGACATAAAACTTCAATATCCATATTTTCAATGCAAATCATTGAATATTTGTATATTTTTGCTGCTTATGAACACGTAAAAAAATATTTGCTATTACACTGTGGATTTAAACAATGAACAGAGCAGGCTTACATATTCTCCTACTTGAATCGATAGCTCTTTTAGTTGAAGTTTGTTGCACACTTGTTCTTGGCTTTGGTATCTCTTTGGATGTACTTCAGGCTCTATATTATCTGTTAAATGGGAACTTTCAAATCCAATAAGATGTCATCAATCTAAAATTTGATATATCACAGAATGCCAAATTGGGTGTGGAAAGCTACAAAGAAAGCTTGTAAAAATTTACCTTTTTTATATGTTGAATATACCTCATAAACACTGAATTCTATTCTCAATTTTTTCAGTCTAAATATCCTTCATGGTTGCCCAATAACTAAGGTCAGGGCCTTGCATGCTTAAAAGGGATAAAAAAAAGCGTGTTCAGGATCACCGTCATGCACAAAACAAACTATGCTCATATCGACGATTTGGTTAATAGGGGATGTGCTGAGGAAAATGTCCAAAAGTGAAATCCTTTCATATACTGGTTCAATATATTATCTTATTCATCATGCAGTTCTTTGAGTAGACAAAAAACATCAACAACATACAGATTGGTGCTCAGTAGTGTAGCAAACTGTTGCAAACATGTTCTGGTGATTATTTGTATAAAGATCCTGATCTTTTCAGTAACTATACGGAAGTTTTACTGCAATTTGGAGAATATAAAGTGGGTGTTTGCAGAGAGGTTTTTGAAATGTATCACTCATTATTTACAAACCACCAGTAGATTAAAACATGCATCTTTTCATGTAGGTTTATATGGAATTTCCTATATAAATCATGCCTCATTTTCTTGATACAATTTCAAAGTCGTAGGCCCTTTTAACCACCTTAACCCAGCAAATAGCATAGAACTAATTTTTGCTTGCCTGTGTACCCATGTACCAGCTCTTTCTTGCCACACTCCAGGGAGCACGATAAGAGATACAAAACGTGCCTCAGCGACCAGGTCACAGTGGCTGGTGTAGTGATTAGAACAGTCATTTCGCCTGTGAAAATAATCAGTGTGGGTTCGAATCGTGCTGTCGACTTACTCATGTTATTTTTTGGCTCCAGTAAAGTAGAGGAAACACCAGTTCTCCATGGCAAAATTCGAAGTCCAGCATTCTGGTCATCAAAAGTAATTCTCAGACAAGATACATCCAAAGGAATTTTATTACAAAATCTGCATAAGAAATATCTGACAGTGACAACAGAGGGATGGCTTTAAAAAGAAACAAACTTGTGCTGACTTTTGAAGATATGTCGTCTCCCGCACTTGCAAATATAGCAATGAACCTCACTGCTTAGGAGTATCAGTCACCCTATCCACATGCTATAGCATCCATACTACCAAGTAGTACATGGATGATATATGCGAGTCGTACATTGACATCCAGGAAGCAACTGCTCAAGATACTCAAATTCACCAAATTTTGCTGTATGGCAATTTCTAAATCAAACAGCAGTTATCAATTAGAGAGCTAGTTCAAGATAAAACTGACGATCCTGCTGAGCCATGGACAATAGGACGTCCAGACGTAAAGGTACTCGGCATATATTGGGACAGAAAACATCAAGAATTACAAGCAATGAAAAAACCCAATTTATTGCATGATACACAAAACTCAACATCTCGGGAGATGCATATACTTTTGTCAAAATGGATGATCCTCAGTAAAATGCCTGTTATATCCAACGTCAACCCTTGAATATCAAAGCAAACAGATTTATCCAAAGATTGTGGCAAGAGAATTATAAATAGGACGGATACTTGCTCCATGAAGTAAACCTTCAGTGGTTGAACTGGTTAAAGCAGTTTGCAAAAATCCGTCAAGTATGGTTGTACAGCAGCCAAACACCCAAAGATATGACTTGGGGTTCAACTCTGAATACATTTTGTGATGCATAGTCTCAGAGCTTTGGTGCAATTACCCATTTCAGATGGCCAGTGTAAAGCAATGTTTATGAAAATTGATTTATTTTGGCAAAAACCTGTCAAGCATTTTTACGAGAACTGAGAATTCCAAATGTGGAACTTCAGGTGTGTTTGGTAGTAGCAAAGATATATGACACAATAAAATCTGGAAACAAGTATCCCAAAAGAGACATACCTATTCTTCACGGAGAGCAAAGTAGCACTTTCCTCAAAAAATCTAAGTGCAGCACATTCAACAGTTCGTGCCTGGGCGTGTACTTGAGATACAAGCAAAATCAGCTCCAGAAGATTGGCAATACATTCCAGCGGAATTGAATGGCTGATGACATTACACAAGGTCTACATATCGAGCAGCTAAACGAGCGTTGGAAATATGGACCCGAATATTTGCGGCGTCCAGAAACAAAATGGCCAAGAGATGTAGATGAAAAGTGTTGTAAGAATGATATTGAAGCCATTTGAAGTGACAGCGTGAAACACACTGTTGTGACAATTGCGACTGGCTCACCTGATGACTATGTGAAATGCTTTTCATTGCTTAGGCAAGCAATCAAAGTCACGGCAATATGTGATCCGTTCATGAATAACCTAATGGCAATGGCATAATCAATTCAAAATACAGAATAATAAAAACTGGGGACATTTCTGGGGGTGAGTTGCTTATGGCTGAGAGTAAGTTGGTGATTGAAGCACAAAGGGAACTGCACCCCAGTGTGGAACGACATGCTTTGAAACTTTGTCACCCAGAACAGATCAAAATGGTATCATGGTGGGTGTGGGGGGGGGGGGCGAACTTTGACAGCATATGATTCTCGACACCCGATATTGTAGCTTCTTGTGGCATTGATATGAGTTTTGCTAGAATATTGTTGACAGCTTTTGAAAATTTTGTAAAGGAATGTATTTCCTCACTTGTGGCCTTGCAGAAAGTGGCACACATCACAATGCAGTGTTCAAGTAAACCACCTTGTGCTTCTTAAGGATCAAAAGCCAGTGCATGGCAACTGGCCAAAGGACGTGTTGTTGTTGTTTTTTACGTCCGATAGCCAATATAGTGGTACTTGGCCCCTTCGAGGGGTTTTGCTGGCAGCTGAGAATTATCACAATTAGTGTATGTCTTAGTGAACTTCGTATAAGAATGCAAATTCCAGCGGATTTAGCTTAAACATTCCTATGTGATAATTAAGTTCAAATACGTTAGATTTAGGTGGGGGAACAGTGTTTCGTTAGAGAAACTGAGTTCAGTTACACTGAAAGAGTTCAAATAGAAAAAGAGGCTGCATAACTTTTGTCTCTGTCTGATCAAGCAAACTGTGAACAGAAGTAAGAAGCATGTTATATGGCATGTACTGACCCGCAGTCACTGAAAGTTCACAAGTTTCACAGGTTTTGCCGTCAAATTATGGCGCTAAAAGTTGTAAAAGCTGGGTCAGTAAGTATAATTTTAATGCCAATGTCTGAAGAATTTGGTTGCTGAGTTTATGAATAATTTAATTGTGGGTGTCCAAATATTTAAAACAATTCATGTCATACAGACACACGCATAAAAGCACCATGAGTTGGACAGCGTCTCTGTCTCATGATTGTGCAAAATGTATTTCATGTATGCCTTTTACCACAGAGAAAATAAAAACCAGATTCAAACCGGTCACATTTAATTCCATCGGTCATTATTTGAATTGTAATCTTTAAAATGACGAACGGAACAGGTAGCAACTATTAAAAAGCCTCCTCGTGCACAACTAGCTCAGGTATTCAAAGCCATCAATATGGACGAGTTTACATTGCTACTTCCATCCACAAAAATGGCAATGCTGACTGCCAGGGAATATTTGATGAAATGTCACCATCACTATCTTTGAATCAAATGCTGTAAGGGAATCACTTGGATGCCATTGCATTGAATTTTATCATAATGAACATCACATCTCCTCAAGGTTCCCAAAATCAATAGTTGTAGTCGTCCAGACAGAGGTATGTTTGAGTGTAATAAAAGTGCTCTGTGTTTTCTCGTTGTTTATTTGCTTGCGTATTTGCTTTTAGTTTAATTGATATTTGTAGGTTTGTTTGCTATTTTTCTTTTCTTTTTTTTTGGGGGGGGTATTTTCTTTCTTTTCCTTTTTTTAGGTTCTTCTATGTAAATGGAAATTGGGCTATTTTTGATGAGATCAATTTTAGAGGCAAATAAATCTATAGAAACTAGACAACAGATATAGGTAAATTTGACTGTTTGTCAGCCTCCAGAAATATATGGCCAGGACAGAAAAGCTTCTCGGCATATTCTCCCGAGATAACGACGCCTTAGGTTATAAATATACACGTTAAACTGGTTTTCAAATTATGTAAACAGTCACCCTGCCCAACACTCATGTAGAGAGAATTCCTTTCTGTAACATATCGTTTACTTAAAATAACAATAATCAGCATTTCTGCAGTCTTTTCTGCCTCAATTTATACATACATACATACATACATACATACATACATACATACATACATACATGCGTCCATCCGTATATCCATATATATATGTACATGCATCTGTGTATATAGTCATGGTTGACCCATGTCATTTGGTATTCGTTCTTTCATTAATTGTCAGATGAATAAATAAATAAAGAAATAAAAAATAAAGAAATAAAGGAACAAAGAAAGAAAGAAACAAACATAAATAAATAAATAAATAAATGAATAAATAAATAAATAAATAAATAAATAAATAAATAAATAAATAAACAGATAAATAAATAAATCACATGAAACCTAATATATAGCTCTTTTATATGTGTTTGAATGAGATTGTCTGTCTTAAGATTGTCAATGGGTTCTTAACAGTGGTTAAAAAAGACTGTGAAGACAGTTTGATGAAACGCTATCGCCAACGGAATGTCACATCTTTTCTTTATATTTTACACAGGCAAGGCATTTAACCTAGCCAATGAAAGACCTGCATACCAGAAAAATACAAACCTAGCATTTGTGGCAAACCGAGCAGTTGATGGCATCAAAGATGTCCATCTTCTCAGGAGTAGCTGCTCACAAACCTTGGAATCTTACCCTGATCCTTGGTGGGTCGTCGATCTGGAAGGAATTTATTTTATTGAAACAGTGCGAATACTAAACAGAGGAGATTGCTGTGGTAATTGATTGTTTATTTAAAGGTCTTATTCGCTCGACAGATTGGAGGCTAGGATAGACACTTTGGTTTTTCAGTTGGTGCATATATATATATATATATATATATATATATATATTCATTTATTTATTTGCTCTCCAAATGGTCAACATCTGCATGTACTTTTGTATCATGGAATCTTGTAGCTGGAAGGCCAGGACTAAAACCATAATATACAGCATAGACTGTATTTAGAATTCAAGCCACACAGCTTGTTTAGAGGCATGGATTATAACATTTCTGATAATCTTTTTTAGAAATTGGGCTGTACCTCAGGTTTCAGTATCTGCTCAAATTTCCAAAACCAATGTACGATATGATTGCATAGAATGTGAAATGACTTCGTCCAAATTATATTCAGTTTGTCTTCTGTACTGCACATGCAGCTAAAATCGTAATATAACACATACCACAAGCTTCACCTGAGTATTTGATTCCGACAGTTCCAAAACTCCCATTGTTTACTAATGAAGCGGTACAGTCACCACAATTTTTACCAACAGTAGCACAATGCCATGGAATTAAACATTGCCTAGATGAACATGAGCCGGCCCTTATGTATGGCCATCAAAATCAAGCCTTTGCGCAAAAGCTGTCTAAAAACCAGCATCTTAGAGCTAATTTGAATAACTAAATGTCGTTTTCATATCGTATTTGTTTTATATATATATATATATATATATATATATATATATATATATATATATATATATATATATATATATATATATATATATATATATATATATATATATATATATATATATATATATATATATGTGTGTGTGTGTGTGTGTGTGTGTGTGTGTGTGCCTGAGAATGTGTGTTTCATTTTAATTACTTTTATTCATTTTGATACAACTTTATTCCAATCAAAATTATTGAAATACAAATTTGCTACTAAAACAGCTCACCTTACTCACATTCATATCGTGGTATATTGCACAAGTGTCCATGATAACCATGGATAATTTATTTTGAACTGCCTATAATATATATGTATGTAATGCATGTATATGCGTATAGTTATGCCTTGGGCGGTTTATGGGCAGAATTATAATTCTCAAACCGTATCGTGGGAAATTGTTCTGTTGATGGGCAGTTGAAAAATGCCAATAAACCATGTTGGCCTTAAATCCAATGTGCTATCTAGGGGGTTTCAGAATGTAAAAATTAGCAAATCTGCCCAGATATTATGGGACGCTATAAATGATCAGAAACTGTGATAATCAATACTTGGTATATAATGCCCAAAGTCCGGTTTGAAGAGTAGAATTGACCCGCAGACAAAGGGCATGACCCACAAACCGGTTGAAGGACCTGATTCTTTGTATATATATATATATATATATATATATACATACATACATACATACATACATATATACATATATATATATATATATATATATATATATATATATATATATATATATATATATATATATATATATATATATACACATATATATTGTCACAATCATTTTTATCTATCAATTCATATTGTCGGTCTTGTAGGTGAAAAGCTCCACGACTTTGACGTATGGATAAGCAAATCATTTGATCCCCGGAACTTTTCTCTTGAACATGCAGTCCGCTTTGCAAGGTACAATGGGGTAATTGCAAATGGAAAATGGGTGAATCTGGTCTCAACCAACGAAAGTGTAGGTAGATACATCATCATTCAAATCCTTGGAGCCAATGAAACACTCAGTTTGTGTGAGGTGGAAGTTTTCAGAGGAAGTAAGTTAAGACACTGTTAACGGACTATTGTTGACATATGATTATAAATTTGTCACACTACATACACATTAACTGCCCGTTTGCATAAAATAACAACACATAATTCATTATACAAATAGTTCTTGCTAGTGTTCTGCTTAGTACAGTCATATCATGCTCATTGTCTTCTGTTAGTTTTAAATATAGTCAAAATCCTATAAAATTGAGAATCACATATGATTGATTCCCAAGGAGTGCAAAATGAAAGATCCCCCAATCATTTCCTAGAAATATGGCAACAATATTGGACAAAGTATCATGAATTACAAGTAATTTCTGGCTTCAATTACTCTTGAGATATCGCAGCGAATCAAAATTGTGACTGTATGTCTAACAGTAAATATTCTAATTTTGTTGATGCATACCACAAACATGTATTTACAGGTAATTTGGATATTATACATAATTCAAGTTTAAAAGAAATTATGAAAAAAGGTAAACAAATTCGGATGTGTCCTAAGTTGAACATTGACAATATTTTGCATGATACATGTGATGCATTTGACTCCTACTGTATGAAATGGGCAAAGAAAGAAAACATTGAATTTCAGAAATTTGAAGGATGGTTATCAAACTTGAAACGAGTCTTTAGAAATAGAATTTATCGTTACAAATCCCACATTAATAATTTCAATACGTTTAATCTAAAACAACCTGAAGTTTCAAAAGCAGTCCAAGAACTACAAGAAAGATTTGTAGTCACTAACATAGATAAGGCAGGGAACAATTTTGGGATCATCTGCAAAAAATATTATCTACATGTTTTGAAAAAAGAACTTCGAATAAGCAATATTTCAGACATAAGAGGAAAGGACGTTTATAAATTACACAAACAGTCAATTGATAATTTGACAGATACACGTAAAGATGAGATGAAAAGGAATTTTAATATCAAAATTTCTGAAGAGGAGTCCTCTTTTCCACTTTTGTTCTGGATACCCAAATTACATAAAGACCCTTTTAAATCTAGATTCATATCCGGTGCTGCAAAATGTACAACAAAACAATTATCCAAAGAAGTAACATTGTGTTTGACTGCAATTAGGAGTCATTTTCGTAAATACTGTAATGCAATTTCTAGAAACTGTGAAATAATTTTTTTTTTGGAGTATTAGCAATTATTCCGAGTCTGTATCTAAAATCAGAGATGTTAAAGCAAAACATATCAAACGTTTTGATTTTTCTACACTGTACACAAATCTACCCATAGATGAAGTCAAAAGTTCTCTTTCAGAATTAATAAGCAAAATGTTTAAACATAATGGTAAACCATACATTTATTTCATATACAAAGAAAGCATATTGGTCACACAATAAATATTCAAAAAGTAACGTTAAATCTTACACTGTTGAAACTTTGATAGATGCTATAAAATTTCTTTTGGATAATACTTTTGTTCAATGCGGACCATTGGCTTTTCAACAAATAAAAGGCATTCCAATGGGCAGCAACTGCTCCCCTTTACTGGCAGATTTGTATTTAATCTGGCTTGAATTTAAGTATATGGATAAATTGATGAAAAAGGACTTTCAAATGGCTATAGATTTATCAAACAACGCAAGATATATTGATGACATTGCTTGTGTAAATGTACAAAATTTCAGTGAAATTGCTAAAGAAATTTACCCAAAAGATATCCCTTTGGAGGGTAACAATTCAGATGGTTTCAGAGATGTGTTTTTGGACTTGGATATTCAGGTCACTAATGACAGGTTTTGTATTAAAGTCTATCACAAAATAGATGAGTTTAACTTTGAAGTAGTTAATTATCCTTTCCCGGACAGTAATGTTTCAGATACTATTGGATATAATACATTTTTGTCACAGATTTTGAGATTTGGTCGTATTTGTTCTAAATTTCAGGACTTTGCAACAAGGACCAAAATTATTTACAATAAACTTGAATCAAGAGGATTCACAGGTGTACTTTTGATCAAATATTTCTGCAAATTTTGCTGTAAATATCCTGAGATGGTTAGAAAGTTTGGCTTCAATAATTTTAGAGATTTTAGACTTGCGTGTTTTGCTACTTAATTTTTATCTTTTGACACCATTATGTTTAAATGTTCACCTTTCAGACATCTTAGGCTAGCTTGTTTTCTGTTAGGTAAACCCCCAAGAGGCTACAGGTAGCAAGAAGCGGCCTACGACAGTTACAAGCTTGCCTAATTGTACTTTATATCTGGTTGATAATTTTCATTGCATTCTCTTGACATAAATACTAAAGACTTTCATTCTTTATTGACTTGCCCTATAATTCTACTATTAACATCCAAAGATTATTAGAAATTTTGGCCACAATAATTTACAGTTTTCAGACTTGACTGTTTTGCTATGTAACTTTATCTTTTGGCATCTTTCTGTTTTAATATTCACTATCAAACATTTTAGGCTTACATGTTTTCTGTTAGGTAAATCCCAGGGGCTACAGGTAGCAAGAAGCTGCCTACGACAGTTGAATGTTTGCCC
The DNA here is from genome assembly GCA_964020975.1 of Hermodice carunculata. Classification (NCBI taxonomy): domain Eukaryota; kingdom Metazoa; phylum Annelida; class Polychaeta; order Eunicida; family Amphinomidae; genus Hermodice; species Hermodice carunculata. Next base: position 26,316,607 of record OZ026626.1, read on the forward strand.
AATTGTCCTTAAAATCCTGTTAAGAAAAATGGTTTTGATAGCATGTTTTTGGCATAAAAGCTAATGACTTCCATTCTTTTGTGATATGCCTAAATGCACATTTACTCAGTATTAAAAAAATTACTCAAAATTGACAGTCTTTTCTCAAGTGTCGAAAACCTGACACATTAAGTTGACACATTGACTCAGGGTTGGCAGTTAAATAGAGCTTAATTGTTTGAGGAGTAGGCGTCATCATGGAGTTTGTTTTACATCTCTGGTGCAGGATGTACATTGTTACAGTCCTTGTGAGGATTTCCCTTGGTTTGTACAGGTGGTCTAGATGCAACTGTTTATTTTACAATCACTGGGACTGAATATGATGCCCCAGATTGTTTCCAATTCAGTTAAACATTGGCGAATGGCTTAGCTAGGATAAGCTGTCCAGCTAGAAAGGGTACACATCGGTTCAGGGGTAAGTCAAATTGTTCTTATCGGAACCTGTACCATGAAAATTTGGTAATTATGGTTTCTTTGACAGGTATTTTTCTTTCATATGAAGCTCTGCACTTATAAGCAAAACCTCACATATTTAGCTAATTCATCAATTGCCACGTTCATATTTATTCATTATTATGTGGGTTGTCTTTGCTGAATATTTAGCTTTGACAAGGAGCCACTACTCAGAGAGACATGTACGGGTAAAAGGCTCCGAAACATGTTGAGTAATTACCCGCTGAAGACCCTTTAATTTATTTGGGCTAATACAGCCTATGTCAAAATTTTACAGAGGAACGTGTGCAATATGGACAATAGAACTTCTATGTATATAAGTTAGACAGGGGCAGGTTAGCTTATGGAGAGTAAAGAGTTCGGACGGCGGAATAGAGTAATGACTACTAGGAAGTGGTTTTGGACAAAAAGACACAAATACAAATATGCAGATTTGCAACAATTAATTATCAAATTTGAACGGAATACATGTACCAGTCAATTTGACCATTTTGCTTTGTTTCATTGTATGCCAATGGCATATTTGGGGATAACAACGCTCAAGATTGAGAACTGTATCAAATGCCCCAATGAAACCAAGAGCTGAAAACACAAAAAAGCATGCTTATCGACAATAGCATAATGACGGTTTCACGAAAAGTTTATAGCTTGTTTAAGACATAACGCCGGGCCCTGATTGCGCTATCAGAATTTTAAAGAAGACGTTGTTAAGGAAATGTAATTGATTTAGGTTCCATTGACCATAGCTGAATTCTGTGGAACAGTATAAGAAGTTCCTATGGGTGTAATTGAGTCCACTTAAATTTTTGGCAAGGAATTGCAATACATTTCCAGGTACTGTACGTGCTCGCATTGACAAAAATCAAAACATCTGCATGTGCATAACTGCATAAAATGCTTTATTTCAATATGGAAATTTGCATTTGTGTGTATTGGTTCGCGAATTGTCTAAGTATTTCTTGAAATGAAAGTTCAACATTTCCATCAGATTAATGAACACTTCGAGTATTAAAAAATGGAGGATGGTAAAGTGCCAGGAACTTTCTCAAGAGTGAGTGAAAATGATTGCTATTTGTGCCACAATTTTTTAGTAATTTTGTGATTGTTATTGAATAAAGTAATGGTTTTTCGTGAATCAATGTTGCGGCAAGCTTTCAAGGTTTAACACTTAAGGGACTTTTTTCCGGAAAATGGTAAAAAATGTATGCCATCTATTACATTAACCGCAGGCTAAGATCCCATGATACAATATGCAATGCAATTAGTTTATAACAGTTGAGCGGTTAGTTAGCTTTGGAGCTAGTGGATGGAGGGATGTAAACATAAAATGTTCCAGATATTTGTGAGCGTCTGTGAAGTTGTCAATATAACCCTCAACAGAATGTTCATTCATAAGTAGCAAATGTTGATGATGATTGGTTAGAATTTATTTTATTCGGATCACCGCATAGCCAAGCGGCTTACCAGCTTAATTGAAGGCATCCTGTGCAACAAACGAGACAAAATACAGCTTTTAAATAACCATTACACAAAAAAAAACTGTAAGGATCACGTTGAAAATAGTTATTTTCTGTCTAATGGTCATTTAATAGCTGATTTTTTGTCTCGTTTGTTGCACAGGATGCCTTCAATTAAGCAATCTTTTCCTATGATCAAATTTACAATATGTATATATATATATATATATATATATATATATATATATATATATATATATATATATATATATATATATATATATATATATATATATATATATATATATATATATATATATATATATATCTTGGGTGGTTTATGGGACGCATTGTAGTTCTCAGACCATCTTATACGTAGTTGAAAAAAGCCCATAAACCAGGTTTGCCTTAAATTCAATGTGCTACCTAGGGGGTTTCAAAAACGTACAAATGAGCAAATCTGCCCATTTGTTATTGGAAGCTACAAATGCCCAGAGAATGTGGTAAGCTATAATTGGTATATACTGCCCACGGTCCGATTTGAAGATCATAATTGACCTGCAGACAGTGGGCATGACTCACAATCCGGCTGTATATATTCCATTTTATATTCTTTGTGGGAAATGTATAATTGCCCATGAACCAAACCCAAGACATGTATATATATATATATATATATATATATATATATATATATATATATATACATGTCGTATGTATATGTATCTATATATGTATATGTATATATATATATATATCTATATATGTATATATATGCACATATTTATATATATATATATATATATATATATATATATATATATATATATATATATATGTGTGTGTGTGTGTGTGTGTGTGTGTGTGTGTGTGTGTGTGTGTGTGTGTGTGTGTGTGTGTGTGTGTGTGTGTGTGTTTGTGTGAAGACTTTCTGGAATAGTGACTGCTTGAAACTAATAAAGAGCCTAAACCTATTTATTCCCGGAGATTAACCCAATTGCTGCAAGTATGCATTATGAATCAGTATATATTGTATATGAATGGAATCAGACCCTTTAATCAGAACACCAGGAGCTTGACAGTTTCAGCACCTCTGAGCTGTGCAGGGCCCTGCATCAAAGTCCCTCAGTGTTAAAATTGGTGTGAGTAACCAATTTCAATTTTCCATATCCGTTTAATACAACCACCTTGTAATCCACACTATTCAGGGCAGGACATGTGCTTTCGTGCTCCTGCTCTTCACTCGGCAAGAACATGTACTTATGTAAATATTGTATACTGTATATTTTATTCTGCCTAAGAAAACAGTAAATAATCTCTTTACATGATATTTACAAGTACTCTTTCCTGGACGAAAGAATTGAGTCTCTCAATGCTGGAAATAGTAATGTCAAAGTCGTATTTACAATATGTACTATCAAAAAAAAAAAAAAAAAAAAAAAAAAACATGAACCGGAAAAGAACTGTGTGTTTCAAGAGGTGTTAAACGTCCCTCCCTCATTAAAACAAAGCTATCATCACAGTCACTCAACCAAAATAAAAATATCTTAGGATAAGTCGTGGGTCAACAGGCGAGAATAAAGGAATCATTCTGCTCTCAAAATTCTACAGTATGACTGCAGTTGAAGCTTCAAACTGAGTATTATCATCACATTTTGGCGAAGCTACAGAGCCTTCTCACCCAAAATGGAGTCGTTAAGAATCTTGTTAGACTGTGTTTCTGATAGCAGAACTACATGTTATTCAGGGAAAAAGCAGACATATAGTATATCTCTGGACAGCTGGCTCTTTCAAGGGATTTATTTTTAAAGTTGCTGAAACCTTCTGTGTTCTGCTGTATATTAAAATGTATTGTTTAATTGTAACTACAATTGAGACCTGTGGCTGATCTAGTTCATTATGTGCTTGCACTACCCATTTTTGGCATGTTCACCAAGTTAAATCAATTAGTGCTCTCCCAGCTTACTGAAATGGACAGGGCAAAACAATAAATGGAAAGAATCAGAAATACACCTGCACACCCTATTAAGGGAACTATGGATATCCAACAGGCCTTTTGTCAGAACAACCTATTACGTTATTTAAAGAAACATATCATTTTCTGGCATACTAGTAGGTAGTCAGAAAAAAAGTATCCTTTCCCCAAGAGAATTCGACAAAAGTTGTCTTCATACAAAGAGAAGACTCACTTGGATTTTTCTCAGTCAAAAAAACAAGTAAATTTCTTTCACACATGCACACACACACACAAACACACTATATATACATATATATATATCTATCTATCTATATATCTATATATATATATATATATATATATATATATATATATATATATATATATACATAAATATATATACATATATATATACATATATATATGTGTGTGTGTGTGTGTGTCCGTCTTCTCAATACACAACAAAGTTATCATACCTGTTTTGTCTTCTTTCGTGTCTACAAGATTTAAGAAGTGCACTTGAACTCATTGCTATATTTGGAAGTTTAAAGTTCATAAAACTGGTTCTCTTTCTCTCGAACTGAAGGTGGCTCCCGGCTTTTCCCTTCATATGACTTTAGGTGTTCAAAATGTTCTATTGGTTTTTGACTGTGTAACTTACTTCTGGCAGTACTCTATTACCTCATAGAAGTCCTTGTTTTGGGCAGCTAAGGACCTAGGTCGCCTCATTTGACCTATTTGCACAGGATTCAAAATGGGATCACCGACCTTGAGAGGTTGTCCGTGGATCGTGCAATCATGATAGGATCTCAGGCTGTCATACAACTGGTTCAGTTTACTAGTGTATACACTGGACTGCACTTTTGTGGCCGAAATATCATTTCTAGGCAAAAACCCAGTGCTCTCTTTCACACTAGCACAGCATGGCATCATTACAAAACTCAAGGGTTGATCACAATTAAGTATGTTTTTAGAGAAACATAGATTTAACATCTTTCCTAGTCTTATGCAACTGTTCAACCTGTTTATCAGATTTGGGAATGAAGGGCGGCGTGTGACTTTTATATTTACCCGAAATGCAGCATGTGTGATTCATTGCCTTACCATTCACATCCTTGTCACAATCTCAATGTAATTGCTCAACTTTTCCATATCCTGCTACCCACTGTTAACAAAATAATTGTGCTCAGTTTCCTGGTTTGGAATAGCATAAGCTTAATTATACCTGGTGAAATAAGCAGAATTAACTAAAATGTACCTTGCACCCTCAGAATTTATTGGGGATAGACCCTTGAAATAATCGGCCACATTAATCAGCACAATTTACTCCATTTGATCACCTACTGGCCGCCTATATAAAGGTGCCCAGAAAGATTTCACTTCTGGTGTTTTCTTCTGGCACATTTTTTTTTTTCTGATATAATGTATCACACTTGTCTGCAATCCACCCGACCAATATGTCTTTCTAATTTTTTATTGTTCTAGTTACTCCGAGATATCTACCCACATACAAGTGAATCATGTGACTTAACAATGAATTGTTTCTACAACTTCTGTGAAGCAATCAATTGATTTTGGGCTTTGGTGTCATGAGTGTAAATTTGATATGATAGCCCAAGTTGCAACCATATCTAATCCCACTTAGAAAGTTTTGCTTCTCTTCCTGCCGTAGAAAAATATTTTGCAACTTGCTGTTGTCGGAACTTCGTTTTAATCAACACACTAGGCTTATTGTGGGATCTTCTTTCTGCCAGCACATAACCTGCTCTGGAGAATATTAGGCCCTGAAATAAAGGTAAAAATAACCTTACGCCTGGCCTTGCTGCTGTCCACGTTACCTTTGTCTGTGTCGAAATTTATGAAGTGGGACTTATTTCCACTCCATGAAGGTGGAAGCTGTGAAGCTAGTGGCATTATTTCTGACTTCGTAGAATTTTCACATTTTCTGCACAGAATTGTTTTCCAGTTGAAATCAGAAGAAATATAAAATATATATCCATGTCCATGATCAAATTCAATGATTAGTCCTGAAATAGCATCGATAAGAATTTATAACATTTTCAATTTAGTGCTGATGGTTGTTCATTTTCCTTCTATAAATTTGCTCCAAAAGTCATGGAAGGGGTTGTCAGAAAAAGAAATCCTGGGAATAGTTTCTGGGTATGATATTTTTCTTTAAATTTCTGTTAATTTTAATGGGATAGGGCAATTTGTACGTTTATGAGGCGAGATACCAATTGCAGAGGTTGAGCCAAAAAACATTTCCGAGACAATCGCATTGAAAGAAAAAGTTCCCAAAACTTACGCATTTATGGCTGTAATATGACTACTCATTTCTTCTGTCCTGTGTTTTAATTATTGTGTGAAATAAGCTTGTAGCTTTACCTCTGTGATGTTGTCATTAAACAAAAGTACATTTTGTGACTTAAATCTCGACTTTTTTTAATTTGGGAACACCACACTTGGCTTGTTTGGGTGTGGGTTCACATGCCGCTTTCCATATTTGTGGACCAGTAAGTGGATTGTGCTAATTTGTTTCTATGTCAATAGAGAATTTCAAAGTAATCAGAACAATGGTAGTGATTAGTATGAACTGGCCCATTCTTCTCTCCATGGCTAATGGTTTCCTATGAGTTAGCCTTGTCAATAGCTCAAGTGGTTTCCAAGGGTCATGGAGTAACGACTGTGCAAACAATGACATGGTTCACTATCATGCCCATGCAAACAAACCCATGTTCCCGGCACTATTTTAACTTTTCGTTGTAAACAAAAGTTTAGAGATTAATTATCTCATATAAATATTATGTTCACACATCTGAGTTTTTGGGAGCATGTGGTGTAAGTATCAGACTATCCAAAAATATGAAAAAGTGATTACAGGTTATCCAAAGGTGCCAGCTTCAGATATTCCACATTAATGAGATGCTGTTTGCAGTGATAAAGTTTATAAAAATATGAACTCAGAGCTTCAATCTATCTTGCCACCTGTCCCTCTGCTTCTCAGAAACTGTGAAGGCATCACAACAAATCATTATCATTTTTCGAGGTAACCTTTTATATCGACTGAATATGGCTTAGAGTGTTTTGTAAAATACACTGCTGCCAACGATTCTCCATAAGCTACCCAGTAGTTCTTTACACCTGGACTTATCACCCTACTAGCATATACAGTCACTCATTATTTTCCTCTTTGGAACTGTGATGAATCTCTGGGGATGCTATTGCCACTGATGTCCCTCTTTCAACCAAAATAATAAAAGAAGTTCGGACAGGGCAACATATGTAGGTCAGCTAGACCTTCCGTCAATTTATTTGAGGATGCATGGCATACTTTTGTCCAGACAAATGACGCTCTTTTCTCTGAAAACTTAAAGCGGAAGCTTCTGGCAGAAAGTACATTTAGATGGCATCAACTTCTGCTCAGCTTTTTTTTCCAAAACGGGGAAAATGAACACCAAACGCTAATTTCACTTAGTTAATGTCTTTTCAAAACGAAAATATTGCATGGAAGTTGACAAGGGGTGCAGAAAAACAACTTATGCGACCACAACCTGCTCCATACACAGGCTGAATAGTAAAGGTGGGTTCGCCGTTCCAACAGAAGAAAGGTAATTACAAATAGGGATATACAAGTACTGAATCTGCTGTATTCTCTGGCTGCTGGATCTAATGACACATTGTAATAATTGGGCAGGCAATCCATCTGGGAAAACCAGACATCCGCCTGCAAAGAATCAGCAGTTTCATCAATATGAGGTAATGGCCATGCATCGCCGGTAGTAACAAATTTCCGATACTTGACACTACATCTCCTTGTCCGATCAGGCTTTTCAACCATTATAATAGGGCAAGCCCAAGGACTCTGACTTTTCACAATTACTCTTTGCTTATTACTTTATCTACAGATTTATCTACTTCTGTTCACATGGTAGGTGATATATGTCTAGGGTTTGTCAAATCGGTCTAGCATCTCATGTATAAACACTGACAAAAAAGAGATTAACTATCCTTAATTGTTTCATTGTTAGCAAACAAACAAAAAACGTCAATAACATTTAAATCGATCATAAAACGTTAGCTTTTCTATTGGATGCAGCTCAGCATTATGTTTCTCAATTTTCTGTTGCACCTCAAGGTGCAAGTTTGTCTTAATTTTTTGTTTCCTTTTGGATTTTCAGTCTCACTTGAGCTAAAATTTAATTTTTGCTTGTAACACTTTCTTTCCTAACCTGCCTTGGAAATGAAACTGGTTTCAAAAGTCAAAATTAAAAATGTTTTGGAAATGAAACTGGTTTAAAAATTCAAGCAGGAAACATGTCTTTAATGTTTCCATCATACCAAAGTGCTGCCAACAATTGACACACCAGGTAAAAAATCCTCATCCAACACAGCACTTTCCACAGTACAACCGCCAGTTTATCTTCTGCAAGTCCATGCAGGATTACGGATTCATTGTTTGGAGGAATGGTAAAAGTACATGCAGTGCAAACAGAGTATTTAAAATATACTGTTTCTGTACGAAAGCAGTCAATACGTTCATAGAACTGGACATAAGGAAACAAGATATTTGAACAATTGTGGATTTTTTTTTTCTTATTCTATAATTGAAATCACACTTGCGTGGAACCAGATTCCATGATGATGATGATGATGATGAATGCAAAACTGCCCCCTGCCCTTCCAAACTACTAACATTCTCGGAGTATTTACTTTTCTCTCCAGCCTGTATGCTAGTTCTTAGTAATACTTCCAAAATAGCTTGCTCTGCAGTTACCCGGGCCGTCTCTTTCATTGAAGGAGACGAACTGTGCTACCCTGTAAAGTGTTTAATAAATAATAAACAATCTTACTTTGTTGGCCTACAAAGTTTTTTAACGGGAAAGCACGACTATCCAATCATCCAAGATGACTTCTTTATTATAATTTTCAGAATAAGTGGTGCTTGTCTTTACCAAGTCAATAAATATGTTACAAAGTTCCTAAACACAAGCTCATCAACGCTACGTATCATGTCTGGTTCTATGTATTTTTGTTTTATGATGTTTTCATATTCTTGCATTTGCATTTAGTATTTTGTGGCACTTTTTTGGATGATTTCAGTGATATTACCACAACTCTTACAATTTATATGTTATTCACTTGATTCTACCTGTGTGCGAGTGCGTGTGTGTTTGTGCATATACATTTGTGTCTATGTATTGTGCATGTGTGTTTTATGTGTGTGGGCAAAAAGTTCCAGGTTCAATTTCAAGGGACCTAGTAGTTTTCAAGTGACATTTATTTTTTTTCTTTTTTTCAGAGTGGACAATACATGTGATATTCTTCCTTCCCTAATGTGTGTAGTATTTTGTAGTACTTCCAAATATGGACAGTAACTATAAACATTCTGGTGGATGGTGGCTTGGTCAATTCTAATTGGGTTATTGCTGTTCTAAGTTATGGCTCATGCCAAAGCGCCTCATGAAAATTTCCCAATGTTTACAGGTATCATCATCACCCCAAACACGTTCATCTGATCCGTCTTTATTGATACACTTTAAGTTTAGAATTTTAAAATGGCCACATAAGATAGCAAACTGTTTTTTTTTTTCAGATCAGCAATGTTACTTTCGTTAATACATTACCAAATGTCTCAAATTATATACCATTCTCATTTTTACCACTGGGTGTGTTTTGCATGGCAGGGTCACATGTAGGGATTTTGATATTTAAAACAGTATGAAGGTCCCTGTATGATCTCTGTCATGCAAACTCAAGCAATCATTCTTTTGTATTTTACCTACAGGTAAAGAGTATACATTTTTTCGGAGATTATTTTATTCAGGCTATTAGTACATATGTTTTAATATTCTGGTACATTTATGCCCATGTCTTTCCCCTACTCGGGCGTAGATGGTTTCAATATACTACAATATTTTTGGTAAATCTATGCCCATGTCCCTTGCCCATCAAACGTAAATGATTTGTATAATTTTATCAAACTCTTGACTTTTCATTTTGTGGATGGAGTTCAAAAGATTTTTCAAGTGATTGCTTTACCTGCCGATGCCACTTAAGTTGCAAAGTGTGTTTGCAGCCATTGTGATGTTATCAAATGGAGCTGATCAATGCATCAACAATGTTCTGATGCCAATCAACGTTGACAAGAAGGAGATTTTTCAGAAGACTGCCAAATTTTCCAGAGCATAGATATGTATGTATGTAGCTTGATTACAGTTCACGTTGTATAGCATAGCTATCATATCACTATGCTCACTTGACTGTTCACTGACGAGACCAAATAATAATATCATTAATGCATTAAGCACAAAAACTGTGCGAACAAGCCATCAGTCTTGCATTGTCTGAAGAAAATACCACAATGCGCAAATATCGAGTCAGTATTGATGGTCCCCCACCCCAATCCCCCAGGTAGTCATTATCTCCTTTCTTTAACATTTCCATCAAGCTTTTAGATACCATAGTATAATTCATAATTTCTTGCATTTGGATTTTAAAAAAATAAAGGAAAAAAAAAAAAAAAACTGCCACAAACACAACAGCACACTATTTAGTTAATAAGGATTAAGAAAAATATGTATTTTGATATTGTTCGCTAAATGCCACAGTTGGTAAAGGGGCTATGTAGCATACATATAGAACCCGGATTCAGCACTGACATGTATAGGTTTCATGCAAGTAGGACCAAATTATGGCTTAACCCTCTGATCTGATATACATTTGAAAGTAATTTCCCGTACCTACTATAAGATAAGCAAATGCACAGGCTACTCCTATATGAGCATAATCGATTCCATATTAGGGACAACGTCGAAAGAAGAGTCTTAAGATCTTTTTAATTTTTGTCGGGGGACGTGTATGTGTGTTTTTGCTCTGCTTCTTCTTTTTTTCCGTTTTGGTTCTTATCTCTCAATATACGCTTGCTCTGTAATATGTTCTCTTCTTTCGCATATAAAATTTGTGTTGTTAAGATGCCCACCTTTTGAATATTATCAGAACTCAACAGACAATGACAACAATGATATAACTTCAACAAAAACAATATATTAACAAGCAAAATCAAGACAAACCAGATACGCTTTTCTCCACAGTCAAACAGTCTTAGATATAATTAATTTCTGAAGATATTATCCACAGGTACAGTTCCGCAGTTCCACATCCCATGACAGGTGAAAAAAATGATATGTTGCAAACCCCACAGAGGTACAGTTTGAGTCCAATGTGGTACTGAAAGATGTGATGCTGATCCAATCCCAAAGAGGTATGGTTTGGTTCTAATGTTGTACAATATATCAGTCCACTCAAAAAAAAAAAAAAATGTCGGCACTGCACAGGTAAAAGGTATAAATGGGTACCACCAAATATACAAGTCCATTCAAGACACTGTCCACACTCGCACAGGTACAATGTATTTGTTACCAATTACATGCAAGTCACCCACAAAACAGGCCAACTCAATGACTCTGCAGTGACCCTGCACGTTATTCATTGAACTCAATGACCCAGCACACACTGAATCAATGCAGTGACCTGTCCAAATGAAAACAAACAGCCATTCACATTCCCCTCCTGGGAGAAAGAAAACAATGGACATATATGGAGAATTTTTCTTCCCAATTGTCAATGTTACTTTCTAGGTACTCTAACCTACAATACACAGTGATTTCCTCCTAGAAATATCTACTCTTTTTAAAAAGTAGCATTAAAATTCACATTGATTACTTATATCATATATTCAACTGTTTCACCAAAAACACCAAAACCTGATTCTTATTGACACAGTTGTACGGTTTATTCAAATCTCATGGAACAGAGGAAGAGTTTAACTGTCAACAATATAAACTATTTTGCATCACAATAGGAATCATCTCCTGTTCAATCACTTAAACATTAATGATGTATATATTTCAATACAAATTTTGTTTTTATTCATGTGAACTTTGCACATAATCACATTTTCAAGATATTTGCATAAGTATGTATACATATATATGTGTATATTCACACACAAACCAACAGGGGAACTTTAATCCACCAATCAAACACAAGAGCAGCAGACGCAGATTTTGAAATAAAATTGGTATAATCAGGTCTCCAATCACTGAATATAAAGTTTTACCAATGTCTCCATACAAATATTTGGGCAGTCCTACTATAGTGAAAAAAAGCATCAATGAACGTAGGAGCTTTAGTGTTTTTTCAATGGTGTGGCCTTAGGATACGTAGTGGCTGAATCCATGCTAGTAAGGAGAAACATATTTCCCACTTTTGTTTTCAGAACTGGTCCCACAGAAACTATAATAATCCTGCTAAATGGTTCTTCAAGAACTGGGATACTAGTCAAAGGAGCAGGTTTGACTTTCTAGTTGGGTTTTCCGACCACTTGACATGTATGACACATGGCCTACCACAGGCACATCATGGGCTGTCTTTAAAACTTCTGCCCTATATGGTTGAGGGACCACTATTTGAAGAATGATTCTCCATTCTTCATTAATGGAAGCATCTGGAGGTCTCCATTTCCTCATCAACTCTCCTGAATTAATGTAATAACAAACCGGGTCTTTTTGTGCCTCTTCTTCAGTTAAAGCTGTACTTGCCAATTTTGCTCAACTGAGGGTCAGCTTTTTGCTCCCTAATCAGCTTATCTCGATTCAAATGGGGCACTTGACTCAGATGATCATTTTGGTTTACCTCGTCAGAGAGGTTACCATCATGGCTTACCTCTGGACTCAAGTTACCTTCATGGCTTACTTGGTCCTCCAGGTTACCAGTAAAGAATGTATATGCCTGTTCTAGACATCCAACATCCTTGTCACTGGCTTCTTGTTTAGAAGCTTCAACAGCGATTGACCTTGTCACAACACTGGCAGGTAAAATGCCTGGAAATTCCTGCTCAAGATGCTCTATGTCCTCTCTCTTGACTGGCGCATCTGTTAAATATGGTACTGGGTAACCTTTCACCTTATCCCCTGCTATATCATTCCCTACAGGAAAGGTCACATCTTCAATCGGGCGACTAGGCAAATACCAACAATAACTGGTCCAATTTTGAAATCAGACTTCAGGTGTCTTTCTGAAGTGGGACTGTTATGTAATTTCCCTCAACACCCTGAAGTAATACACTGGCTTTTTGATAAGTTTCATCTGAGAAAGCAAGCACATCTTCAACAGTAAACACTGGGCAGCACCAGTGTACCGTAGGACCACAACTGCCTTCTGGTCAAGAGCATCTTCTTTCTGTGTCACCAGCCTTTCCTATGTGAAACTTTCAAAGCCATTGGATATGGATTCAGCTACCCCAACAGGTGGGCTTTCAAATTTAGTACAGAGATTGTCAAAATTTCCATCCTACATTTGAAGATGTGTGCGCCCCTTTATGCTGGCTAAACCAACTGGTTTCCCAGTATTATTTGTCTTTTTCCCAGAGCAAAAAACACTCCGATATGACATGACCCCCTTTATGGCAGAAACTGCATGTGGGCCTAATAAAGAACTTTTGCCTTGTTTTCTGATCAGCAAGTTAATCAAACTTTGGAGAATTATTGGGCTTTTGTTCTTCTGATTTTTGACCAGGGAGAGGTTCCCCGTTCCCTGTAGTTTCTTTCCAAATTTAGATCTGAACTGACCATGTTTGGGTTTTCCGAAGAAGATTTGATGTGTCAACTCATAGTCATCAGCTCAAACTGAAGCTTCGTGTAAGTTATCTGCCTTACGGTACTCCAGGTGGGTCTTAATTTCTTTCACAATGCAACCTTTAAAATCTTCTACCAAAATAAATTTCCTTAATTTGTCAAAATCACTTTCTATTTTGCTGGAGGCACACCATCTGTCTAACAGAATCTCTTTCTTTCTGGCAAATTCCACAAAACTGTCACCTGGTTCCTTTTGGCTGTCCCTGAATTTCTGTCTGTAAGCTTCAGGCTCTAAATAGTATGCCTTCAGAACAACATTTTTCAACACATTATACCCAGAACTTTGCTCTGTGGAGAGGGATGAATAAACTTCTTGTGCTTTTCCAATAAACAGGCTTTGCAAAAGAAGAGACCACACTCTTCTAGGCCATTCTAAAGTGTCAGCCATATTCTCGAAAGAATTTTGATACTTCTTTTTTCTTCAAATTTTGGTACTAAACGCGCATTCTTGGCTACATCAAAAGATCCTTGCCTTGCTGAATTATCTGATCTAGAATGCCTAAGTTCAAGCTCTCTGAGCTTTAATTCATGTTCTGTAGCCTCTCTGGCTTTCTGGGCTTTTCTTTCAACAGCCTCTCTTGCTAATTTATGCCCATGCGCTCTTGCAGCTTCTGCTTTTCTTTCATTAGCCTCTCTTGCAATCGTGTGCTGTTTTTTAGCTCTTGCTCTCATGCTTCTATTTCACTCTCAAGTTTCAGTTTCAATTGAGGTAATTCCAGCTGAAGTGTCACGTTTTTCTTCTGATCTCTCATCCTCAAAGAAACTTTCTTTAACCAAGCGTGAAATTATCATTTGTTTCAAAGGTATTTTCTTGATACCTGATGGTACTACTAAATGTAAGTATTTTGCTGCATTTGGCAGGTCCATCTTTGGGAAATTATCAAAATCTTTGACTGTGATGTCTTCATTAGCCAGAAACACACTTGGATATATTGGCATTTTGTCCTATAGTCTGTGTATTGACCAACAGCTAAGTGTATAAATACCAAATATTCACTGTTTAGTGCAAACTGCAACATTCAGTGTTTAGAAACTTACAGAATTGTCCAGATTATTCAACCACTATGTTCTTATTGCAAAATAATTCAACATTTTGTCTTAACTTTGATCCCGTTTTTCTTGGATTGATCTTGGACGAGTGCCCATAATTTGTTACGATTCCCACCTTCTGAATATCATCAAAACTAAACAAACAATGACAACAATGAGATAACTTTAAAAAAGCAATATATTAACAATCACAATCAGTAGAAGTATGTACATGTATCTCTACTTGTATTTCAACAGTCAAACAGTCTTAGATAAATCCTAATCCCTGGTGAGATTATCCACAGGTACACTCCCACAGTTCCAAGTCCTATAACAGGTGCCAAATGATAAGTTACAAGTCCCACAAAGGAATGGTTGGGGTCCAATGTGGTACAATATACCAGTCCACTCAAAGATTATGTCTGCACTCCACAGGTAAAAGGTATCAGTGGGTAGCACCAAATATACAAGTCCACTCAATACACTCTCCACACTCCCACAGATATGATGTAAACAATGGCTCATGGTCCCAATGGCTTGATGACTACACACAGCTTCTGCCAGATCCTTCAGAATTCTTTCTTCTATTCTGCTCTCTCCTGTTCTGTCTCACTCAAGAAAAGTCTGGTTTACATGGACACAGAGAAATATCACCACTGTTCCAGTGTTTTCCAATTAGTCACATATGACATTGAGAACTGTCTGAGGTACTTCATATGCATATAGGTCAGCATTCTAGCAGATTCCACAAGTTACCATTTACATGTTTGTCACCCACAAAACAGGCCAACTCAGTGGCTCTGCAGTGACCCTGCACAGTATTTATTGAACTCAATGACCCAGCACACACTGACTCAATGCAGTGACCTGTCCAAATGAAAACAAACAGCCATACACATTTTCATGACAGTGTACATGCGACATGTATTGCACATCAAAAGAACTTGGAATCTACACATTTTATGACATACTTTTAATTAGCTGAATCCAAATAGTTGAGAAAAACAGGTAGAAGCAGGGCTCGAATTTAGCAGGTGTTCGACGTCTCAAGGCACCCTGAGATTGTGCCGGGCATGTTGAGATAAAGAGAATTATTCCCAACCGAGCATGTTCAAAATAAATGGATATGAGATTAGCTTGCATATCTTTCTGACTTTTCAAAGGCCAGTGTGCAACATGCTGCTGTTGGTCCCGCTACAGGACTTTTTTTACACACATGTGCATGTAAAGAAAACAAAATTTTGCCGCATTATTGTATTTATGTTCAACAACTATATTAAAAATAAATTTCATACCAATCATGGTTGGTGTTTAATCAGTAAAGGTTCAAAGACAAACCTATGCAGTTCACCTCAGTAGTTTTACAAGTGTGTTGAGTATGTTAAGTCTGCTCAAAATTGCCACACGAGAGGCAAAGTATATCGTTCTTACTATTAAAGTTGAGCAGTTCCGTGATTTATCTTTACCATACTAGTCCATAGATCAGAAGTGTCCGACTTGATAATAATGATTATTTGAGAAGGCGGTTGGCAAAGCAAAATGCAAGCTGTGAAATTAAAGGCTAGGTCCTGGAATAGATAAATGTGTGATATGGTTGATTGTTTTTACTGTACAATAAGTATATGTACCATACTTGGTTTTCCTCAGTTTATCAACAACAAAAAATCCTTTTTCAAAGTTTTGAAGCTGTTGTGCTGAGCGTCGATCATCATATCCCACCCAACATGACGATGCAACGGGACGATGCAACTGGTTGAATGTTTGGCGCAGACCAATTCATTCTTCTAGTCTCAGTTCAGTTTAATCGTAGCATGATGACAGTAATGCTGAAAACCTGAATCCAAATTACAAATGGCAGATTCAAGTGTGCCCTTGCAAGTGGGATACCATCGGCATATTTTAATTGATTTCTAAAAAAAAAAAATAACAATGACCTTGACATAACTGAGCATGCAGATTAAGGTCAAGATACTGAGTAATGTATTCAGAATATTTTTGCGACCGTTCTGTTGTTTTTGTGCAACACAAAGGCTCGGTAGTAGATTGCACCACAGGCACAAGCTGCCGGCCAGTTAAACTTTGATGCCAAAACAGAGAACCTGGCATATTCCAAGTTACGATGCACTTCAAATCTATCCACATAATTTGGAATAAAGTTTATGACATAGGGGAATTTCGATACTTCAGTAAATTACAGTTACATTTTCGTCGTATATGATGGGAAAACATCAGGGTTTGTCACTGTTTAACACTTGAGAGTCTCATCAAAAGTGGTAGTTTGTGGCGTGTTTTGCCAATTTTTCCCGATTGGTGGTCGCTTTCTGCAGGTGGTCGCTCACGACAGTACATATAACATTAGAAAAGCGTCCGTAATTATACATGTAATAAAACATATTACATTTGAAACATGTGTTTGTCCCTTTCAAGGGGTAGTGCATGACGAAGAACGTGGGGGAGTTGAAAGCAAAAAACACTTCAGTTGGTCCTGGACATATAAAGTTGGGCATGTTGGGCATGCTGAGTTCATCTCCAACATGCCCAGTGGGAGGGCCGGTAAAAAAGTTTAATTCTAGCCTTGTAGAAGGGTAGCATAATGAATATGGTGTACTGGAAAATAATGTTTTGATTTATTATTTTAAAAAGTATCTTCAAGAGAAGGCAGACCATGAAAGACACAGTACATGTAATAATTATCCAAAATTACAGTGTTATATATACTAATTTCCTCACTTTCTTTCCTTTTAGAGAAGAACTATGTGTTTTCAAAAAAGGTCCAATTACTGGGAACTTTATATGATACCCTAAAAGTTATCAGTTCTAAAGTGCCAGTAAAAAACATTTGGAATATCTTATTTAATGTTCACAGAATGTGGTCAAAGTGTTTAATTTCTGAGTATAAAACTTCAACACAGCCCGTCAAATTGAAACCGTGTGGAGGGACCACCATATGTCGTGTATGTTTGGCAATTCAACTTGTTCCATGGCTTATAATAAAAATGAAATGTTTAAAGGTAGTATGGATCGTTACCTCACCGTTTGGATGGAAAATTAATCTTCTGCTTTATCTGATCAAAATCTACTATACTCCACATTGCCACTCTGTATTTCTGGACATTGAGGAAATATCTGAGTCTAATCAGGACGGTAAATACCGCCAAAAATATTGTGGGCGATTGAAAAAGTTAATTTTGCAGACTGATTTGAATACAATCCATATAAAATTTCAACGCAAAACCTTGTTTCACCCAGTTGGAAAGGTTTTATATAGATATGACACATCTAAAATGGATAATGATAGGCCTGGCACATCTAATCACATTCAAGTACCAACTGGTGCAATTCACTGCATAACTGCATGGTATCTCAGCAAGTATTACACATTGCTTATTGAGTTTACAACACACACAGGATGGCGAATCCAGCAAAGTATTTATGGGTTAATGCAATATGGTCAATGCTCAAAGCTGGCATTTTACAATGGGTTGTCTAGGCAGTCTAGCACACTGTATCAACTGAATTCTCAAAGTGTAAACTTGTACCATTTCTCAACTCTCTACACATCTGTAGCTCACATTTTACTATTCGAAGCACAGTGTTCAACACTATATTCTCCTTTCATGTGTTTTCTACTAATAAATGGCACTTCCATCTCAGATATAGATAAAATTTACAGAGTTTTGTTGCCACATCAAGGAATATTTGTCAGGAAATTTTTTGCTAATACCAACGGAAGGTCACCGAGTTTGATTTTTTGCAAATTCACTGCTGCACGAGGCAAGCATGTAAATTTGGTGCTTTCCAGAATATATTGGGATGGTGACATTATTGGATTTTGCAAACATGGAGGCTTATACATTCTGGATGTATCTTCAATCTCGAGTTGGACGCAAAGAACATTTACAAAGGTTGGGCCATTTTGTGGTGCCTTTTATAATATGTCTAAAGCCCAAAAGGAAGATCGTATCCCTGTAACGTCATCCTCATCAACTCTTATTGTTTTTTATTACATATTTGAAATGCATGCAATGTTTGCATTTACAATACAAGCTGACAATACGCTTTGCAGGGGTCTGGCTAATCCATGTAATCTTCCTAGAGTTATCTGGCAAGGTGACAAAATAAATGTTGGACAACTCATGGATGGCCACTTGCACATCACGATAATCAAACCGCAATGCTATATAATATCTGCCTATCCACATTCCTCACGAATCTGCACTATTTTGCTTTTAAACAAAGCTTCAATAAATGAAATGCTACTGACGCTGCATGACAGTTCCAATTGCACCTCATTTTGCAGATGTCGTTCTGATTTCCCACGAATCTTACATGCAGAGTGTAAACCTGTACATCATGTAACTCGAATGACCATGCTCATGGTTAGACTAGGCCTCCCCTTTATAGGAGATTCCTGTGAGATATTTGATACCCATTTGATATTAAAGGTTAATTTTCGTACAAGTTGTAAGTATGGTGCTACAAAAACTAATACATATCATATGTCACCGTTCATTAGCGAATTAAACTGCATAAACATTTTTGTCAGACAGGTTACTCACGTGCTATTTGTTCACATAGGTTCAAACGGTTTCATCTTGGGATCCGACTGCAAGAATTTAAATCTTGCTCCTTATATTATGAGGATCGTTCCATTGAATATCTACAATTATACAGTGCGTGTTTGTTTTTTTCAAAAAAATGGCAAGACATCTTCTATATTATATGGAGGAAACACACACCACTACACAGAGACTACACACATTCGCACTTTCGACTACCGCATTAAAAAGGTTTGGAATGTACAGAACAAAGGTAGTTTTGAATGGAAATTTACGCGATGCAGTCCTAAAATTATACCAACACCATATAAATTTGAAATTATTCAAAATGCTGGTCAAAGGTGCAAACGATGTGGTTACATTATGTCAATAAAGGCTGTACAGGGGTTCTTTAGAAATTACGAAAATATTCTTACAGGATTTACCATGGCGAAGGGGGAGATTCTGTCATATGACAGACTGTCGGTTGGAGAAGCTTCCTTGTTAGAAAATCTCCCATTAAGCATTTGGACCATCACTGGTGATCCTACCTTTTCATCTGCTAGCAAAAACATAAAATCATATTTTAGGTTAACCAATGACGGAAAGTGGAGTTGGAATAGCGCTTTTTATCATTGCCGCAGTGCCAAGCAAGAAATGATATGCTTGTGTAAAGAAAGAGATTTTGCATTTTTTGCAGCTAACATATTCTTTTATATTGTAAAATCGTCAATTTTTTTCCTGGGAATAACAGCTGTGCGAGTGCGTGCGCCATATTTATTTACATTGGTTACGTTTAAGGGTTCCCAATATATTTCAAATTTACCATCCATAGTTCATCTGTTACTCTCTAAATGTAGCATTTGTTTCTGAGCATGATGTCTTTGGACCAGCTAATCATATAACACGTGAATTTACATCAACTTTCTAGGCTCCATTTTGTAATTTAACCTGGTTATATTTTGGTAAATGTGAACTGATCTTCAAGGTGACATAAAACCCCTGCATGTGCAAAGGCGGACCAATTAGTAAATGTATTTTTATTGATGTGCCCGTAGATTCCTGCTGTCACAGAGTCTTGTATTTTTCTTTCCCTCAATCATTTATTTGATAAAAGTAGCATAATAATAGCAGGTACTATTGGCTTTTTCTTTTAATTTCATCTCTACTTTATCCGAGTGAAATGTTGAGTACCTTGATATTTAGGGTATTCACCATTTATAATTCATAACTGAAAACTGATAGATACTTACTATTCCGAAGGTTTCTGGAATATGCATACTTCTGTTCATTATCACCTTGTTGATTATACACCGTTTTAAAATTAAGTCATTTTGGTGGTGTATACTGTTTGCTTTCGATTTTGATTTTTTCACACTGGCGTAACATCGAGTGAATATAAAATGTTGTGCCATTATTTCAATGTGTAAATGATACTTAAAACTTCGGATCTGGTCAGAAATAAATAAGGTACACAGAGATAGCTGTAGGTCTGATAATTGATTTGAAAAAAATGGTCTACTTGTAATATGTTTATTAAAATTTCAGGGACATCAGCCACGATGGCTAAATGGCAATCCAGCAACATTCACAGATTGGCAAGTCTACACAAACAACTACTTTGGTTTGATTAAGCAGAAAAACAAAGAATCGCCATATCATCCAAATGCTTATAATGTTGAAATGAGAAGGGCTAATACAGATGGCTGTGGAGCTATGGTTATCAAAACTATATATGATAATTCAAATTGGGTATTAGTGAACTGTTCCATTTCTTGGCGAAACGCCCTTGTCATTTGTGAAAAGAGTCTCAAATTAAAAAGGCAAACCGTACAACATCATTCAGGTTCTCTAACATTTAATAATAAGTACTGTCCAAAAGATTGGAATATATTAACAAATAAATGCGTCCATCTACTTTTTCACAGGGAACCAGCTAACATTACTATGTCATTGCGAATGTGCATGCATCTAAATGCGGGGAATATTGGACGGATCCCTCATCATCTGTTTACTCAGGCAAATAAACTAAATGAAGAGCTCTTCTTTAGCACACATATTTCGAGATTTGAGAAAAAATATTTACATACGACGTGCGATCTTCCTCTTTTATCCCAATACCGGTCTATATTCACCAAAGCTGCAAATATGGTGCAAAGAAAATTATTTGATCTGTTTGATGCATGGAGCTGGTTCAACATTAAGGGGCCAGTGTGGGTACATGTAGGCTCACGTGTAACTGTGGTGCAGCCAGAAATATTCACAGTTTACAAATTAGAGCCTGTCAGGTATCTTTACCACAACCCTTGTATTGTGGTTACAAAAGATCAAAATATCATCCCTATTTACGATTCGTTGGATAACAAGAGTGTAAGCAAAGCACGTGGAGTCTTATGTGAAATCAAAGCATCCAGTGTTACAAAAAAGTGTACACTGTGGCAGTACAGATGCCAGAATGATGTGTGTATACTGCAGCACCATTTCTGTGATGGGTACGCAGACTGCAGTGACTCCATATCCACCAGCAGTGACGAGTTGAATTGTCCTGCCACTTGTCTTGACTTAGGGACCACAGTTCTTACTCCAAGCCAAGATATTTTTCTCTGCTCTGTAGGTGATGGGTTCTGTACATACATGTATTTTCAGTGTGCAACGGGTATCTGCATTCCGATATCCAAGACTTGCGATGGTTCTGCCGATTGTGATGATAAATCTGATGAGTTTTGTACAATCAAATCAATTAATCCTAACAGACGCATTTTAATGAAGATGATGAATAACGTTTACAACTATGGGGTAAACAAATCGATATCTGAATTTCTATTTGGAAGACTACACCCAGCGAGCTGTGGTGATGTAAATTGGTTACCTTGCTCAGAAAGGATTAACTCGCCATGTTTTCTTAGGTCTGAAGTTTGTGTGTATGATACTTTATTTAGTAAAATGTTATCTTGTGAAACAGGTGAACATCTTCAACACTGTTATAGAATGCAGTGTGGGGGCATGTATAAATGTCCATTTTCTTACTGCATTCCGATACGTAAGGTTTGCGACAGGATCTGGGACTGTTCCGGTGGTTTTGAAGAATTGAACTGCATGGAATTGTCATGCAAGTCATTGTTTCACTGCAAGCATGAGACAACATGTCTTCATCATAGGGACGTATGTGATGGACAAGTGCAATGCAAATATTCCTTTGATGATGAGCTCCTGTGCGATTTAATGTGTCCTGCTCGTTGTATCTGCTCTGGATATGCTGCAAATTGTTCAAAGAGTTACAACAACACAGTCCCACACTTTGGGCGCTACATTAGATCAATAATTTTAAGCTGCAATATGTTGAAGATTTTAAGACATACAGTGAATGTATACCAGTACACATTTGCTTTAGACTTGAGTTGGAATTATTTAACAAAATTAGAACGAAACTCATTCATAATGTTTCCAGACCTAAGAAGGTTAAACCTGAATAACAACCATCTGAGAGTATTACAGTATGGTTGTTTTGTGGCATTAAAAAACCTACAGTCTTTGTCGTTGTCACGAAATAACATTACAAAAATCCAGTCATCTTTTCTTTTAGGTCTATCAAGTTTAACCCATTTACATTTAAGTTTATCGCGCATTGCATTCATCGATAATGGTGCATTTACAGAATCTTATAGCTTAAAGAGCATTGACCTTTCCTTCAATACACTTGTAGACATCCAGGAGGAATCCTTTTGGGCCGATAATACTATTCAGAAAATAAATCTTTCTGGCACAGATATTTTACACATTCGTCCTACTTTTTTTCAAAAGTTCAAATATCTTCTCAATATACATACCAGTCAAGAAGGTCTTTGCTGTATCCAGTGGATAGCCGATAAATGTTACATGCCTGCATCAAATGGCAATATATGTATCCCATTAATCTCAGGGTTCGTGACGAAGATTCTTAATTGGGTTCTGATGGCCGCTTGTCTTAAATTCAACCTTCTTGTTTTTCTTAGTTTTATAAACAAAACCACCAACAGGAACAGACTGATGAAGACATATTTAGCATTTTTTGATAGTTTGATATCAGCTTACATGATAATTATTGGAATGGCAGATTCAAAGTATGGCAATCATTTTTCCCTTTTTAGACATGTTTGGTCTAATAGTTTGTCTTGCAAAGCTGCCTCAGCTGTGTCCATCGTTTCTGTCACTGGTTCAAGATATATCATATCGCTTATCGCTTCAGATTACTTTATAAGCCTGGTTTTAGTTTTTAGATTTAAACCAATCACAGTCAAACTCATAAAGCAGTTGACGATACTAGTGGCTTTATTGTTGTTATCTATTAGCAGTTCTGTTAGTTTGTCATCCACGGCAAAAAACACAGATTTCCATGAATTGTGTTCACTATTTTTCATAGATGTAACCGGTTTTGAGCTAGCATTGAAATATTTCCTTATAATTGTACAAATGTCGAGCTTGATATGGGCGCTTACAGGACACACGGCGTGTATCTATGCAATTGTAAATAGCAAACAACAGGCTGCAAGCACAAGAAACAACAACGCAGCCATATATTTGCTAATGGCAAACCTTGTCAGCTATTCTTTGTCAGGAATTGGGCTTCTTGCCGTTTCAATGATACCATTATTCCACAATGTTCAAAGTGCATTGGTCATTTTTGTACTTTCCGTTAGTCCTCTCCTGAACCCAATCTGTATGACATTTGTTACCAAGGAATTCCGGTCGTGGCTTCTAGCATCAGATGAAACCAAACAGGAATCAAAAATCGCTACTAGAAGTATAATTAAACAGGTTGGAACTAGGGCTTTGAACACTTAAGCTAATTGCTATGTGCCCAAATGTCACCAGTGTGCTGACATATCAGCGGAGTGAAGTAATTAGTGTGTCCCAAACGTATTAGAAAACAAGCCATGCATCGGAAAAAGACCATTGGCTGTATTGAAACAAGGCAGGTGCTCTTTGGTAATTCCATATGCAGCCTTGTATTTGTCTGTAAAGATTCTGTGTAAATCCGGACTACCAGATGATGTATACATTTCACCTTCCTTTCAAAGCAGCTGTGCATTTGCCTCCATTCATTCCCTCATTCCGCATTTTGAATAATTATATCCCTTTTCTCCATAGTCTGTACATGGTGACCGTGAGCCAATGTAGCTGATGTATGTAACAAGCCAGAAAAGGAAAGAAAAAAAACAACAAAATAAAAAAAAACAACAACAAAAAAAAAAGAGAAAAACAAAACAAACAAAAAAAAACAAAACAAAACAAAAAACAGAAAGCAAAACAAACGAAAAAATAAATCCCAGAATCAAAGAAGTATAGAACTTGTAACATTGTGCTAAAGTTTTAAACGTTTCTATCATGCACCGATCACTTGTGTGGCTTCTGCACAACCCAATATATATATATATATATATATCATAATTAAAGTACTCTTTAAGTAATCTGCTGGGAAGCAGTGCAAGTCTTTTAAGCTCAATAAAGGCCTCTGTCAATCTTTGGTATCTATACGTTCCAATGAAAAACATTCATGTGTGCTACAATTGGTCTTGAAATGCATTGAAAATATGATACTTCTTTCAACCTCTTAGAGTTCTGTAGTTTTATTGTTGTACAAAAGTATAACGGTCAACCTTTTGTTTGGTCAATGGTGCCTTTTTAAAATGCAGACAAAACTGGATGCCCCTATCAGACAGAAAGAGCTCCTCCGGCTGCTTCTGCTAAAATATATTTTTAAAACTACCATTGTACTCAACTTGAACTTATTTTATAGTCATGCACGCTAAGCTGACATTCCATTCATGTTGTAACCGCGAGCGCCTTAAAGGAATATGGTTGAACAAGTAACTCACTTTCCTTCAAACGGCAAATTGAGTGCACTTTCACTTCCAGCAAACAGAACCAAAGAGTGACGTATTGATCCAGACAAGGCAGTGCATTCAAAATCACACAATATGGTGATGGGTTTTCAAATTATACTCAAAATGAATTTTGTCGCTAGGTTATCATGTCAGAGGAGATGCTAGCTATGTGAAATAACTTTTACCATCACTGAAATGCTCCAAATTGAAAAATGAGAAGAAATAAAAAAACTATTTTCCCTTTGCAAATGTCGTTGATTTATTTAACTAGGTATTGACTGCAATGCGTGGCGTTAAAAAATAAGCTAGCAACGATGGTTATGATGATGATGATGATGATGATGATGATGATGATGATGATAATAATCCAAATTTGTTGATAACCTTGTCAGTTATGGGCTTAAATGTTTTTTTGTAACTGTCATGACAGCTTGATACAAGGATAAGATTGTTACTTTGATAAAGCAAAATAAATTCAATTTCAAGGAGCAATCGCAATGTTCAATGCTTTTATAAAAACGGTTGGCAACTCAGAGTTATGGCTCTCATCTAAAGGAAAATATTATATACATATGACATTCAAACTACAGGTAAAAGTGATTAACATATTTTCATGTCCATAAGTCCAGAACATAAGTGTATCTCTTCTATAACTGCAACTGCTGGCCTGTTTGTTCTTTAATACGATTTACATTTTGAGGCCCATAAGCCATTGGGTAGACGGGGGAGGGGTGGCCATTAGCCAACGGCTTTAGGAACATGAGCAAAAATGCAAATATGTGCTCTCGTAAGCCCCTACTTCCCTCTAATCTGTTGATAATATTTCGGATTATAGGGCCAAAAATGTGATTTTGAATGGAATCAAGAGCAGGTCTATAAAGTAGGTCAACATCACTTTTTAAATTATCACCTGCGAACTTCAGTTATGTCGCAAACTATGCTGCAAGAGTATTAAAGTTGACCTTGTGTTTTCGTGATTTCCCGTTACAAATAAAATATTGTCCATGCAGGAGGGCCTAAATGTCATAATAGATACGTAACAGGAGGCAATTCGTTGCACGCAACCCATAGCCAAAATAGAGTATTCTCATGCGGCGCAGTGCGTACAGCGTGACAAAGACAGGGACGTAGTAAGGCACCACTTAAATGCAACTGATCTAATACTGATCGGCAAGGTTTGAAGTTTATGTATCAACGCTACTGCATGTGTTCTTGCACATTGGAGAATCTGTCAGTATATCATGGAATATTGTTTTGCAATAAACTGTAAACATTCATCACTTTACTACATCCATCTAACTTGAAGTGTAGTACACCTGGTAAGACTGAGTATTTGTGCCTACAAGGTTGCATCTACACAGTATATATTAATGATAAGTTTTCTCCTCAAAAAAGGAGCAAACTAAAGTACTTTTTATTTCTTGGTAACAGTCCAGTACCAACACAAAGACAACTTACCCATCTAGGAATGACCCTAACAAGGAAGTGCCCTAAAAATTGGCGCACAATATTTTGGCACCTCACCCTTGCTGACGCAACAATCAAATAGTACAGAAAAAACATGATCCTTATTCATTAATTCCAAACCCAACAATGACAGCAAAGAGATTTCAGACTTGCCAAAGCATCAACATTTCTTTTCTAATACCAATGTGAAGAAACGAATTTCAATCCTGACTTGAGACAGGCAGTCACCCATAAAATGCAACTGGTGGTTTTAAACCAGTCCTCTCAACCTTTGAAATATTCATCATTAACTGCAGAAACTAGTTCATTTCCAAAATGTATAGGCCTAACCACCAAAAACACAAATTTCATTACTTCTACTAAAAATGAAAAGAGACCTGTTAGGCCTATCACCTTTAAGTTCTTCCGACTTGTCAGTCACTTCAGTTACAGCAAAGAGTAAAGTAGGCCTACATCGTTTTTGTGATATTTATGAATCTGGAACATTACAAACACACTCTACCTCCACTATAATTATGAGTCGGAGAACAAAGCCCACAGCACAGCATAGCCAGTGAAGTAATTTTAAAATAGTACAGAAAAACATGATCCATATTCATTAATTCCAAACCCAACAATGACAGCAAAGAGATTCCAGACTTGCCAAAGCATCAACATTTCTTTTCTAATACCAATGTGAAGAAACGAATTTCAATCCTGACTTGAGACAGGCAGTCACCCATAAAAGGCAACTGGTGGTTTTAAACCGGTCCTCTCAACCTTAGAAATATTCATCATTAACTGCAGACACTAGTTCATTTCCAAAAAAAGCTACACCTGTTGACTGATTGCGTACGGCAGGTCGCATTCAACAATTTGCCTCATGGATGGTATCCATAAAATACCATGTGACCTTGGCTTACTGGTTAGAGATGCTGATGGACTATTCAGCTGTTTTAACATTTCTCGCCCCATAAATGACTCATCATTGCCAAATGGTTTATGTTCTTGGTACTTGGCTTGGCAAAGACCATCATGGTTTGGACATGCTGTTATTATTGCTCCCTGCCTCTGTAGTTTTGGTGCCGTAGAACAAAGTTTACTTACATTTGCCTTAGGTATCATCATTTTTGAGACAGTGTCCTGCTCAATCAATGTGGATACAGCCTGACCCCCAGGTTGATGAAAATACTGCTCCTTTATTGAATTGTTATAAATCAAATAAGCCTCAGCCCCAACACCAATCGTTACGGTATCTCTTGAATGTTCACATAAACGTGGTACTTTGGCCAACAAAGTAAGTTTTTTCTCAATGGCAACATTACACACTTCCAAGCAGGCTTCAGATACACGGTTTGAAAGATATTCAATGGTTGTTCACTGGAGCAGGGTACATCAATGTTGGCAAATAAAATTTTGGTACAAGGAAGATTTGAAGGAAAAAAGAAGGAGAGATATTCACTGCATGTTATTCCATGATTTGCCTGTCAGTCAGTTGACATTATAATCTCAATAATATTTCATTTAATTAATGTTCAACTTAAAGGTGTAGAATTTTTGTTTATTTGTATGTTTTTCAATGTAAGAACTAATATAATAAATGTGCAATGGTGGAATGTATTTAATTCACTTGAATACTACTATCCATAAGTTTACCTGAGATATGTGAAATTCGTATATCTGATGACCGTTGGGAAGAAAGGAACTTGTAATCAAGGTTTATTGGATAGAAGACATAATAAATACTTTATGCTGGATATGCATGTACACACACACAAACATATATATATTTATATATATATGTGTGTATGTGTATATATATATATATATATATATATATATATATATATATATATATATGTACATAAATATATATATATATGTGTGTGTGTGTATGTGTGTGTGTATATATATAATTATTGTAACACGTTTTGCAGAAAACGTCCACTTAATTGTTCATTCTACCAGATCATTTTGATTTTTTTATAACCACAGCTATTCATGTACTTTTTTTTAATTTTGTCATTGAAGCTGAATTGGACAAAATAGGGAAATGTACAATGTGGTGCCAACATCACATTTCCGGGTAGCATTTGTTCAAAGGAGCTCCAGTATAATGTGTGTTTGTGTGGTGTTTACATGTTACAGTTTTTCTCCATGTTTGGTGGGATGCACTCTGACCATAAACTTTTCCCCACTAAGTTAATTGTGGAACACGTGTCCACATAATATCAGCTTAGGTAAGTTAAAGTAGATCCAGCTAATCTCATCCAAGATCACTTCAGAGAGCCATTAATGTTCAGTTCATCCCATCTTAGATGAGGATTTATTTTGGACTCAAGGGATCAAGGTCGTGCCAGGGTGGGCTCTTCAAAAAGTAATCTTGTTTCAAGGTCACCAGCACTGCCAAGGAATCTGAAATGAAGAAAAAGGAATATATTGCATAAATTGCTTAGTAGAGACCTACAACATCAACTTGGACAGGCACTACGTATACATAATAAATGAAGGCTCATATATATATATATATATATATATATATATATATATATATATATATATACATGCGTTGAGTTAATACGCATGTCATTTTAAACTCAAGCTTCAGTTATTAAAGTTACAAGACTATTGTTTAAAAAGGTGCACCTCTGTTGGTGCCACATAAATGAATAAGTAAACTTACACACACACACACACACACACACACACACACACATACACACGCACACACACACACACACACATATATATATATATATATATATATATATATATATATATATATATATACACTTTCATACATATATGTGAGCGTGTGTGCATCCGTTTTGTTCTTTGAGGCTATTGATAATTACGTACTGTTAAGCGAAGTTTACTTTATGTACTAATCTCTGTGCGGCAACTTGTCGATGGTAAATACTTTCATCGCAGAGAAAAATCCAACCTGAGAGAAGGAGCAAAATCATCACAAGGACAAGGAAAAACAGTAAGAAGGGTAAAACGACAACTAAGGTCTGAGAACAAATCTCATATTCCACCCCTCCCCCTGGGCTGAAGGCCTCTTGGCTGGGTTTCTGGGACATTGATTACGCTCCAGCTTATCCTAAGTAGTTGCCAAATAAAATCGAGAGTTAACACTTTTTCTGGCTGCAAGTGGACAATATACCACCCAGGCCATACAGACTATAGGCAGCAACTGGGTCATATTACAGCTGGAAACATGTATACGTGCTTGCTGGTGTCTGGGAACATGGTGAAGGATTTAGTGATTTTATAGAAAGACAAATCAGATATTTGATATGGCATTTAATGAATATTTGTAGTAGTGATATGGCAGACACATCTGCAGTGGCAATCTGCTTTCATCGTTCTACTTTTTCACCCATTTACACTAAAGACAACATTGACAATATGATGAATTGTAGTAAAACTGATTTTTTTTACCTGATATGTACATGATGCAAGGAGACAACAAAGGTCTGTATAGCTTACATATAATTTTGTTAATTCTATCTATTTGTGAAATCATCTGTTGTGTAGTCACTCACATTTGGAATTTCCCACATGAGCATGATCATACATGTTTTTTCTTGTTTTCTTTTTTATATTTTAGTCACAAAGTTTATAGTACATATGTGTATTTCCTATTATTTAGCATTAAGACAAAAGCCTTCGAAATCCTCAGATTAGCTGTCACCAAAAGCAGCATCAATGTCTGTACCTGTATAAGCAGTTTTCAAATACTCGTAACACTCATCAATGGATTCCTCAAGATCACTGCCGAAATCACTGTCTTCCAAAGCTGCATTTTCTGCCATTTCACATTGTGCAAGTAGGTCCCGTGCCCTTTCCATATATCTGAATGTTTTTGGTTTGTATCTCTTTTTCACACATGATCACACATTTGTTTAGCCTCTATTGATAAATGCCCTTCGTACGTTTGGATTCCATTTCAGAGCACCCAAGTTGGCCAAAAGGACATTTCTTTCTGGCATTATTCACTTAACCACAGTGTATTTCCCTGTGTATTTTTTATACCTGATGCCAATTTGTTTTTAGAGGTGTTGAAAAACTGGATGTACATTGATGTGTACATATCTACACCGTTGGGTCCATCTTTTGAGGGCAGCCTGTGAAACGTGTTCACACAAATAGAACTTCAATCACTTAAATCATTCCCGACGCAAGAAAATGTGTATACAGCAGGCAAAAAGTCCAACACATTGACTAGAGTCTCCATTTAAGGTTGAGTTTGCGGTAGAAAGACACGTTTTGTCTTCAGAACAAGAGAATGTTGCCTAACCATCTTTAGAAATGCATTGAAGCAAAACTATTTTCCGATCGTACTCAAGTAATTTATATATTTATCTTGTAATTTTTAATATTTGCTATTGGGGGTGGAGAGGGCGGGGGGGGGGGGTGGTCTGAGCTAGGGAAGTGAGAAAGTTTATTTTAAACTTCCTATTCTGGTCTTTTTAAACCAGAAAACTGCACACTTGCACACGCCTATTGTATTATATTTTAAAAATACTGTCTGATCTTGTTATACCCTGTACGAATGGCCTATAATCAAAGTTTATACGCACAATTTGGTTTAAAACTACTTTATTTCGTGACAATAAAACAAAAACAAAAACAAAAACAAAACAAAACAAAAAAAAACAAAAAACAAAAACAAAAAACAAAAACAAAAAACAAAAAAGGAAAAAAAACAAAAACAAAAAAAGAAAGAAAAAAAACAACAACAAAAAAAACAAAGAAAAAAAAAAAAAAAACCAACAACAAAAAAAAAAAAACAAAAAAAAAACAAAAAAAAAAAAACAAAATAAGAACAAACAAACAAACACACACACACCTATTGGCCAACAGCCACATTGCCTACATGAAGGCTCCATTGTACAAGCTGTGAATAGAGAAGACTAAACGCAAAGAACATGTATAAAGTTTATTTAACCAAACCTTAGTCTAGTAATGGGATATACAATCGCGTAGCAGGTTGCAAGTTGAGAGAGACTTATCTGTAAATCTGTCTGTCGACTTGATATATGTGTAAACTGATCTACATTTTTTTTAAATTAACTATCTTGTTTCTACTAGTTATGCCACATAGAAGGGTTTTCAGATCGAGCTCTGTGAGGGGAATAATTTCAGTTTGAATTTGTCCATTTGTGTAGCGTAGCTGCTATACTGGGAAAAGTAGTGGAAATAATATTCAGAAGCAGAATATCTGAAGGAACAGCAGGGTGACGCTGACAAAACCATCTTCCACAAGTCTGAATTAAACTGGCTGTAACCCATTCTCATTTTGCCATGGATTATGCTGATCTGTTTTTCTCGGGAGTGAAATAATTCGTTCCATTTAGGTTTGGTTTTTATTTAACTTGCTTTTAAAATTTGTCAATATTTTCATATAGCTTCATTGCGTTCAAAAGAACAGTCCAGTTTATATTGGTAGCCGAAAACAAAGAGTTAGAGAATACTTCCTTCTTAGCAGGAATAAAAGTAATAGTCTGCCTTGATCCATTTCTTCCACTGGTTGGCTGAGTGGCAAATTTGTATATATAATTGGGTGCAGATCAGTTTACCATTCTATCCATGATTATTCATTTTTGTTGGTGCTGCCATTCGGAAAGTCCGACATTGGAGGAACGCCCTGATTTAGCGTGTTTGCCCTTCAACTGGGTCATCCACTTCAATACATTAAGTAGTTTTTCCACAGAGAGACGCGTTTCAGCTCTAATGATATTTATGATATCATTGACATAACTCAAAAACACAGTACAGAGGCCAAGTACAAAGCTCCGTGAGACACCTGCCCCAATAGCTGCCAATTGGACGTTTCACCTTCAAAAAGAACACGCTGACGCCGATCGGAACGATATTATTTCATCCAGTGCAACAATTTTTCATGGATTCCTGCTTTTTTTTCAATGTCTTGATCAAACCTGTGTGATATGTTTTGTCAAATGCTTTTGTGATATCACAAATGAATACACGCATTTCTTTTTCGAAATCGAAGGCTTTAAAAAATTCATGATATAGAAAGGTGTATTTGTCGCCAGTGCCGAATCCGGGAATGAACCCGATTTGATTTAGGATAGGACAAACTGGTCCCGAACGAAATTAAACATGTATTAGTAAACTGCTCCTTTGAAAACTTTGCAAACACAGCGCGCACAGAAATAGCTGTATATTTTAGATATCTGCTGATCTGCTTTTGCTTAATTTGCGACACATATGCCTTCACCCATTCCGATGGAAATAAAAAAAAAATATTAAGGGCATGACGAAAGAAGTTAAACCATTTGGCCAGAGAGGTAGAAATACTGGAAGCAGCTTTAATATTAAAGGGGCTGATGGTGTCTAGGTTAACAGGCTTTGTGAACATTTGTGGATTTCAAAATACCGAAACTGTTGCTTCACTCAATTCAATTTTATCTTTAGACTATACTGCAGAGGAGGAATACAAGTATTGTGTTGATCGTATGTAAAAGTAGAGGAATTGACACGGCAGTGTTGAAGAAAGATGTAATTGAAAACATTGGTGTCTCCTGTGTATTCAGAGATATTTGTATTTGGTGAAGTTTGGCAATTTGACCATTTATTCCAGGCTATTTGCCGACCCAATGGACGAACATTGAAGCTCTAGACGATGCCTGATCAAGTGATACAACGTTATGCTATTCATCTATTGTTATTTGCTTGAACTCTACCATGGTATCCAAACCAAGAAGAAATCCTGTCTGAGACCGGAATTAAGCGCCATGTAAGCAAACCCTTTGTCACTTGTATTAACTTGTAAGGCGGTCTCTAGTTTGTCCTTTCATTGTTCATGTGCATTATTATCTTTATTTCCATACTAGGTTACAAGATGTTCGTAATAAAGTAGGGGAAATCACTTAAAGATTTTAGCCATCAGCCTTCATCGAGCATGTGCCGAGGGAGTACAGGAATTGGTGTAAAATATAAAACATGACATCAGCATTAAAACCTGCCATCAAGGGCATTCAGACTTAGCTCACATATAAAAACATTGAGTATATTTTGCACGTGATCCTGATGTGCTTCACTATAAAGTTGCATATATCTCATTTTACACAGATCGCATCTAGATCTATTTTGAAACAAAGCTGTACCTTTCCAAGTGTATGTAGATAATATTCTACATAGCTAATTTGCTGATGCATCGGTTCACCTGAAGGTCCATACGATTAAACGCCTCCTGAAATACTAGTGCTCTGTGTAGATGTTAATTATATTTGGTGGGGCATTTATTTGCATATCTTGGTTCAAACATATAAGAATCAAAGTAATGAAGAAATGACAGTTTTCTCACAGTTTATTCGGCTATGGGCCATCAAAAGCTTATATGATCTGCATAAAATTCCCTCTTCAAAACTGCAAGACATATAAAGGATTTAAAATTATACTTGTTATTTGTTTGCAGAATAGTTTTACCAAAAAAAAAGAAAAAAGGTGTAAAATGGATATCACCCTAGTAATTACAAGTGATTAAACCAGAGTTAATCGTTAAAACTTTAATGCTAAATTCACATTGAAAATTGATCATTCCACAGTTAGGGTTGTGAGTCAAGCATATTCAAAGTCATGTTAAGCGAGACACCAGCCTGTACTACTGAACAATATATATATATATATATATATACATATGTGAGGGTGTGTGTGTGTGTGCATGTGTGTAAGTGTGTGAATTTCAAACTTTCAAAAGCCATTTAGTAATTAAGTCACCACAAATGTTATGGTTCGCTTATATATATAATTTTATGGGCATATGTATTTCTGTTACTGTATAAACGTAAATAATGTTATATTGAAAGGTAAAATTTGGATAAAGAAAATCGATTCTATGCCCTGTACACGTATACCGTGCCTCCTTTTAGTTTTGTCATGATTAAAGTAAACACAAGACATACTGAGTGGTGTCATCATGATAGGATATCGTGCATCACAACATTCTTCAAAGTTTTCCACTGATTTGAACGTCACATTTGCTCCAGGTTCTATGTCATCACGTGTGTTGACAAAGAAGGCATATTCGCCCTTATCACACCCACTTCTAATGAATTTCGGTGCAGAACTGCCATTTATATAGCGAAATCCCATTGTATCACCTTGTTTTATGGTTACATCAGACACTGGAACATAATAGGTTGATGGACATGAGCTTTTAACAACACGGGTTGTATACACAAGCTTAAATATATTTTCTGTTGTATTTGTAGCTGAGAGGAGCCTCCATATCTGAAACGATGTGTGCTTTTGCTTATCAAGCTTGAAGTACCATCGCAGCAATTTGCCTGTAACTGATGAGGTGCTGGAGGGATTTGGAATAATATAGCCATTTCCTTTTTGGGTTGTTGACCCAAAACCGTCGGGATCATTTCCAAAATATACAAACTTGCCTGTAAAAAGAAAGAAAATACGTAGGACACAAAAGATAAAATTGCAAACTTGGTTGGTGGGTTTTACAATAGACGTATGATATTCATTCCTTTTACGTTATACTTTATCATGGAATAAAGAATGATTTTAAATATGGATGGTTTTAGTAAAATTATTGTCATTTGTAAATATAATCAACGGATGCAAAAAGGCATAGAGAAAGAGAGAAAAAACTATGGAAAGAAAGAGAGCGAGAGAGAGAGAGGAGGAAGAAAATGAGAGCAAGAGAGATACAGAGACACAGAGAGATAGAGAGAGAGAGGGACAGGGAGAGAGAAAGAAAGAAACAAAGAAAGAAACAAACAAACAGGAGGTGTCTCTAACAGCCCAGCCACATGGCCTAGCGGTCTAACCAGTAAGCTCCAAATTGGCCTATGTCGTCCAAAATATATTAAAAAAAGCATGAACGTTTTTGCAGAATGTAACCACTTGACCACACTTAATAGAGACCCACCGAAGGTACATCCCTACCAAGTTTCAAGGAAATCTGGCCCACGTATTCAGAGAAGTTGGGATTAAAAGTTGAACAGATGTGCCAACAAACAGACAGGTGCTAGATTAATATGAATCCTGTAACATCAGCCTAGGAAGAAATCAGAAACTGGCACAGGACCACCAAGTACTTAACAGTAAATAACTTTGCCCCCCATTCACAAAGTGCTTTCCGTCAAGTTGTAGCACAGTTCGGGTTAGTTTTAACCCGATAGAAAATGGACATACACAAAGAAACCTTACAACTCAAAACAACTGTAGCAATGCCTGTAAATAATTCACGATATTAATGGTATCCAGATTCAGCCCAATGCACTTTCAAAGCAATTAGGAATTTGTCAAGCATTTCTAATTGAACAAATATGTTGTGAAATCCTCAAAGCCACTGCAGCGTGATCTTTCATACAAATTGATAAAGAAACACTGGAGGTACACCAGCATTATGTTTTAATAGAACGCGAACATCATTTTGGTAAAGATTCCAAAAATACAAATTGTGCATGGGTAGATGAATTGACGGCACGCTGTTACTTCCACTGGCACAAAAGGGTAAAAAAGACTTAGTGTTGTATGAACATTTTAAACTTACGACAAGGCAGAATGTCACAGTGCTCCTTTTGAGATTCTAAATCTGTTGTGAAGCACCAAGGCCCATTCCCATCTTCATTTGGGTTCCGGCAATAGTTTGCTGCCTTGGTCATTGTTTTGTCCGGAAACTTTTCGGGTGAGTTTATGTATTTGTTGACATGTGGAATTTGTTGGTCCCATCTTTGGCATGTGCGTCCCTTTCTTGTCTTGTTAATCTTACCAGTATATTCAATCCCTGCATTACTCTGCCTGCAGTCTAAAATAGATAGTTTCAACCACATTATATGTCTTTATTACATTCATGTAATATCGTCCTGCCTATTGTTTAAGCGAATGAGAAAATCAGCAAATTATGTATTTTTTGGTGTAATCGTGTCTTTTGTTCTTAAAATGCTAACATAGTGCACACAATAATTTGAAGATTATCCTGTTGCAAATCGTTTCATTACTGAAGGATTAAACAACGTAAATAATCTTAAGTGGAAGTCTCTCCTATCTCAAAGAATACATCCACTAATGGTAACTCCACTCGTGCTCCATTAGCTGTAAGTCTGGGGTCAGGGTGCTAACTCCATCATCTCCAAACCATCATTTGCAGCAAAGCCCTTCACAGTACTGGCTAGGTTCTAGCCTGGCATTATCAAAGATAGGGATAATCTTATGTCCAATGGCCCAGTGTACAGTAGTTGTCGGCACTACATAAGGTTGCAAGATGTGGTTCATGTACTGCCCAGCATTCAGAGTCCCCTATATCAAGCTATACCAGCTCCATCTTTCCTCGTGCTTATATGCATCCCCAGACTATGTTTCAACATCCTCCACAATAGGCTGGGAACAAAAGGCAGCATGACTTTAACCTCAGCCTCTCCCTCACACCTGTCTTTACAATGAAGGCACAGTGGCATTAATATGTGATTAGAACATTGGTCAAATGTCCTCGGTATTGCATATGCAATCAAGTGACCAGTCCTTTCCGGCTTCTTTCAGTTTAAGCAGGAGACTTTTTTCTGAAGCATGGGTCTGGACAACAGACCATCAGTGTGCAGCTTATTTTATACTGTTTGTTACGGTATCGTTATTTTTTTGTGTGGATGGGCTGCTTTTCTGTTGTTGGTGACTCTTCCATGGCTCAAATTGGTTGTGATAATAAATTGGATGCATGGTGTCACTTTTGATCTTGCCCACCTTTATAAATTGGTTACCTGATTTCTGTTGTATGGTAGGTTTGATTAATCTAATATATTTTTGAAGGAACACATTGAAGCACAACCAAGCTTTTAATACCAAATTCGTTTTCTTTATGATGCACAGATTATGCTTGAAATCATCTTAATGATGGAAAGAAAGAAAAAAAAGGAAAAAAGACTGCTGCTTTACAAAAATAATTTGATATTTTTATATCGTATCATTTTAGATGGTAGAACATGTAACATGTATGTACAAAAGAAGATATTGAGTCACAAAAAAGTACATACAAGGTATAATGTATCAATATTCTTTATTTGGGTACTTTAAATTGATCAGTTAGACCTGGACGACACCCTAATACAGTTCTGTTTCAAAACAAGTAGCCCCCTGATTATACACAAACTTGCAAGAGCTACTGGCATGCTACACTTAGATAAAGAAATCATGTTAAGTGCGCAGGTATATCAGGTGTAGCATTGTGAATACTTTGGACACTCAGAACCTAAAGCAGCTTTCACACACTTGCAAAACACACACACACACACACACACACACACACACACACACAGATATATATATATATATATGTATATATATATATATATATATGTATATATATATATATATATATATATATATATATATATATATATATATATATATATATATATATATATATATGTATATACATTTTAAGTATTTTACATTAATAATTGTCCTACACTGTGATAATTTGTTATCCTATTTAAATCAAGTAGCAAAACTATGATTGATGTTCATGGTGATGCCTACCCTGGACATGTGACATCCCTTTCAGGCCAAATATCAGAGAAGAATGCATCTCTGACAATTAGCCTGTATATGCTTTTTCAGCCCTTTTTAACCAAAAGTTGTCAGTATAATCTATGTGTAAGTTATAATTCAAAGACATTGTACAAACTCATTAATTTTGGATACAGAGAGTTTTTGGTAAATTTCTTTTTATATTTTTCGATAAACATTTCACAGTCAAATTCGTCTCTCATTTATCTCAACACATATCTCTATAAAATCGTTTTAGTTTTCCTAAATCTGTATGGTTGTTTACGGCAGGGACACAAGCAGTTTATAAATGGTCTTTTTTGTGAAATTGTCAAACGTTTGTGGGAGGCTTAATTTTTTTGATACTCATTTAATAAAAAAAAATCTTGTCATTTCTTGGATAACCCTTGATATGTTTTTATGTAGATACATTTAGAATAAATCAGCTTTGTTGATTAAAATCAGCAAGCACGTTCACAGTATCATTAATGTCCATTTAAAGCAGATCCTTATTGTCAGTTACTAACGATAGGTGCTTTAGACAGTATGTCGAGTAACATGTTAGAATTTAAAGCATCTTGTTAATTTTCTCGGATTGCATTGGGGAAAGAACTAGTTAAATTGGGCATATGATAGACAATATATATGTCTCAGCCCCACAGCTCAAAATTATGCAAAATTGTTTGACCATAACGTTAAGGCTGCCAAATTGCCAATAATGCATTTGTCTTGAAGTGTTTTTAACCACACAGCAGAACTCACCGGTAGCTTCGACCAGAAATATGCTTGAATGGACAAACTGGATGCTCAGTAAGATATATGATGAAACCTTGTTACAGACAATTTGAGCCATCCTAAATATATAAACTTCGTGTTAACATCATCTATCATATTCGGTAAAGTGTTATCATGTAAGCAACGCTGATAAAATACAGAATGTCACGAGAAACGAAAGAGTGAAGGACAAGGACAGCATATCATGTTATGGAAAGCCCATATTCCCTACATTTAAGATTAGCAGAAATACAAAGGATTCTCAGATTACCCAAGAATTGACAATCCTATATTTATCTTATGAACTATTTCAAAAGACTGAGAGGCCTTGAAATGTTGCTGCCTGTGTTTCCAAAAAAAAGTATCTGGCACAGAAAAAATCAACTGATCAGACGTATAGAATTTTTATATAAATTAGAGTGTAGCAATAAGCTAGACATGAATGTGGATCAGGGTCCTTCATGGAATTTGCTCAGCAGATTTGAATTAACCTACATATTAAAAATGCCTCATGCTGATATGGAATTTACCGAACAGGTTTAAAGAAAGCTATTAAAACACCTCCTGACGGGAGGAACAACATAGGAGCAAGAGGATTCAACCGATAGTTACATCAATTGTTTGGCTAATCATAAGCATAAATGCAATAATCCATGTAATACCCCGTTTTTTGTTTGCTACAGCAACTAATGAAACATTTATCTGTATCACAAAACCTATAAATGAAATGAATAATGCATATATTTAATGCCACATTTTACACATCAAAGTAACTAATGTACCAGTTCGCATTAAGAGTCCATCATGTGTTCCTTAATGTCAATAGTGTGCAATATGCTGCACTTTTCTCATGTAACATAGAATGTGGAGAACAAATGAAACTATTTATGCTTGTTGTGATGAAAATTGTTAATTAACTCAGGACCACCAACTGACAGACATGAAACCACCATTACTGTTGCCACTGAAACAATTAAGCTATAAGGTAATTGTGATAAACATGCACCAGTTATATTCTTTTTTGCACCATAATTGAATAGGAGCTGTTGATACATTTATTTGAATCATTATCTTAGTCTATTAATTTAGAAATAAGAGTAATGTAGCAGCCCTGTGCTTTGCAGATATCGGATGCTCAAACAAGATGTGGCCGTGTGTACTTTGAGTAAATGTTTGAACACGTCTATTTAACACCAGCATAGAAATTTTGCTACTGAATTCCCCACTTATAACGTTGAGGGGTCATCATTATCATCATGATAAGTGACAGGATCCACTTTTGCCAAGATACAAGCCGACATGTCTGTTTCATCTATTAAGTTCACAAAAGGTCAAGAGAATCAACCCTTACAGAAACTCCACAGGTCTCTACCTTATATTATTACATATCAAACACACATGCGCAATCTACCATTATCGAGATACATGACAAATTCCCTGAGTGCCTTTCAAAGTTGCATGAGGTGAAAAGAAACAACGTGGAAGGAAAGCGGTCAGGTGCTTTCCTCACTTTGGTGCCAAAATGACCGTTTTTAAACATAAGAATACATTTGGCATTAAATTCTGCAGTTGGTAGTAAAAATTCTTATGCAATTTGGCAGATAGTGAGATATGCTAGATATATATATACATATATATATATATATATATATATATATATATATATATATATATATATATATATATATATATATTTATACATATATATGTATGGACCTTCATAAGACCTTCAAATCACACTGAACACCAAACTGTATCTATAAACATATTTCTATGTCAATTCTCACCCAGATGTTCATAGTTATACTTCAAATGGCTATTTTATTAAAAAGGGATGAAGTATCAGGATTATTTATAAAAACCCCTTTTTGTTATATAACCAACAATTTATACTCCGGGTAGAATTTGTTTTTAATATCTTAAGGAAATGAACTTCATCACCTACTACTGGTACCCTCATAGCCCGTTTTATCTCTAAACGAACCGTAGGGAAACTTCTAATATTAAAAAGTTGCAACCATAAGATGCAATAAGAAAAAGAAATACTGATGAACATTTTTCAGAATTCAGTGCTTGATGAAATTTTAGGTCAAGGTGTTCAATTCAGATTGATAATAACCTTTTCGATTTTCTAAGTAATAGTGGTGCACATCAAAACTCAAAAATGGTGATCGGAAAGTGCCAAAAACTCTTAATTATACTCATTCTATCATCTAACCAATTGATAAGTTAATTGGGACTATACCATTTGAAACAATAGATCTGGAAACATTGAACTGGAGCAGCCATACCGTAGC
The DNA here is from genome assembly GCA_964020975.1 of Hermodice carunculata. Lineage (NCBI taxonomy): Eukaryota > Metazoa > Annelida > Polychaeta > Eunicida > Amphinomidae > Hermodice > Hermodice carunculata. Next base: position 26,357,688 of record OZ026626.1, read on the forward strand.
ATACAATAAAATAGCATCGTCTCCTCATGTCTCACCAAGGATAATGTTGCGTATTGAAAATACCAATGTATGGCTATGCTACTTTGCAGAAAAAGACAAATCGTTTCTTACGTTTTGTCACTTTCAATAAACCACTCACCATTCACCAATCATCGAATATTGCTCTGTAAAGATTAGTTGAGTGAACTCGAAAATTTCTTAGCTGATAAATCTAGATAATCAACAGGATCCTTTCTAGAATTTTTTTTACTCGTAAGACTGGGTTGCTGAAGGAATGGCAACCATGCGTCGTGAGAAGCAGCCACATTTGATGTACAGATGTATGACTGATTGTGAGTGGATTGTCATTGGTCTTATTCAAATTGTTCCCACATGCAGTCCCTTTATCATTACATGTAATTTAAATAATTGAGCTGGTCCATGGAAAACAGTTTATGCGTTTTCTGACACTCAGACCCAGTTTGAAGAGAGAAAAGAGAAATAGTCACATTGATAGCAGTAGTTTGGGATGTGGAAGGCAGAACTTACACCCAAAGGAATCCTTTTTAATATTTCCCTGCGGTAACTTGTAGGTATTCTATTACACACAGCCATTTATTTGCTTGCTTGATAACAGTCATCACATGTTCCTGCATAATCATTTTCAATTAAGATATTATCAGGGAATCTTGTTACATCTTCTAGACTGTTTGTAATAAACATTTCGAGTTTCATTCCTCAATCCATTAGAATTTGATGTCATATACATTTTTACTTATTGAAATTAATTCTCCTTTTCTGCGTTGTCAGTATAACTTATACTTTTGTATTAGATGTTCTTTGAACAATATGAAGACTGATGGCTGTTCACGTGTAGGTGTTGTGGCTAGTGATGTCTATGTTGATAAACTTGTCAAGATTTGGACGTTTTAAACTTGGACTTAATTTTGACTACAATATTGACTGTATATGGTCTTACCACTACTTATTTCATGACACCCTCATACCAGTTTGGGGAGGTGTCACTGGGGCAACATTCCCAAAAGTGGGATATCGTGTATGTTCAACTCCTTTCACATATTCTCACTCAATGCTCCTTTGTTTGGTTTCGATGAGTTGGACAACATAAGAGTTGACACATTTATTGTGTGTAAAGTGACCTTCATATGACCTTGACAGACAAAGGGTAGGAAAGAAGAGCGACTTTTCAGCGTTTTTAATTTTTTTTTTTTTTTTTGCATTTGTGACAACAATGCTGATGAAATAATAGAAACGAAGAAAACTCAAAGTGTCAGAAATTTTCCGGAGAGATCTTTGAAAAACGGAATTTTGAATTTGGACACAAAATGAGTACAAGGATGTGGAGTTATATCCATCCCATTGTTATTGCTGGGAAAAGCCAGGAAGAATAATGAAAAAACAACAAGCAGTTCAGATCAAAGCGTACACACATTAAGAGTAACTAAAAAAATCAAATCATCATAATATCTCATATTTAAGATATGCTATGCCCATTTTCATCAACTCCTGCCTAAGCTTAGGAGGGGTCATCTTGGATTTTTAAAATCCCAAAGAGGCTTTGTTTAAAACCAACCAAAACCTATTGGCATTTGACATTTGGTTATTTTTGACAAACTCCTTTTAGAATCATCTACTAATTAACCTGCATCAAAGGTGTACATCTCGGATCAAGTTTTTTAAAAGTTATCATGTTATTTTGAAAAAATGACATTTTTTGAAGAATTAATGAAAATGGCTTCAAATTGAGTTATAAAGCTTTTTTTCAGAAATACCCTGAAATCTCGAATCTATCAATTCTTGTCCTCATTTTGGTAGTAGAGATGCACACATTGGAGTAAATTAGGCTCATGAATGAATACAGATATGTTTTGTACCTCAAAGTTATTTCAGGGTCACATGACGAAAAAAATTTATATTGCCAGTGCATATCCTTTCCGTATGACTACTGCTATGCAGATATTTCATTTGGCCAAAAAAAAAAATCTGCAAGAAAGTTTCTGGGCCCTGGATGTCTCACGTTTGGCTATTTAGCCCCCAGTGCGTGCATTCACACTGAGAATAGTTTCAACAGACGTACAAAGAAAACCTCCATAAATGAGCATGAAAAACGTTTGGGGTCCTACATTCTAAATTATCCAAATGTATTATCTCAGGAACCCCAGATACTGGAAGATCCATAAATCGACATCAGTATATTTTGAGGCCCTGCAATATAGAGTATTTGAAATTAACACTATGAAATTTATCATTTTCTCACTGATTGAACATAATTTTACAGTTTTATGCACTCAAATATCAGCATGGTTACATGAAATCCTTTTCAGAATCAGAGAAACGTAGACACATTTAAGGAATAAATTAGGTAGATAGCTTTAATAAAAATCAGTCCATCTAGAAATTCCGTTGGTCTAAAAAGGAGCTGTATTCATTTTGTCCAAATTGTTTTGCTTTGCCAAGGAAGATTTCTGACTGTTGCGTGGAGGTTGTTCTATAGGATACTCAGATTTAAGTTCTATAGGTTTGGATGCTTTTACTGCATACAAGATTCAAAAAACAAAACAGTGTAGAAATTCTATGGTTATATTGCATACAAGAAGAAACAACAGATTGATTGACAAGATTACATTCAGACTTCCCGTGCATCAAAGACGGTAAATTGTCAGAAAAAGCAGTCACAACTGAAATGTATGGGGTTGAAATTGTTATAGTAAAACATAGCCAACTTCTGATTCAACGACTGCAAATTGATATCAGAGGAATATGATCCCCCCTGCTTATTTACCAAACTCTATTAAGCCTCATGGAGTGCACACACCAAGCACAGCCACTTGACGCTCCTGCTACATAAGAATGATGGAACTACTGATTGAGAGGTATACCAAATTAATTTCTTGAAAAGTGTACAGCTAAGAAAATGGAATGATTCAACTTGGGCATACATTTTTGCTGTATGTTTGCTGGACATTGTGAGTTGCCGTTATGTTGGACTACCAGTATTTGACAGAGAGGACAAGGTTATATAAAGATTGAAACATATTTGGGAATATAATTGAGTTGCATTGCCAGAGAGACAAATTAAAGACTAAGATTTGTGTGCATAATAGGACATTGAGAATCTTCTTCTCTTTTTAGTGATTAAACTTGGCATCTGTCCTTGATAGCATAAACTGACTTTATTTGAAGAATTCAAGAGCAGCTAGCATTAGATGCATCTAAGAATGCATTGTCACTTGAAATGACGACTAGATAATGCAACGTCAGGAGATGCATAGCAATATAAAAAGTTGTCAATACAGGGAGGTATTCAGAACCTTTCTTTAGGAAGTTGACAAGAAAAAAGCAAAAAAAAAAAAAACCAGGAAAGAAAAGTCAGAGCAATTGAACAAAAATCATGAGCTAAGGAAGTTGATAGATATTTGTTGATGTATTAGAAAAGAAGAACTCTCTGGTGATCTAATGCTCAGCTGACCTATGGTGGACAGCGCCACGTGAAGTAAGACCACCGTGATTGAAATAAAATTAAAATAATCTCACGAACATTGTTGTCAATAGGAAGAAAATGCATTGATGGAAAGGTATCAAGACTTGAAAATTTATCAGCAATCTAGAGCATCACCATGATGTTAACATATTTGCATAAACCTTCCTCAAGTTACATTTTCTCCAAGTATCAGAAGAAATTGAGCGGAAGGTTCAAATATGGTGAAAACTGACCAAATATATCACGGCCTCACTTGTTGAAGAAATTGAGGTCAAGGGGTCCTGAAAAGTGTCTCTATGCAATATCCACATTGATAACGACATTACTCAATACAAGGGCATGCACTAAGTAACACAAACCCGAGCAGTCTATAGTATCTAAATCACTTTTGCTTAAACCCTCGCTTTAAACTATTTTACCTCCAAGTTTCAGCACATTCTACAAGACAGATTTGGAAAAGAAATCAATAAGTAGCTTTAACATACAAATATCATAATGCAGCCCCCAATTGGGTTTGATGTGCTCCTGTGCAATTTTGAAGCAATATGCGTGGTGGTTTCTCAGAGAACAGTTTAATAGATCTTGCCAGAAATGAACAAAACAGTTTATGAATATCCAACAATCATGGGACCTTGACAATTTGAACAAAAATGGGAAGGGACCGAATCAAGGTACTTTGGAAGGATGTTTAATAAAAAGTGCGCAACGTTTTTGTACAAGAATGTAAAAATGCGAATTATTGATAGTTGGACATCGAGTCTGATGGCAAAGATGTCCATAATGCTAACGACAGAGGAAGGCCCATTCAGCTGACTGACAGGTAAGCTGAGCTAAAAATGCCATTTTTAGAGCTAACTTATAATCTCATTTGTATGACTAACAGTGGGAACCCCTTTCATTCCTAAAGGCAAAGACCATGGGACCGACATGGTGAAGTGTCACAGCCAATGAACAAATGTCATTATGCATTTACTGTAAACATCAAAGAGAACAGAAAAACATGGCCCATATTCATAAATTCCACAGCCATCAATGACAGCAAAGAGACTCCATAGTTACCAAAGCATCAACATTTATCTTCCAATACCAATTACATATTAAATCTTTGAGCTCAATATTTCAGACTGAGTAAACAGCTTTACTTGGCGCTTTTTGTGTGCAGTGGATGTACAAATAGCTGGGAAAACATCTCGGTTATCTTATTATGGACTATGAAATGTGAAAATATTGTAAACACAGCAGAGTTTTAGACTTCAGTGCTTCAACCTCAAAAGCTATGTCTGAAATGTGTCCCGTCCACAACACTTGTGTTTGGGGGTATAAAATGAAAAAGAAAAAAAAAAAAACAAGAAGTTTTTTTTCTTCATCAGTTATCTTAACAGGGTCATATAGTTACCATGATAAAAAAAACAGAAGTTTTAACTTGAAAATGATGGAGCATAGGAGATATTGAAGTCTGCAAAATGTCACGTCCGCAACAAAAAAATACCACGGAATGCCCCTCTAAGCTTTTCAATTGAACTGTTTTTGTGTGTGCATATGGAATACCCATGGGCAGAATGTGCTGTTAAGAAAATAAATATATAGTGTTAAAAAACAATCTTTTCCTATTAGCTGATAACTCTTAACATCCAATTAGTTACCTTTGTACAAATGTACACATATTGTTAAAGTCAAGAGGGAACTCATTCACACATATCATGACTTTTGAATTTGAACTTGAGCTTTAAGATATAAATGCCATTTTAAGGGTTTCAACTTTATCAAAATTAAAAGACATTTTAAAACTTATGTAGAAATTCTTAAATTATTCAACTGGTAGGATTGAAAGATGATTTTGTCTTGAAAAATTGCCATGAAATTAGGGGTAGGGGTAATTTCTTTTGCCTGTAACTTTTGCACTATTTATTTTGAGATCAACTCCTTGGTTTAAATGAAACAGTGTACCTCTTGGCTTTTTCAGAATGCTGTGTTTTTTTCTGGTATCTTGGATACTTTTTACGTAGTTATCAAAACTCATTCAGCAAGTGTGGTCTACCTGAAATGGCCTAATGAGCATGAGTTATTAATAAGAGGTGACAAAAATTACATATACATCAAAGCAAACTTAAAACATTAATGTAATTACATGAATGGAGTATCTGAATATTAAACTGACCAAAACATAGTTCATTTAGAGCAAAACTAGAGTCCCGGTAAGAACGTAAAATAAAATATTTTGCCAATTTTCCTAAATTTAAGGGGTAAGGGTAATTATATCAAACTGTAGCTTTTCAAGTTGATGCAGTGTAATACTACAACAGACTTTACTTTAAAGATAATTATCTTGTTTTTAAAATGATATCATTTTTGTTTCTATAGCTTATACATTTTTTATGTTACTGTGAAAAGTAATGCCACAAGTAGGTGCCACTGAAAATTACAAATTATGCATGGGGCACAATAGGAAAACGTCGAAAAAATATATTTTGCCCCAACGTTGGCATGATCAACAAGCAGAACATGAATTTGCAATAAGTCTGAGACACAAATTTACTATTGGCATAAAACTACTCTCAGGTGACACCCCACCTCAGTTTCCACCTGGTCTAGTTATACACTGTTCAACCCTAGACCCGGGTATGGAAAGGATTGGTCCTTGTTTGTGCATGTTTTCCACCCATTTTTTTCCCACACCAACGTTTTGTTTAAATGTTACTTTATAACAACATCCTAGACCAGCGTTGCAACTGTCACATTCGATTGATAATTATGTGATACATTGTAACAATCGTAGGATTACTGGAGCTATACTTTGCTGTTATGCAAGCTTTGAAATCAGAATCATACTGAAGATTAATTTGTGAATACTGTAAAACCAAGCAAAACAAAACAAAAACAAAAACAACAAAAAAAAAAACACAGAAAAAGAACAAGAACAAAAAATAAGCAAAACAAAAACAAAAACAAACAGAAAGAACAAACAAACAAACAAACAAACAAAATCAATGTCACTGTCTCGCCACTTGTTCCTGTAAATCATCACTGTGTGGGTCCACGCTCTCTGTAATTTGAGGTCTTTTGGGGAATGTTAACAAGCTGTTGAACTTGTATTGCTACAATTTACAGCAACACACCAACCAACCCCGGTGGGAAAAGGGACGAAAATGAATATTTTCACCTCCATTTTTAATCCTTTTGGTTTAAACATATTTTATTCACAAAAGAAGACAATTGGGGAAAAGGGCAACACATAAAGGTGTACAATATTATGTAAGCATTGTTCATCGCGTGTGCTACATAGATATTTTTGCAAACGTCAGTTTATACAGGCAAAATGTAGGTTACAAACCTTTCCTCCTGCACAAACCAACAATTCATATCTATAAATGTTTAGAAGGAAATTAATTTAATTTTTCATAAAAAAAAAAAACTACTCACCTACATTAAGCACGTTTTGCTATGGCCAGTTTTAAGGCGAGAGGTCAGAAGATCATTTTTAAGATCAACTATCACATACTTTCGAAGCTGTCTTCACATTCGACTATAGTCGGATCCCTTGGCCTATGGACAATTCAACTACAGTCGTTTTCTGCGATAAACAAGCTAAATTCCCTTCAGCTTATGTACCACCAGATATATTTCACCACGCGAGAAAACGATGATTTCATATGCAATGTGGTTCTTCCTGTGTTATTTTATATGTGATTCTCAAGCCGAAGGTATGTTGAATGTGTTAATGCTCACAGTTTTTACATCACAAACTGATACTTACATGTTATAAGCACTTATCTGCATAAGAGTTGCCTTTTGCTTTGATATTTCTGCACACAAAAATATAAAGTAAAAGCTGAATAATAATCTAGTTGTAAGTCAAGTAGAGACTGTGTGTAACTCTGCCCTGTGCTTATAACCTCTTGAAGATGTCCCCGGACAAGAACCTCATATGGAGAGCTGAAATAAGAGACCTTATTCAGAGCAATTGACCACACGTCACAGTGCAGATTTTTTTTTGTACAGTTTGCATAGTACCTGCTTGCAGCTCCACTCTAACTCATGCATGAGCATTTTTCAAAGCTTGACGTTATAATTCCTTATATAATCAGTATAACTGAACTAATTAATGAATTGACAAGGTTAACTGAGGAGTGATTCTTAATATTTTTTGCATGATTCTCATGATTTAGATTGTAAGACCACAGCTTCAGGTGCAGACTACATGGGAAAAATCAACGTCACCAAATATGCCCAGCCTTGTCAAAGATGGGACAAGAATTCACCGCATATCCCCATGTGCTGCACGCCAAGCCAGTTTCCAGATAAATCACTAGCAGATGCAGCAAACTACTGTCGCAATCCTCTCCCGTTCAAAAGAAAAGAGGGGCCGTGGTGCTACACTACTAATCCTACCCGTAGATGGGATTACTGCAAAATACCATTGTGTATTGAGATTTAATCGATTCTGTAATTTTATAATGACGTTTTACATGCATTGACATTTGTAGGACATGTGTCCCCTCCAAAAAATATAATAATGACAAAAATAATAATGATGATAATTATAATAATAATGATGACAGACATAGATAGATAGATAGATAGATAGATAGATAGATAGATAGATAGATAGATAGATAGATAGATAGATAGATAGATAGATAGATAGATAGATAGATAGATAGATAGATAGATAGATAGATAGATAGATAGATAGATAGATAGATAGATAGATAGATAGATAGATAGATAGATAGATAGATAGATAGATAGATAGATAGATAGATAGATAGATAGATAGATAGATAGATAGATAGATAGATAGATAGAAAATGGACCAGACAAGCAAAAGTTCCTCAGCAGTACTTCCAATGGGAATCCAAACAGAAACATTGCAAAATGGTTAGGAAATGCCTAGTATTCATTTTATATTATTTGGATACTTTTAAAGGGAATGAATAAGAAATAAACTTATGTAGAATATCTTTACATTGGCCACCATGTTTCAATAATGATGATGATGATGATGATGATGATGATGATGATGATGATGATGATGATGATGATATTGATAATGATAATAAAAAAAGGCGATGACGATGGTGATGGTGATGGTGATGATGATGATGGTGGTGATGATGATGATGATGATGATGATGATGATGATGATGATGATGATGATGATGATGATGATGATGATGATGACGATGATGACGATGATGATAATAATGATGATTAGCCGTACTTCTTGGGCATACCATATGTGATTAGGACAATAATTTATATGAAATATTAGCATCATCTGTTATTTCAAAATTCTGCTCTTATTTCAGGAAAAATTTTTGCGTTCGGAGATTTAGTTATTGACGATTCATCCTCAGATACCCGCATTTATTATTTTATTCCCATACCGTCCATGCAGTCCCCATTCAGTGGAAAGTTGGTGAAGTGGATATTTTGGACTAAGAGGGCTGGCTCTTTTTCATTTCAGATATGGAGACTCATTATACAAACAACACATGGCAAATATTTGCTCGTACATACAACAGAAACCTTAACATACAGGTGTCACGGCCGGCATACCTTCGAGATAAACTCATATGTGCATGTCAAGAAAGGAGATGTTATAGGCTTCAGGTTAATTGACGGCACTCCAATACCCTGGGCACCAATGGCCTGTCAGAAAGGACAATTGCATGGAAATGTTTACGTGACAAACAGAATTTTGACTATTGGCTCCAAGATTTACTTCACCGCACGTGGCGGGTGGGGAGCCTCTTGTAATCCACCGTTTTACAGCCTGTTAGAACACATCGGTAGGTGTATTAATTCGGTTAATGCTGTATATATAACCCATTTAGTGGTGTGAAGGTTTTCACTGCTATATATTCATTTCCATCACCACCTTCCAAAATTGTGAGAATCATACAATATACAGTATCTGCTGAATGTTGCTCACTTATAAGATGCAATATGACTTATAAACCTGTCCTCCAGCAATGTCTCAGAACGTTATAAAGTGCATGAAAAGTGCAGACAAACATGAACAGACATTGGAGATGGAAACATTTTCAGAATAAGTTTTTGAGTGACGATTTCCATTGATCTAGTATGCAGTGTGGGGAGAGTATAAATGTCCATTTTCTTACTGCATTCCGGTACGCAAGGTTTGCGACAGGATCTGGGACTGTTCTGGTGGCTCTGAAGAATTGAACTGTATGGGGTTGTCATGCAACTCATTGTTTCACTACAAGCATGAGAAAACATGTCTTCATCATAGGGACGTATGTGATGGACAAGTCCAATGCAAATATTCGTTTGATGATGAGCTCCTGTGCGATTTAATGTGTCGAGCTCCTTTTATCTGCTCTGGATATGCTGCAAATTGTTTAACAAGGTACAACAACACAGTCCCACACTTTGGGCGCTACACTAGATCAATAATTCTTAGCAAAAACATGTGGACGACTTTGAAGCATGCGGTGCATGTATACAAGTATGCATTTGCTTTAGATTTGAGTTGGAATTATTTAACAATATTAGAACGGAACTCATTCACAATGTTTCCAGACCTACGAAGGTTGAACCTTAATCACAACCATCTGACAGTATAACAGTTTGGTTGCTTTGTGTCATTAAAAAACCTACAGTCTTTGTCGTTGTCTCGAAATAACATTACGAAAATTAAATCATCTTTTCTTTTAGGCTGATCAAGTTTAACCCAATTACATTTAAGTTTATCATTCATCGATAATGGTGCATCCACGGGATCTTACAGTTTAAAGAGCATTGACCTTTCCTTGAACACTCTTGTCAACATTCAGGAGGAATCCTTTAGGGCTGATAATATTATCGAGAAAATAAACCTTTCTGGCACAGATATATTGCGCATTCATCCCACTTTCTTTCAACACTTTCAATATCTTCTTCATTTACATACCAGTCAAAAAGGTCTTTGCTGTATTCAATGGATATCTGATAAATGTTATATGCCCACATCCAATGGCAATATATGTATCCCATAAATCCCAGGGTCCGTCTCGAAGATTTTTTATTGGGTTTTGATGGTCATCTGTGCTAAATTCAACCTTCCCGTTTTTTCTTAGTTTCTTCAACAAAACCACCAACAGGAACAGACTGATGAAGATATATGTAGCAATTTTTGATAGTTTGATATCAATTTACATGATAATTATTGGAATGGCAGATTCAAAGTATGGCAAACATTTTCTCCTATTCAGACGTGTTTGGTCTAATAGTTTGTCTTGTAAAGCTGCTTCAGCTGTGTCCATCATTTCTGTGGCTGGTTCAAGATATATGATATTGCTTATCACTTCAGATTACTTTATAAACCTGGAATTAGTTTTTAGATCTAAACCAATCACAGTCAAGCTCATGAAACTATTAACAATTCTAATGGGTTTATTGTTGTTATCTATCAGTTGTTCTGTTAGTTTGTTATCCAGAGAGAAAAACAAAGATATGCGTGAATCGTGTTCACTTTTTTTTTGTAGATGTAACTGGCTTTGAACTGGCGTTGAAATATTCTCCTATGTTTGTACAAGTTGCTGGCTTCACTTGGGCGCTCACCGGACATACGGCGTGTATATATATACAATTGTAAATAGCAAACAACAGACTGCAAGAACAAAAAACAACACCACAGCCATTTCTTTGCTGATAGCAAACATTATCAGCTATTCTTTGTCAGGAATTGGGTTTCTCGCCGTTTCAGTGATACCATTATTATGCCACAAAGTTCAAACTGCTTTGGTCATTTTTATACTTCCGGTTGGTGCTCTTCTGAACCCACTCCGTATGACATTTGTTACTAAGGAATTCAGGTCGTGGCTTCAACCGTCAGATGAAACAGAATGGGAGACACAAATGGCTACTAGCAATAGAATTACAAATGTCGCAACTAGCGCTTTTAACACTTAAACTTATATATGTATCCAAGTGCCAACATTGTGCTGACACATCAATGGAGTGAAAAGTAATTATTACGTTCCAAACATATTCAAATATGAAATATGCAACCGAAATGACAACTGGCTATATTGAAACATGGCAGGTGCCCTTTAGTCATGCTTTAGGCAGCTTAGTTTTTGTCTGTAAAGATACTGATTTAGCCCTGACCACCAAGTGGTGTGTACATATTATCTTCCTTTAAAAGCAACTATACATTTCACTCCCTTCATGCCATAATTCCGCTTTTCAATAATTATATTTTGTTATTCCTATGTTCAGTCCGGTGACCGGAGCATGTATATAGCAAGCTCAAATAAATAAACAAACAAGAAAACAAAAACTAGCACAAAAAAAAAGCGCAAACACAAAACGAAAAAAAAAAAACAAACAAAGAAAAAGTCGAAACAAGCAAAAAAAAAAATAAAATAAAAAAAACAAAACAAAACAAAACAAAAAAAAAAACAAGAAAAATAAACAAAAAGAAAAGCAAAAAAAAAAAGTAAAAAACAAAGAGAGACCAAAAAAGCAAATAAATAAACTAAAAAAAAAAAAACAAAAACATAAAACGCACATTATTAGACAAATATAAAAAATTATAACATTGTGTTTTATAGGTGCACCAATCACTTGTGTGGCTTCAGCAGAACGTAATATTTTTTCATAATAAAAATACTCTGTATGTTATCTTCTGGGAAACAGTGCACGTCTAACTAGCTCAATAAAGGCCTCTATCACTTTTCAGTATCTACACTTTACATTGATAACCTTTCATATCTGCCACAATTGTCTTGAAATGCATTAAAAAATAACACACTTTCAAAGTTTCAGTGTTCTGTAGTTTTATCATTGTACAAAGAAGCAAAGGTCGGACTTTCGCTTTCGTTAAGGATACCATAAGAAAATGCAAACAAAACTACATGCTTCGAGGACACAAACAGGACTCCTCTTCTTGCTTTTGAAATATGTTTCACGAACTACCATTTTTCTCAACTTAAACTCATTTCATGTTCATTTACAGTAAGCTGACATACCTTTTTGTTTGTTACTGTGAGCGCCCCAAAGGTATATGGCTGAATAAAATTAAATCAATTTTCTTTTAACGGCAAACTGAGTTCATTTTCATTTCCAGGAAACAAAACAAAGCAGTTACGTATTGAGCCAGTCAGTGCTGTGTGTTCCAAATTAGGCAATCAGTTGATGGTTGTTTAACTTACACTCAAAATGAAATGTCTTGCTAGGTAATCGTGTCTGAGGAAATACTGGGTATGTCATACACACCAACTAATTTTACCTTAACTGAAATGCTCAAACTTTCAAGACGATTTTTTCTTAAATAACCTTGTCTTTATTTATCCACATATTGACTGGAAAACTTGTATAAAGTTAAGCCACAGAAGGCAATTTGTTGCACGCGAGCCATCGCCAAAACAGAGTCCTCCTATGCAGTGCAATTGCTACATGGCCTCACATAATGAGGAGACGTACATGAGGGCACCACTTAAACGTAACTGATCTGATACTTCTCAGCAACGTTGGGTGGTAATGTATCAGCGTATGTGTTCTTGCACCACATCCAAGAGTCTGTCACTATATCGTGGAATATCCTTTTGCACTCAACTGTAAACATTCATTACTTTGCTAAATCCATACAACTTGAGGTGTGGTAGACCTGGCAAGAAAGAGCGTTTGTGCTTTCAAGTGTTGCGTGTACACGGTTCATCTAAATGAAAGCAGGCCTTGCCAGTACAAAGTTTCTGCTGAACCTCTTCACACAGCTTGCAATGTAAGGCCGCTCGCAGATGACACTTGTATTTTGGAAATTTTACATGACCCAAATGAATCGTCACAAACCCTGAACATCAAGTTAACTCTCTTACATCCCTGTGCCTAGCATTTGCCAAGTCTTTTTTTTTTTTTAACTTAAAGAAGAGGCTGTTTATATAATTTTCTCGTCAAAAAAGGGACAAACTAAGCCATTCAATTTTACTTCTTGGTCTTCTTGGTAGCAGTCCCGTAGCAACTTCAAGCAAACACACCCACCAAGGAATGACCGTGGTACCGTTCTTTCTTTTTGGTTACATTCTGTTAATCATGACCTCATTTTAAAGGTCACCAGGACATAAGTATATGTAAAAGTGGACGCATTATTAAATGTTTTCCATTGGAGTACCCGCATTTTGAAGCTGTTACATAGCCTTGCTTTGCAATATATATATATATATATATATATATATATATATATATATATATATATATATATATATATATATATATATATATATATATATATATATATATGTATATATATGTATATGTATATACATGTATATATATATATATATATATATATATATATATATATATATATATATATATATATATATATATATATATATATATATATAAATTGGGATGATGTTCAAGTGCGGTCTCTGTGTGTGATTATTACGGTAATAGTTATATAATTTTAAGGGACATGAACTGCAAGGAGTAAAAGGCGACCAAGCAAAATTAGCAGATTGGCAAGTCCATACAAGCACCACGGAAAGACTGTTACTTTGCTGCAGTGTCGAGCTACTTGTAATATTGAAGCTAGAACAGTTAATGCAGACGGTTGTAGAGCCATGAGCATTAAAATATTACTTAATAAATCAATTTGGTTTCAGCAAATTGTTCCATTCCTTGGTAAAACGCCCTTGTAATATGTGGAAAAAAGTCTCGTATTTCACACGATGTACAGGATCATTCAGAATCTCTATAATTTAGCAATAGTGTCCAAAAGCTTGGACTGTATCAACAGATAAACATGTGTATCTCCAAACAAAGGTGCATGAATTTAAATGCTGGAAATATTGGAGAGGCCCCGCTAACTCGTTTACCCAGGCAAGTAAGGTGAACCAGGGATTATTCATCAGCATTTATTAATGACACGGCAGAGCAAAAGGGTATGCTTGTGTGTGTGTGCTATTTCCTATTTATCCATATACAGATCAACATTTACCTAGTCCGGAAAAAGGCCAGAAATAAAACTCTTTTTTTTTTAGCCGGTAGCATGTTTTATATAAAGGCATGAGTTTAGGTATGTCTAGGTTCTCGTTTAAATGTCACAAAGAGTCGAAATACCATCATTATTTACGACTCATTGCATAATGATAGCTTACGCGAAGTGTGACAATTTTTAAGATTGTGGTGATGAATACAATAAAGTTTTCAGACTAAAATCTAGTAACGTAAATATACGCATCATGATGAATACGAGGAATCGAGTTTTGTCATAAAGCAAACAAGTCAGGCACATAATCTTTATTTAGAAGGCTCCACCCTGCCAAATGCTAATTAGTACATTGATCTGATAGGGTCAACTCGCTATGTGTATGATACTTTGTTCCGGAAAATGTTATCTTGAGAAACTGGTGAACATCATTACACTGTTTCGGAATCCTGTGTCCATTGTAAATTTGCAAATGTTTGCGACATGATCCACAACAGTTGTCAGGGTTTTGAAGATTTGAACTGTATGGCATCATCATGCAGCATGTCTCTATCATAGGAACGTATGTGGTTGTAACGTCCAATGCAAATACCCATTTGATGATGATTTTCGGTGCGAATTTGTGTTCCCCACTGTATGCATTTGCTCTGGATATGCTGCAAACTGTTCAAAGATCTGCGGATACAACGGGTACCTTGTGCACAACACAGAGTCAATCATTTTTTGCACAAATATGATGACAGCTTGAAGGCACCGCGTGAAGCCATAAAGATATGAAAGTTCGGTTTATACTTGAGTTGGGAATATTAAACACAATCACAATGTAACCCATTCGTATGGTTTCCAGACTCGAGGAGGTTGAGTATATCTATCATAATCAGCTGCCAGTATTACGATAAATGCATTCTATGATATTAAATAACTTTTTAGAGTTGTCTAGAAGCTACATTACAAACAAACAATCGTCGATAGTCCAAGGGAATAGATGCAAACCGTTTGTTCCAAGGTTGGTACTCAAGATTATTAATAAGACCCTTTTAACCACCTGCGTTAAATACAACCCTTCCGGTTGTTGTCAGTATGACAAATAAAACCACATTTTTTATGTAATATGAACGCTGGATTATAAATCTGTTTGGAAAATATTGGTGTCAAAGTATAAATTGTCATGGCTGGTTGAAAGAAAAAATGATTTGACATTTGATGAATGAGATGCTTGTCAACCGGATTTTCACATAATGCTTTAAATTGCTGTAAGTTGATTTCATGATGTGAAGGCTATCGAGCGTTTTACCAAACATTTTGACCTGGTTATCAAAGAACATTAATAACTACTGGTTTAATATTTAAATGTTGCCAAAGATATATTGTTCCACAAAATCACATCGGTAGTGTGAAATAATGAATGTGTTAAAAAAAAAAAAAAAAAAAAAAAAAAAAAAAAAAAACTGTGATCCATTATATTCAATTATCATGACAATGTATATCAATATAGTCTGCATAGTTGGATTTTGTACTAGTTTTCTGTGCATGTATGTTGATATACAGGTGTCCGTCAAATACCTTTGGCTAAAAAGGCACCACCCATCTTTGGGGACTGTACAAAGCATTTCTGCGATAGCTACTTCATCAACTTGCGATACTACTTGAGTGGCACAAGTGTTATAATTGGCCTTTTTAGTGCAGCTGCATGATCAACCTAGGTCTGGGGCAGTGATAGTGTATTATATGCTACTTTTTAGAAATCCACGCACTCTGAAAGTAAGGCCGACTTAGAAAATGTCACATACTAATAACTAAACACTTTTTTTTAGAATTATATAACATTTAATTCATCATGATCATAATCATCATCATGATCATCACTTGTGTTTTCACATTTGCTTGAACTACATTTTCCAAAAATCCTAACTAATGCATCATAAATCAACATCTCCAGGAAACATATTTCTTCATGAATTTGAACTCTTGGGGTTTCCTTAATAGCAACCTAGAGCTGCACTTGGGTTTGCTTTGGTCGGGTTTGGAGCAACTTATTGTATCATCTCAACCCTAGGAACAATAAAGGAAAAGTACCACGCTTTATGATGCAAGATCACTGTCTCCAACCATTCTTTTTAACCTGGAGAGCAGACTCAAAAGAAAAACTTAGTTATACATGCTACTATCCAATGTTTACCAGTCCATAAGAGTAGTCCTTGCACCTACAGACTTGTAAGCTAGGGTTGTGCATTTAAGCCGCAACTCAGATTCCGGTTGAAATTTCTTCGATTTTCCCATGGCTTGGTTAGGTAAGTTGCTGGGATATATTATGAAGATACCTGTGAAACGAAATATGTATGTATGTATATATATATATATATATATATATATATATATATATATATATATATATATATATATATATATATATATATATATATATGAAAGCATTAATGAAGTGGTGCATATACCCTCATCTTCATGTGACAGTTACATCAAACGTGTGGTGGAAAGTCATATAGTACCTAAATGCATTAAACTACTGGTTATGTACATATTTTTTTTTGTCAAGGCAATTTATTTTTATATCTTTTTCTAATATGGAAACATTAAAACAAGCAACAAGTGTCTGTCTCATACTTCGTCAAACTGTTGAAAGAAATAGAAAAAAAAAATAAAAATAAAAAAAAAAAAAAAAAAAAAACAAAAACAAAAACAAAAACAAAAACAAAACAAAAATTAGGGAAAAAACAAAATCAAAATAGTATTTATGAAGAAACGGAAAGACTGATACCACTTCCGTAAATATTGATCCTTGTATTGTCAACTATGTCCGATTGGGTCCTACTATTGGTTGCTGTCGAGTGCCGATATTCTGTGTGGTATGTAAACTAAGTTATATTGATATGCGCCCTCTTGCTGAGCTCCATAAGCCGCCTTCTTTCTCATGATCTGTAGTTTTTTTAATTTTGAGATCATGTTTAATACCAAGTAATAAATGTTTTGTCGAAACGTATCCAGATGGAAAAGGAAGAGCCTAGAAACAATGTATATTTTACATTCAATGTTGAACAGTAAGCCTATACCCATTAGAAGGGAGATTATATTATCAATATATGACCCAGGAAAGTTCATTGCATTTTGCAGGTTGTAACTAAATTATTTCAAACCTAAAATATGCACTAACATTTTGATATATATGAAGAATATCTCCTTCTTTCTTTGCAGTCCCCAAAGTCGACGGGCATGACATTGCAGAAAATAAGGAGTCGCAGAATTCAATCCCCAGTATTCGCTTTAAACTGATAAAACTTGTGTGATGAAATTAAAATCCACAATCAATTTCCACACGCTTGGAAAAACTAAACTTGGACTTTGGTGTAAGGTAGACTCCCCCCCCCCCCACACACACACACCTGGCGAAATCTGCCTTTGCTTCAGCGAATGTGTTCGTATTTTACTTTATATATCTGCTGAAAATTTTACATGCATTGAGGTTAACGCACAAGGGACACACAACTGCTAGAGTAATAGGAGGATTCACCATTTTCCCATATAAGTCAATCGACTAAATTCACCGCTAGTGAGCATCTTCACCATTACATCAATTGATGGATACCATAGATGACCCTCGCTCCCCACGGAAGTTTTGCGCTCCACCGCTGGCATCCAGGTGCTTTGACAATTGTGTATAAAATTGTGAAAAGGAAAGCAACAGTTAAAGAGAGCAAGACAACAATACAGCTCCATATTCACAAATAACAAACAGCCTCAGCTTTTCTTTATCAGGATCGGGCATATTGTTTCAGTTTAAGTGGTGGCAATATTATGCCAAACTTTAAAGCTGCTTTGGCCATTTTTGTACTTCCAGCTAGTGCTCTGCAAAACCCAGTATTTATAAATTACTGACTAAGGAATTTAGGCTATACTTTCTTGCTTCAGCTGGAGGTCAACAGGGGGCAGAAGTAAACAGTAGCAACACAATGGAACATGTAGTAACTCCTGTTTACAACACTTTAATTAATTGCAATCCGTTCAAGTTTCAATGCATAAAATTGACAGAAAGGGACACTAACATATTACTGGCACTCACATACCGGAACAGTGAGGGAATGGAGTGGATTACGCAAGTACTCTTATAGCAAAAAAGGCACTCAGAATTGACAAAATGAAAGACTGAAACTTATGATAAAATACTTGTTGATCCCAACTGCATCCTTGCTTATTATCTACAGAAACGCCGATTGAGATGTACCATAAAAAATAATTAACCAAATCACCTACAACTATCATCAGCCCTGAATAGTAGCCCAAGAATTCATTTCAACCACTACAAAATTCGGCGTTTTCAATACATCATAGAACTGCCTTACAGAATAAACAAAAAAATTACAAACATCTGTACTCACGTTTTATCATATTAGCATTCGGCAATTATATGTATGGTTTAAGCACGACCCAATGTTAAAAACAATAACATCTAAATGCCCTTTAACAACGTAACCAAAATGTTAAAAAAAATTCATATGTACTACAATTATTAGCCCGACCTGTATTTAAAATATAGCACTTGTTGCAAAGTTTGCATCTTTTGTAGTTTAACTGGCCAAGCATTGTGCCAGTCAAGAAATTTTTCTTCTCTGCATTGGCCTTATGTTGTTGGAATGGGTTTCGTCGGGAAAAATTCTTTGCTTTGGAAACAGGAATGGCGGGGCTTTTCTTTAAACTACAGAGCTAAAAGTGGAAATGTAAAGACAATAGTGTTGTGATGAATATGTATTGCCAGGGTTGAGAGATTTTACCTTCAACGTTACTACATACTCTGATGTCTAATGTTTGAATGCTAGCTTCACCAATTCATCAGAAGGTTCTATCAGCCACCGTGCTGCACACAATCTTCAGAACTCAGTATGGTGTTTCCTATTAAGGTAGCGGTATCGTTGTGGCGTAGGGGCCTAAATTTCCCGTATTGCAGAATAAGTTTTTATCATTTCCTGAAAGCACAATACTTGAAGTATATTGTCACCAAAAATCAGATTAAAAAATTAAATATTTATATGAGAAAATTGCTTTTAAACTTTTGGAAGTCTATCTGTCTAGTACACGTGCTGGTTTCTGTTTGTTTGGATATGGTAATTTGCGATGGTGTTTTCGCAGCAATCCGCGATCGTCCACATACCTGGCAACGGGAACGGGCACACGACTGTCACCGAGAACAATGGCGGCACGCCGAAGTGGAACGAGCTTATTAGGCTACAGAACCGATTAACGTTACGTAAACAGGCTGTTCAACGATATAAAACACTGGATGACTTTCATGTTTTTGGGGTGTTCCTATTTGTGATATGAACTTCGGGATGCGTGATTTCTCCAAATGGAACATAAACGATGCTGACTTTCGAGTCCTTTGATCTTGGTTTGCAATCAAATACCGATACGCAACACCCGGAAACCATTACCGTATACAGAGAAATTTAACAATTATACTGGTGTCCTTCATTATGTTGAATTTCATCATGGGTTACCTATTCATTGTCGCATTTCATTTGAACATGAAACATTGTGAGTTCGGCGGTTGTCTGGTTCAACTTTGGTGGTGCCAATGTGGCATTCATATATGATCTAGCTGACTAACTTAAAATCAGTCTCCATTCATGTTCACACAGTGACAGTACAGTCAAGAGCACAGAAGGTGTAAAATCCAAAAAGCAAATTCAGAAAAATGCCTAAAGCGAAAAAAGAAACTAAAGCCCAGCTACGTAAACGTCAAACAGCTGAGTTAGTTGCAGTGGGAGAGGCGGCACTTACAGACGAGATTACGCAACTGGGGTAAGTATATGTGTGTTTGTTATTTATTTGTTTGTTCTTTGCGTAGCATTGATATGACCATGGATCGTCGATATCATGACAGAGAATGAAAAGTCCGTTCTGGTAATTGCCCATTGAAACTAATACATCAACCATGTCAACCTAGGTATATAAGTTCATATGCAGAAGATTTTATTTCATCACAAATAATGAACATGGACATTTTCAAAAGGTTGTGGATCATGCCGACTTTCTCTCCCAGTTTTTCCATGGATGCATATGGGAGCAAATATACAACATTTCAATATTCAACAAGTAGCCGGAGCTAGACAATGCTGAGGGACCTATTTCTGATTTTCAGTATTTGCATGTATCAGCACAGATAGGAGTAAATCTTGGAGTTTGAGTACCGTAGTAACTTTCTAATGTTCCCTGTCAAATAAATACAAGGAGTTCCCTTCCAACTAAATACAAGGAAAATGTTATTTCCGAAAATTGCATAAAACTCCATCACATTCGGGTAAAATATGTCCAGCAGTTTACTTATCATTTTGAACACGTACACCCCCCCTCCCTTCGTATCGGGAGAGTAGCATGAGTCCCATGCCGAAGGGATTTTTTTTTTACAACACATGTGTAACTAAGTGCTATACAGTCAGTTTGGCCCGTATTGTTACCTGGACTGATACTTTTATTAATTTTCTTTTGTAGATATGACGGGCATGGATTTGTGACGAGTTTGAAACTTGGCGTTACAGCTCTCTAGCTGAAGAGAAACATGGCGCAAAGGAGGATGACATTTATTCGCTACTGCTCATGGGCTAGGAGTTTGAGAGTAAGTCCCAGATAACAACACTTGAATTATTTTCTGATTACCTGGAGCAGTTGTCCGAAGTATATGATTTTCTGCAGCATTTATACAACTTTCGATCTTTTCATCAAGTTGATAGTTCAGAATAGTACCCAAATTTGTCTTGTAGCAGGGAACTTCTAGAACATGTCTCTGCTTGTCATAATATTCTTATGGATTGTTCAAAAGTGTAATGCAGTAATTCAATAAGGCAACTTAGCATTTTTACATTCAATACACAAAATGACGGGGGGGGGGCAGTTTAATTAACTAGTCATGTTGTCGTGTTTTGTTTTTGCAGGAAAAGGAAGTTGGTCCCGAAGGCTGTCAGTACACCTACCCGGCCCAGATCCGGGCATTTCTGCGTGCTATGCTGCTTTTACAGGGCAAGGGGGAGTTCCGCGAGTCAGCGTACGGGGTTGAGATGGCAGAGTTCTGCAGGGCTGTTTGTACCAAGTTGGATTAGAATACAGTGAACTTTTCTCATGACAAAGCGATAAGAACATGGACAAAATAAGTTTTCATGTCAAGTTGGATTAGAATACCATGGACTTTTCTTACGACAAAGTGATAAGAACATGTACATATAGTTTTCATGTCAACAAAATTTGTAAATATAAATATGGAAGTAGTTTATGTTGTATTTTTTCAAATTGTGCAAGAAGGTCCTTATTTTCCCAGGCCATATCATTTCAACTGTAGCATTACAAGACCAACTGAAGCTTTTGAAAAAAATAGATTTGACTGGACTATGGTTGATGCATTGCCTGACACGGACGAGGTTCTGTGTATGCCACACACAGTAATTATGTATAGTAGATAAAAACCAGAGCTTGGTCTGCCATATGGAAATCTATATACCTCTTCCCTTACTTTATTTGCATGAAATAACTTCTCTGGAATAATGCTGATTGTTCATTACAGGTCTGTCACGTATCTAGAAATGAATCTTGTCAGTGGGTACACGGTTGGCCGAGCTGCAATACGCTCGCCTTTCACCTCTGTGGCCCGGGTTCGATTCACGGCGGGGGCTGCATGTGGAAAGAGTTCCTACCACTCTGACTGTGCACAGTGGTTTTCTCTGAGTCCTTCGGTTTCCTCCACCAAACATGTAGGTAGGAAGTATCGCCATGATCTGTGCCATGGAGAGTGATTAATATAGGCTTGGCCTCTTTCGCAATCCATGTAAAAGATATGGGTCTATACTTTACTTCAATCTTGCCAGTCATTTATAATTCATAATTTAGTGCTACTGTTTCTGAAAATGTAGTCGTTACACACACACACACATATATATATATATATATATACATATATATATATACATATATATATATATATATATATATATATATATATATATATATATATATATATATATATATATATATATATATATATATATATATATATATATATATGTAATGCATCCTAGTTGCAAAATGATTTATTGGCTAAAGAATCAAGAAAACAATCAATGAAACAAACAACACAAAAATATTTTATTCAACATAAGCTGGTGGTGGTGGATGGACCGGGCGTACATCCTCGAGTGGCAAAGGGTCACACAACACAGCCTCCTCCGTGCATTGATCGACGTCCCGGGGCTGGACCGCATCGCCCAAAAGTTTTCTACCTGTTGCACAATTTGCCTATAAACTGACTGCGTCTGTGTTTGCAGTCTGTTCGTCTCTCCTCTTTGCCAGTAGTTGCTTTACACTCCCTTTCATCCGGTTCTTCGTCCGTTGATACCTGGGCATTTTTCAGTTTTCGTCTCCTCCACTTCCAATCGTAAAAATTCTCCAAGCTAACTGTAGGTTGTCCTCGCTCAAAGCTTTCAAAAACACTGCATGCCGAAGTACCAAAACATCGCCATAATAAAGGCATTTTTGTCTTTGATCGGAGGGGCTGAGAAGTGGGTGAGCTCATCTTGCCAGATGAGTACACTTTACCGAACAAATGGTCAGACCGCTACCCGCTCCACTAGGCAGTCGCCATTTTTAAACAACCTGTTGCGTGGGTCAAGATCAGGTGACTTCGCTAATCCGCTTACTATACCCTTTCGTGTTGGGCAGCGCGTGTGAAACCAGCCACACAAAGCTGACTGCATGGTGGCTTTTGAAGGATTTGACTTCAAAAGTCATTTTTTAAGCCACTAAAAGGCCGATTCATTTAATTTCAAAGCGAGATATGAGAGCCTCATTTGTAGTTTGTGCTAGAAACTTTGGGGTTGCGGGAGTGAGTATTCTTCATGTAAGAGCCAATCAATGCTTCAAGTTTGACAACCATGCCTTTCATCGCCATTTTCTCAAAAGCAAGTTTTTCATAAATCGATCAATTTTTCTGCAGGTGTTTCTTGAAAACGGACCAAGATATCTTCACAAAATAAACGGCTCTGACAAGATATGGATCTGCTGAAGGAAAAAAAAATTATACCTTTCCAACCCTTCCTTCTGTGACTTTTGTGGCCCCCACCAAAATGAAGAAACTGTACAGTCTTATGGACCAAACTTTAAAATTACATAAGTTTTTTTTCCTATCATATTTTTAGACAAAAGCAAGATACGTTTCCTGCGTATTGGTCTATATTTTATTTTTCGATAGTTGTCAATCAGAATAAAATAATATTTTATCAGAATTCCTTGCAAAATGTGTGATTTCATACCCATTCACAAAACGGCTCCAAACAGCATCAAAATTAATTTCATGACATTCAGATATGATTTTTGATAATGCTAACATCTGAGAGATATCGAAAATATATAGTTTTGCTGGCAACATAAGAAAAATAGGCAAGTTGCATCAGGTCAAAGTCGGGAGTCTGTGTTACGCGCTCCTAATGCTGTCGCTACCTTAAGCGCCAGGAGCCCGAAAAGCATCAGCAATAGAAGTAAATTTGTTCAGTTTCTTGCTTATTCACGAAATTTCCATGCATTTATTGTCACTGAGATATGGCTGTATCTCATGGCTACAAGATTTCAAGAAAAGACCACCAAGGCCGCAGGGTCATGTCGTGGTATTAACTTTTTGGCAAGACTTGTTATAGTTACAGCGATATGATATTGCCACATGAAGTGAAATCATTGTTTGTGCTCAGATCGTACAAAAAAAATAATGATAATAATAATAATAATAATAATAATAATAATAATAATAATAATAATAATAATAATAATAACAATAGCGATAAAAATAGCGATAATAATAATAATAATAATAATAATAATAATAATAATAATAATAATAATAATAATAATAATAATAATAATAATAATAATAATAATAATAATAATAATAACGTTCTTGGTCCTACGTTATCGCCTTCCAAATTATAACAGGGATTTTGTTTTTTCACCTGAACACTGTTCTATACGGCAACTCCCTATCCTCAACTGATTTACCCTTTATGTGGGTACTTGGTGATTAAATCAAATCTGATAATCTGATGTTGGATTTTAATGATGATTTTAATCATACGAGAAAGAGCAAATTTAAAGATATGCTTATAATTTAAAGAAAGCTAACTGGGCTGTCATTCCCATATGTTCATTGCATGTTCTGCTTGATACAGTGTTAATGAACGAGGATACCTATGTTTGTTGGAAGCAGTTGTGCGATCTTGTTGTCACAGCAACAGACAAATTTATTCCAAAAGGTAAAGATCGTGACCCTCCAGCACCTGCCTGGATAGACAGCGACATTATTCACTTGTCCAGCAAAAAGAACACTGTACTTTGAAGAATGAAATGCAGTAGTTCTCAGTATCTGAAAACTGAATTGCAAACAAAATAAAATGAAATTAGGAATTTGGTTTCAAAAATTAAATCAAAGTTCTTTGACAACTTGAGCTGATATTCGAATGCAAAACGTTTCTGGTCCTTTTTCAGAGCCAAGGGGAAAAACTGGGTCCCACATTATCGAAGGTTTTGGTCAAGAATTTAATTCACGTAAATTAGTCAGTAGGCTGTGGCTCAGAACATTACTTTTGTGGATACTTTGAGGTATAAGCTGGCAACATACCTCATTTTAGAGAGAAAATTATTACAAGTCAAAAACTTTGTGTTACCACTTGAAGGGATAATTAGTATTGACGTTACAAGGGATTATCTGACATGAAGTCAGACCCTACTTCCACCAGCAAATTACCAGAATTGAACCTCCAACAGCTATAGCCCCTTGGCAAAAGTCTGGTTTAGTTTACTGAAAGCTGTTTATTTGCCTTAATCTGGATGTTGTTATACAGTGATATTTTGTTTTTTAATTTTGAAGATATATACATATGTATGTATATATATATATATATATATATATATATATATATATATATATATATATATATATATATATATATATATATATATATATATATAGTGTGTGTGTGTGTGTGTGTGTCAAAATTCAAGTTCTTCCAACCAAAATTGTACGGCAGATGCAGAAACAGGTCAACTGTCAGGATTGACAGTCATCTTTGTACCTGTTCCTTTATGCATTTTTTCTTCTTGCAACTACTTTTTTTCTGCTGGCAGTGCTTTTGCTAAAGCAACTGCACAACAACAAAAAATGTATTGAACATATGCTGGTTATATCAGCAAGTTTTTTTTTTTTTTTGTTTGTTTTTGTTTTTGTTTTTGTTTTAAAACGGATTGTCGATAAATATGCTTTTTAACAGTTGGATTTTAGTACATAGTGTTTTTCTGTGATGATAGATTTGTGTTTTAATCGGCCTTGGTTGCATGATTAAAGGTCACATGGTGATAGACATAGTTGTCATTTTTTTTCTCTCAATCGGTTAAGTATTTGTAAGATAAGGCTGCGCAGGGTCCCAGTTTTCTAGTTGTTGCTGCTTCAGTATTCAATTAAAGATATCAAGCGCAAGCTGAGAAATAGAACCTGTTACTATGCTTAGCAGAAGGCAAAACAGAGACACGGAAGTTGACTTGAATCAGTGTTTCAAATGTCAAGATTTGTATAGTTCTAATCTTGTAGTACAGAAAGAAAGCAGTGTTACACCAGGCAACAGGACGTTTCAGAGAATGTGCAGACCAAAGAATGACATAGTAGGATCCTGAGCTCATCGTCACTCTATACAGATTAAAGTCTGTAAAAATTAAGAAAGTAGCTCATTGAAAAATTGCGCAAGTCATGCGATGCAAAGTTTACACATGCACCTCACATTTAATGACTGCAGAATTGCTTTGAAAAAAACTGCAATGATTTCATTGTTTGCAGGACAGTCAACACATGGATCAGCTGTAGCAGAAGATATTTCACCTCCTGGTCCCTTAAAGATGTCATGCATTGTCACTAAGACGTTCTGGGACAAGTGTACCTTTTCGTCAAGACCTGTTTTATCGCCAAAAATTAAGAAATGTAATTTCATTTGAAACATCTGTCCTGCAACTGGCTCAGAAAGATGCCTTTCTCCGAGT
The DNA here is from genome assembly GCA_964020975.1 of Hermodice carunculata. Taxonomy (NCBI): domain Eukaryota; kingdom Metazoa; phylum Annelida; class Polychaeta; order Eunicida; family Amphinomidae; genus Hermodice; species Hermodice carunculata. The sequence continues at coordinate 26,384,177 of OZ026626.1, forward strand.
GCAATTGGCAGGTGTGTATGAATGCAGCATAAGCGAAATACTACCTGAAATGCTACACAAGGTTTGTGGAAAAAAGTAGAATTAGTAATGAGCCAGACAATGGCAGTGCCTTTGAATTGTGTTTGAAATAACTGGTTGAAGAGACCACAAATGGTGTGTCTCAAAGAGACATGTATTCATTGACAATAACATGGGAACGATTCACTGATCTGCTCAAAAGTGACTTTGACACAGTTGTAGGGGTGCGGGAAGGCGCACTTTTCAAGAGAAAGTTTTTAGGTTTTTCCAGCTGCATCAACTGGAGTTGCAATTCAGAGCCTGAAAGATGCTTGTCCAAATATTTCTGACAAAAATTAGGTCACAGCTGCCTCCTGAGAGAAAACGTAACAAGATGTTAATCTTGAGTTATTTGGTTGTATTATGTCTCCATAAGGGGAAGAGCATAGATTCAAGCATCACCGGGGCACAACATTATTGGTGACATCAACAACAACAGTTCAGAGAAAGTGGTTCCTGAGAGTTTGTTTCAGATTCTTTATATGCCCTCTTACGGTGGTGAAGAAAAAGACAGAACACAGTGAATCAGACCCTATAGATATCATATTGCTTAGTATTGCTCAGGATATTATATTTCTGGCATCAGCAGGCAAGAAACCGACACCAAACCACCAGGGGCTTGGCCTAACTATTCATCAAATCACAAGGTCTACAGAGTCAGTCAGGGGACTTTGTGGTTAAAGAATCCAAGAGGTTTTTCAATCAAATTTCAGGTGACCATAGACTTGAGCATTTCAACATAGTGAGTTAAACAGCCAAAGGTTGGTTTGGCATTACATGTTTAGACACAACATGCAATTGCGGGATTCTTACATATGTAGAGCGAACCCAGCTAGCTATGGATACCAGGGATATGGTCTCAGTGAAGATGAAGAAGAGATTGGCTTGCACAAAGATTGTGGGCATGCAAGGAGAAGTTAAGGTACCTATGATGTCATCAAACTGGTTTCCCAGTTCCAATCATTTCATGTTTTCCATCAGCAATCCCCAGAATTAGTGTTTCTCACAATTGGTGATGTAGCAGAGGAAAAAAAATAATTTTGGTGAGCCATTTACTAGGGTTGTTGTTGTATTTGATTTGATTGCTAGTATGAACACTCAATCGAACGTGCAACTAGAAAACAGCACACTGGAATATCGAAAGTATTAGGAATTAAATCAGCAGTAGGACTGCACATTTGCTTCAGCAGTAGAACACACTCATTAGCTTGAAGTAAAATAAAGCATGTCTTGATGAACTCTTAACAACTTATTTAAAACTGATCCTGCTGATGGTAAAGAATTTTTCAGTAGGCACAAGAATGGGTCTGCCCTTTCATCTGCTAAGCCAAATGTTGATTAGTTGTATTCACAGCAAGAAGACGCTGATATCTGTAAGCTACTAAATGGCTCTGATTCAAGGTCTGCTAGATTTGAGAAAATCCTTATCTAAAGTAGTGATAGAGATGTACTGGTGTTCATGGTTGTTTTCTTTCCTCAGCTAAACAATGCATCATGGTAAAATTGGGTACAACAAAATTCCGTCCATATATTTCTGTACATGATGTCGAATGTAATGATAAAATCAGGGACAGCATATAGGGATCTCATGCAATCAATTAGTGTGATACTGTCAGTCAGTTTGCTGGTATATGAAAACAAGTTGCCTGGTATGTGTTGATGGAAGCACTGTGGTTGCTTATCCATCTAGGGGTGGTACACTAGTGAGGGCAGCAGGCTCTGTTGCAAGCAGAGGAACTTCCATGCAGGCTTATAAACCAACCATTGGCATTAAGTCAATCCAGACTCTGCATTGCAATCAGTTCTGTAAGGGCAAACGTATTTTAGAAAAGATACCACAAACAGAAGATACACTTCACTTGCACATAAAACGTGCTCATTGGCAGGCATTGATTTGAAGAAATGCTAAGGTCACAAACCCAAACCTAGCCTGTTTTATGACCTCGGGTTACACATGGTAGACAAGTTGCTTTCTCCTCTTATGATACAGGATGGGATCTTAGCTTATTGTGTAGTTGCTACTACTTGTGCAGCACACAGATTGGTTTTCTATGCCAAACAGCCTAATGCGTGTGCAACCAAAGCAATTCAAGGTGCAACAGAGCCTGTAGGTGTAGAGCCTGGTGTCTCCATCCCAAAAATATTGACCCATAAAGTGATAAGCTTGCAAAATCATGCACCAGTTAAATGTGTCATCTGTATCTGCTTACTACCAAATTTTCAAACGTGATCGTTTATGGTTTTCAGGGACAATTACACACTAGCATGCTGTATTTGAAACATTTAATATTTTATTTTTTTATTATTGAAGTTTTTTAGAATTGTACTTAGCACATTGAAAATCATCATTAGTTAGTGTTGATCAGCCAAAAAGTATCATTTATTAAATGTACAAACAGACCAACAAATGATTTGGTGGTGGCCATATTTGATTTACGCAAATTAGACAAAAGGCATTAAAAGTCATGCTACACAAATGATAGTTGTGAGTCAAAGGCATCTAAGTATTGTTAAAACATAAATTATATAATTGTTGAAAGGTTGTTGAATTCAGTTTGTGTTCTGATAATTTCTAAATTTTTGTTAACATAATTTTCTTTTCTGTCAAAAATGTTATCTTATAAATTCATCGACACAATCGATTGAAATCATTTTCCAAAGTGGCAACATAGCTTTCATGAATCCAGAGAAATGGCGGATTCATTCTTTATATATATATTATACTAGTACATTTTCACGTCTAAAAAGTGTTTCAGAAGGTACTTATGACATACAGCCCCCTAATTAAATCAACGGCCATTACATTCAACCAATACTCTCGTTCAGTTTCCAATTACCAAGGCCAGGCTCTGCCCCCTTCTGGTAAAGATACTCACCTAGACCCCAGATTATCCACATTAATGTTTTTCACCAAGGAGATCATACAAATCTTACAAAACTTAGATTCCAACAAAGCAATAAGACCTGATGACTTGTTGGAACGATTCTGAAGGGATGTGGAGAGGCTCTGGTCCCTTCTTCGAGGCTTCCTTTTGAAAGAGTTATTAAACAAATCTAGTTGCCGGCTCAACAGAGATGACCAAATGTGACCCCTATACACAAATAACATGCATGAGAACCTGTTAAGAATTAATGATAGATTTTTATGCTTTGAAAAGTCATAAAAGCATAGAAAGAGCAATACTGAACCACAAGTAGCCAGCCCTTCAAGAACTTGCCTTATGCTTTACATCACATTTTTTTTTGGGGGGGGGGGGAGGGGAGGGCACAAGTCTTGCTCAACTCAGATGGTAGAGTCTTACTCATTTGGTAAAGCCCTAGATGACAGAAACCAAGTGGACGTACCTATCCTTGGTTTCTCTAAGGCATTTAACAGCGATCCTGGTCACTTGCGTATTCACAATTTATGCAAGTTTGGTATTAATGGCAAATTACACGCTTGGCTTTTAAATTACCTGATCATACGGAAGCATTGGGTCTAAGTAGAAAGCTCACACCCTGAACAGTTGCCTGTTATCTCCAGTGTACCCAAGGTTTCCACACTGGTACCCTTCTTATTTTTACCTTATATGAATGATCTACCTGATTCATTATCTCCAGGTACAACCATGTTCGTTTTCGCTAAAGACTCAAAATGCTTAAGGCTGATATATCCCCACGTCTCAAGTCAGATACTACAGGAAGGTATCCATAAACGTCTTGCTTTGGGGCAAATTATGGCGCATGGACCTCACTGCTTAGAAATACAATATGCTGAGTGTCAGTAGACCTACGAAACCTATCCATTTACACTACATTCTGGGAAATACCAACATAAATCATTATTGTCTCAAACAGGCCTATGTTCTGCTGTCCTCTCAATGCACAACTGGTCAACCCATATAAAACCAGAAAACTTCAAGGCAAACCATGTCCTTAGCATAGTGCGGCTATTAGGCGACAGCAGAGGTAAAATGTCAACGTTCCATTTCTTTGGTTAGATGTGATCTCAAATATAGTCCTGTTGTATAGACTGGCACATCGAAACCTTGATTTAATGAAACTAGAATATGTTTAATGTAGAATAACTGACTATTTTTTGAACACTCTTTAAAGTGATTCATACAAAGGTAGACTTGAGAATGCATATTTCTGCCTCTTTCTTACAGAGGAGAAATATTGAACCCCTTCTTCCTGTATCAAATTATGAATGACCAGCTTACACTTAATCACCAAGTACTGTTTCCGGCATGAAACCAGAGGTGATCACTCAGAACATCTGTTGACAAGACCCATTGTAATAGCAGCCGTTGCAACACCCAAACATTCCATCACTCGCACGTAAACAGAGACTTCCCGTTACATCAACCTGTTTATCAAATCTTTTAATGTTGACAGTGGTTGCAGCTATGTGAGTAAGTGTAGGTGTGTATCGTGCAGATCTTAATACTTCAATCTTTATATGTTTTATTGATTTTTTTTTTATCTATTTTACCTTGATGTAGCCATTCCCTCATTACTCCATCTCATGCATTTAATTTCCATCCTAATCATCAAGATGTAATACATTCTGTTTTCAATTATGTTATCATTTGATGCACATTGCTGATCAGAACATAAAACATAGATTAATAACGATGCCTTCGGAAAAAACATTAAAAAATCACATGTACACGATAACAGAGAAGATATCACTTTTCCTTACATTCCATATTTGTGCACCAAACTCCGATTTTCCACTTTAACTCACTTGATGGCAAATCTCCAATAAGCTGATGTACTTTTTGTTATAATAGCGGGCTCAACAAAGTGATAGGGCTGGAAAACCTAATTCATTTTTCTTTAAACGGTTAGTTGGGTAACCATCATTTTCAGAAAATAAAGCATAATGAACGAAAAGCATCAATGAACACATAGTCATGTGACCTTGTTTTTTGTTGAGAAGTATAACTAAGGCAACCATGCGCTCACATTGAGCTCAACATTTCTCCAACATATTGATAATGTTTCAAGCTATGGCCAAACCACATCCTTTTAAATGGAATCAAAACCAGACAAACTAGGTCAACCTCACTTACAGTTCCAAGTTCCATGACAGCTGCCAAATGATCTGGTACAATTCCCACACAGGTACAGTTTGGTTGCAATTTGATACAATTAACTTCAAATTTACCAGTCCCCTCTTAGGCGCTGGCGAAATTCCACAGGTCATAACAATAGCTCAGACTCTCACTCACTTGCAGTCACATAGCTTCTGTCACATCCTTTAAGATTTAAGGGGGGGGGGGTGTCGGGGAGAGGCAGGTGTTTGTGTGTGTGTGTGTGTGTGTGTGTGTGTGTGTGTGTGTGTGTGTGTGTGTGTGTGTGTGTGTGTTTGTTGAGGTGAAGTAATTAGTCAAGGCTTGCCGGTTATGTATAGGGATAATCAATTGCACTAGGTAAATGTTTCAGTCCAACATTTATGACTGGGTAAAATGCTTTTGACCCGGAGGATTATATTCTGTGTAACTACATATCTAATGGTACTTCAGTGACAGATTTTGTTTTATTGTGTTTTGTTCGGTTTCTTTCTTTTCCCTTCCTGCTTTTTTTTAAGTAACAAGGGTGCAGCTCCCTTATCATAATTAGGGGCAAGTAGGGTAAGGTGTTTGACGTCAGCCATAGTAGGCACTGCACAAGTAACTTGCATTAGGTCTGTACAAACATCCTCGTTCCACTTTGTCCGTATTCATATTTCCCATCGTTCCATAGATTTTGGCCACGTTTCGGTGCCCTGGATATAAATTGGATGCAAAAATCTTCAATTGGGACACATATAGATGGACCGCATTGCAAGCCGGGCCTATTATATAAGTATAGTTAATTCTTGTTTGGTTTGATGCACACTTGTACTTTGTTCTTTCCTCCAATGGGACAATATTGTTAACATCACCGAACTGCAGATACGTCGGCTTGTCCTGGGTTATTATTGTCTAGAGCTTTACACACTGATAAACACAATTCAGGGCAATGCATGCTGTGCATATTTCTCGCCAAAATACCGCACTCTGTGACCAGGAAACTGTGATGGAAAGCCACCATGATAGCTATGAAAAACCAAGAGTGTTTGTAACATTTGTAGGAATTGAGAATTATCAACGAAACATCTGACATTCCCTTATATCAATCTGAATGTGTTTGGACAAAATGACCACCTTTTTAAACTAACAATGTTCTTCAAGTTCCCAGTTTTGCAACATATACCTCGCTTGGTGGCAGACTTTGCCTGTACGGAGAGTTACTCTTTGTTCAGTGAGAAATTCCAAAGTAGTAGTGGAAATGCTATGGATGCTCAATCATCTACACCTAGAATCATCAATCAAGGAAGTTGACATTGAGCGGCCTTTAATACAAAGGCAAGCCATGGACAAGATGTAATATGTACTTCCACTGTCATCGTCATGAAGTTGTAGTGTATGAAACCCAATTTCAGTAAGGTATCTGTCTCTACTCTCTCCCAAAAATGGCCTTTATAAAGTGCAGGGCTTGGTCAAAGTTTTGATAGAAGCCAACTATGCTACTTAAGGTAACAGCTGACACGGAGATGACCCCCCCGCCGGGGGGGGGGGGGGGGGCGGTTGGGGGAGGGGGAAGAGACGGTGGCCCTCTGCACCACGGCGTTCATGTTGTGATAGCATTACAGGCAGGTGCAACCCGATATCAAAGGGTTGAAAACATTTCTCCCACTTAACTGTGAACATTTCAAATACCAATATTTTTATATTAACAAATACATGCCACCACAGTGCTTGTATCGAATTCCAACAACACAATGGAATTGATTGACTGTGTATTTGTTAGGTGATACGTTCAGTCAACAATGACGTCTTCTTTGTAACAAAAACACGTAAAAGTCTCTGTGAGAGAACAAAAAACAAACAAGAAACTAACAAACAAAAAACGACCAAAAAAAAAACCAAAAAACCAAAAACAAACAAAAAAAAACAAAAACAAAAAAACAAAAACAAAAACAAAAAAAAAAAACAAAAAAAAACAAACAAACAAACAAACAAACAAACAAACAAAAAAAAAGAAAGAAAAACATCGGCCTACTTTCTATATTCTTGATCATTGAAACAGGAGTAAATAAATATGCATAGCTTCTGATTTGAAGCATTTGTCTGGCGGCACAATTGTTCGCGTACAGTTTTAAAACCTTCGAAACGCTGCAACTGTTTGCAACAAGATTGAACATATTGATGCAAATAATAATGTGAAGATTCTACAATCTTGATAACTAATTATCAATCTTCCAAACCGCACATTTAATAATATGCTATTGTGCATAAGCAGTGGTTAATGCCTTCAGTTTAGATACAAATGATCGTAAAACAGACGATTTATTATGGTATTGCCTGGCACAGATGACAAATTGATCTACCTGCTGAGAGCAGTAAGACTGGCAACACGGGCAAGCTCGGGAAGATATATTTTATGTATATTTTCGTGAAAATTGAATTTATATTGTAACACATTTTCCACAAAACTTTTCCTTACTTGTTCATTTTACCACATCGGTTTGATCTTTATAAGAACAGCTAGGCATTCATTTTTTTTTATTTATTTATTTATTTATTTATTTATTTATCTATTTATTTATTTTTTTTTTGTTTAAGCTCAATTAAGCACAATAGGAAAAAGTACAATGTAGTGCCAAAATCACATTTCCGGGTAGCATTTGTTCAAGGGAGTTCCAGTTTTCCCCACTAGGCTAACTGTGGAACACATGTGTCCACATTATATCAGCTTAGTTTAGTTAAGGTAGGTCCAGCTAATCTTATCCAAGAACACTCCACAGAGCCATTAAAACTCATTACATCTAATCTGAGATGAGGATTTATTTTCGGCTTAAGTGATCAAGGTCGTTTTTCTTCAAAAAGTAATCTTGTTTCAAGGTTACCAGCACTGCAAAGGAAACAAAAAAAGAGGTATAAATTGTATCAATTGGACAGCAGAGACCTGCAATATTCTACTTGGACAGGCACTACATATACACAATAAATGCAGGCTTAAGATTATCTATATATATATATATATATATATATATATATATATATATATATATATATATATATATATATACAGACACACACACATATATATATATAAAATATATATGTGTGTGTGTCTGTATGCGGGTGTATATATATATATATATATATATATTTCCGTTGAATCAAAAAGCATATGTCATCTTAAACTCAAGCTTCAGTTATAAATGTTACAAGACTATTGTTGAATAAGGTGCCCCTGTGTCTGTACATACATATATAAATAAGTAAATGTGTGTATATGTATATATATGTATATATATACATATATATATATATATATATATATATATATATATATATATATATATATATATATATACATACATACATTTGAGTGTGTGCATCCGCTTTGTTCTTTGAGGCTGTTGATAACTACATACTGTTATGTGAAGTTTACTTTAAGTACTAATCTCTGTGCTGCAACTTACCGATATTAAATATGTACATCACAGAGAAACCTCCAACCTGAGTGAAGGAGCAAAATCATCATGAAGACAAGGAAAACAGTACAAGGGGTGAAAAGACAATCAAGGCCTGTGTACAAACTACCCCCCCCCCCCCCGCCCCAGGGTGAAGGCCTCTTGGCCGGGTTGTTTGGACATTATTGATAACACTCTAGCTTGTCCTAAGTAGTTGCTAAATAAACTCGAGAGTTCGCACTTTTTATTGGCTGCTGGTTGTAAGTGGACAATATACCACACAGGCCATACATACTATAGGTAGCAACTGGGTCATTTACTGCTGCAAACATGTGTATGTGCTTGCCGGTGACTGGAAACATGGTGAATGATTTAGTGTTTTCATATAAAGACAAATGAAATATTTTGATATGGTACTTTAGTGAAAATTTAGACTTTCATATGCAAGACACACTGCACGGGTAATCTGCTTCCATCCTTTGACTTTTTTACCTATTTACACTGAAAACAACATTGACCATAACATAAATTGTAATTAAACTAATTTTTTTACCTAATATGTACATGATGCAAGGAGACAACAATGGTCTGTATAGCTTACATGTAATTTTGTTAATTCTATCTATTTGTGAAATCATCTGTTGTGCGGTCACTCACATTTGGAATTTCACACATGAGCATGATCACACATGTTTTGCGCGTTTTTTTTTTTTTCTTTCTTTTTTTTGGGGGGGGGGGCGTAATTGTAGACAAAGTTTATACTACACGTGTATTTCCTATTATGTAGCATCCAGATCAAAGTCTTCAAAATCCTCCGTTACACTCTCACCAAAGCAGCAGAAATGTCCATACCTGTATAAAAAGCTTTCGAATACTCACAATCCTCACCAATGGATTCATCACTGTCAACATCACTGTCTTCCACAGCTGCATTTTCTGCCATTTTACTTTGTGCAAGTAGGTTCCATGCTCTTTCCACATACGTAAATGTCGTTGGTTTGTATCTCTTCTTCCCAATATGTGTCTCAGGATGATCACACATTTGTTAAGCCCTTCTTGATATATGCCCTTCATACATTCGGATTCCATTCCAAGGCACCCAAGTTGGCCAAAAGGACATTTCTTTCTGGCATTACTCCCTTGACCATACTGTATTTCCCTGCGTATATTTTTATATCTTATGCCACTTTGTTTTTAGAGGTGTTGAAAAACTGGATGTATGTGGATGTATATATGTCGACACCTTTGGGTGCATCCTTTTAGGGCAGCCTGTGGAACGTGTTTACACAAATACAACTTTAATCACAAAAATCATTCCCAACGCAAGAAAAATTTGTATACAGCAACCAAAGAGTGGGACAGATTGACTAGAGTTTCAACTTAAGGTGAAGTTTCTGCTAGAAAGACACGTTTTTGTCTTCAGAACAATGGAATGTTCCCTAACTATCTTTAGAAATGCATTGAATCAGAACTTCTTACTGAGCGTACTCGACTATATTTTTCATTTATTTTTCATCTTCGCTATTGGGGGTGGAGGGGGAGCTAGGGAAGTGAAAAATTCTATTTTAAACTTTTTATTCTGGTCGTATCGAACCAGAAAACTGTATACTTGCACCACCTAAACTACTGTATGGTTTTGTTATACCCTGTAGCAATGGCCTATAATCAAAATTTATGCCCACAGTTTGGTTTAAAACTACTTTATTTTGAAACAAAAAGAAAAAAAAGGAAACACAAACAAAACAAACCAACAAAAAACACAAACACAAAGAAAACAAACCAACAAAAAACACAAACAAATAAACAAAATTAAAAAAACAAAATTAAAAAAAAAATAATAAAAAAAAAAACACACACACACAAAAAAAGAAGAAACCTTTGGCCAACAGTCACATTGCCTATATGAAGGTTCCATTGTACAAGCAGTGAATATACCACAAGGAATTGTTCAAGTACCACATAACTAACAGTTGGCACATCACATTACGTATATATGGGCGAATAGGACAGAAAAGAGAAGCATAAACGTAAAGGACGTGTATTAAGTATATCTTACCAAACCTTAGTCGACTCATGGGATATACAATCACGTAGCATGTTGCAAGTTGAAAGAGACTTATCTTTAAATCTCTCAGCAACTTGATATAAGTGTGAACTGATCAAAATATTTTATAAATAACATTCTTGATTCTAATAGTTATGCCACACAGGAGGGTTTTCAGATAAAGCTCTGTGAGGGGAGTAATTTCAGTTTGGAGTTTGTCCCTTTGTGTATCGTATTTGCTATATTGGAAAAAGTAGTGGAAATGTTAATCAGAAGCAGGATATCTGAAGGAACAGCGGGGTGACGCTGAGAAACCTATCTTGCACAAGTCTGAATTAAACTGGCTGAAACCCATTCTCAATCTGGCATGGATTATGCCAATTATGGTTGAAGTGAAATAATTTGTTCCGTTTAGATTTGTTTTGATTTAATTTGCATTTAAATTTATCAATAGTTTCAGAATGTTTCATTGCGTTCAGGAGAAGAGTCCAGTTTCTAATGGTATCCGAAAAGAAAGAGTTAAAGTACACTTTCTTCATAGCAGGAAGAAAAGTAATAGTCTGCCTTGATCCATTTCTCCCACTGGTTGGCTGAGTGGCAAATGTATAAATATAATCGGGTGCAGATCAGTTTACAATTCTGTCCATGATTACTCATTTTTGTTGGTGCTGCCATTCTGAAAGGGTTTCCCAGTATGCTGCTTTTTTTCCTTATATTTCATTATGGTTTGTACAACTCATTGCTCCTGTGACCACCCTGGCTACAGCCAGTTGAACACTTTCAAGTAGAACTATGTCCACCCATCCCAAATACGCTGGCATATTCTTAAAACGGTGGTACAATGGTAAAATTAAAGAGATTCTAGTGCATGTCCGTTCAATTTATACTGTACACTTTTGGGGACACCTACCAGTTTCCTCGACATGGTAGCTATTGTATTTATATGCTTTGACCAAGATAGGTCAGATGAAAATATAAGTCCCATGTGTTTGTGTTTTTCTAGACATACGTTATTCGTTTGTTGGAACTTTACACTTGGGTAAATCTGCGGGATCCTTTTTGGTGTTAAGTAGTACTGTTCAAGTTTTTGCATGATTGAAGGTGATGAGTCATTGATTGGCCCAGTCCGACATTGAAGGAACGCCCTGATTTAGCGTGTTTGCCCTTCAACTGGGTCATCCATTTCAAGACATTAAGTTGTTTTGTCCACAGAATGACGCGTTTCAGCTCCAATGATATTTATGATATCATTGACATAACTCAAAAACATAGTACAAAGGCCAAGTACAAAGCTCCATGAGACACCTGCCTCAATAGCGGCCCAATCGGCGTTCCACCTTCAATAAGAACACGCTGACGCCGATCGAAACGATATTATTTCATCCATAGCAAAAATGTCTCATGGATTCCTGCTTTTTTCAATTTCTTGATCAAACCTGTGTGATATGTTTTGTCAAATGCTTTTGTGATATCACAAAAGACTACACGCATTTCTTTTTCGAAATCGAAGGCTTTAGAAAACTCATGATATAGAAAGGCGTATTGGTCGCCAGTGCCGAAACCGGGAATGAATCCGATTTGATTTGGGATATAACAAGGTTGTCCTGAAAGAAATTAAACATGTATTAGTAGACCGCTCCTTCGAAAAGTTTGCCAGCACAGCTTGCACAAAAATAGCTGTATATTTTAGATATCTGCTGATCTGCTTTTGCTAAATTTGCGACATATATGCCATCACCCATTCTGATGAAAATAAAAAATTATGAAAGGCATGACGAAAGAAGTTAAACCATTTGGCCAAAGAGGTAGAAATACTGGAAGCAGCTTTAACATTAAGGGGCTTATGGTGTCTAGGTTAGCAGGGTTTGTACACATTTATGGATTTCAAAATACCGAAAACTGTTGCTTCACTCAATTCAATTCTATCTGTAGAGTAAACTACAGAGGAGGAATACAAGTATTGTGTTGGTCTAATGTAAAAGTAGAGGAATTGACACGGTAGTGTTGCAGAAAGAAGAAATAGAAAACATTAGTGTCTGCTGTGTCTTCAGAGATATTTGTATTTGGTGAAGTTTGGCAATTTGACCATTTATTACAGGCTATATGTCGACCCAATGGATGAACATTGAAGCTCTAGACGATGCTTGATCAAGTGATACAACATTATGCTATTCTTCTATTGTTATTTGCTTCAACTATACCATGGTATCGAAACAAAGAAGAAATCCTGTTTGAGACTGGAATTAAGCATCATGTAAGCAAACCCTTTGTCACTTGTATTAAATTGTAAGGCGTTCTCTAGTTTGTCATTTCATTGTTCATATGCATCATTAGCTTTATGTCCATGCTAGGTTACAAGATGTTCGTGATAAAGTAGGGAAAATCACTTAACGATTGTAGCCATCAGCCTTCAGCAAGCATGTGTCGAGGCAGTACAGGAATTGGTGTAAAATATAAAACATAACATCAGCATTAATACTTGCCATCAAGGGCATTCAGACTTAGCTCACATATAAAAGCATTGAGTATATTTTGCACGTGTTCCTGATGTGCTTGACTATAAATAAAGTTGCAGATATCTCATTTTACACAGATCACATCTAGATCTATTTTGAAACAACGCTGTACATTTCCAAGTATATATAGATAGTATTCTACATAATTAACTAGCTGATACATCGGTTCACCTGAAGGTCCATGCGATTAATCGCCACCTGAAATATCAGTGCTCTGTTTAAATGTTAATCATATTTGGTGGGACATTTATTTGCATATCTTGGTTGCAACATATCAGAATCAAAGTACTGAAGAAATGGCAGTTTTCTTACAGTTTCCTCGGCTATGGGCCATGCTAAAATCAAAATTTTATATGATCTGCATAGAATTCCCTCGTCAAAACTGTAAGACATATAAAGGATTAAAAATTATACTTGTTATTTATTTGCAGAATAGTTTTACCAAAAAAAGAAAAAAAGGTGTTGTAAGTTAAGGATATTTGAAGTCGTGTCAGGGGAGACACCTGTAATACTCAACTATATATATATATATATATATATATATATATATATATATATATATATATATATATATATATATATATATATATATATATATATATATATGTGTGTGTGTGTGTGTGTGTGTGTGTGTGTGTATATGTGTGTGAATCTCAAACTTTCAATAGCCATTTAGTAATTTAGTCATGACAAATGTCATGGTTCGCATATATAAATAATTTTATGGGCGTATATATTTCTGTTATTGTATAAACGTGAATAATACTATATTGAAAGGTAAAATTTGGATAAGGAAAATCGATTCTATGCCCTGTACACGTGTACAGATTTTTTTTTAGGTTAATAATGATTAAAGTAAATGCAAGACATACTGAGTGGTGCCATCATGATGACATATCGTGCATCACAACATTCTTCAAAGTTTTCCACTGATTTGAACGTCACATTTGCTCCAGGTTCTATGTCATCACGTGTGTTGACAAAGAAGGCATATTCGCCCATATCACACCCACTTCTAATGAATTTCGGTACAGAACTGCCATTTATATAACGATATCCCATTACATCACCTTGTTTTATGGTAACATCAGACACTGGAACATAATAGATCGATGGACATGAGCTTTTAACAACACGTGTTGTATATAAAAGCTTAAATACTTTTTTTGTTGTATTTGTTGCTGAGAGGAACCTCCATATCTGAAACGATGTGTACTTTTGATTATCAAGCTTGAAGTACCATCGCAGCAATTTGCCTGTAACTGGTGAGGTGCTGGAGGGGTTTGGAATAATATAGCCATTTCCTTTTTGGGCTGTTGACCCAAAACCGTCGGGATCATTTCCAAAATATACAAACTTGCCTGTAAAAAGAAAGAAAATACGTTGGACACAAAGGATAAAATCGCAAACCTTGTTTGATGGCTTTTACAATAGACGTATGATACTCATTCATTTTACGTTATACCTTATCATGGAAAACGCAAAAATGGAATAAGGAATGACATTAAATAAGGGTGATTTTAGTAAAATTGTTGTCATTTGTAAATATAATCAACAGGTGCACAAAGGCAGAGAGAAAGAGAGAGAAAAACCATGGAAAGAAAGAGAGGGAGAGAGAGAGGAGGAAGAAAATGAGAGCAAGAGAGAGACATAGACACAGAAAGAGAGACAGGGAGAGAGAGAGAGAGAGAGAGAGAGAGAGAGAGAGAGAGAGAGAGAGAGAGAGAGACAAAGAAACAAACAAACAAACAGGAAGTGTCTTTAACAGCCCAGCCACATGGCCTTGCAGTCCAACCAGTAAGTTCCAAATTGGCCTATATCGCTCAAAATAAATTAAAAAAGCATGATTTTTCAGAATGTAACCACTTGACCACACTTTATAGAGACCCACCAAAGGTACATCCCTGGCAAGTTTGGATGAAATCTGGCAACGGTTTCAGAAAAGTTGGGATTAAAAGTTGAACAGATGTACCAACAAACAGACAGGCGCTGGATTAATATGAATCCTGTAACATCAGCCTAGGAAGAAATCAGGGACTGGCACAGGACCACCTAGTACTTAACAATAAATAACTTTGCCCACCTTTCACAAAGTGCTTTCTGTCAAGTTTTAGCACAATTCGGGTTAGTTTTAACCTAATAGAAAATGGGCATACACAAAGAAACCTTACAACTCAAAACAACTGTAGCAATGCCTGAAAATAATTTACGATTTTAATGGTGTCCAGATTCAGCCCAATGCACTTATAAAGGAATTAGGAATTTGTCAAGCATTTCTAATTGAACAAATATGTCGTGAGATCCCAAAGGCAACTGCAGCGTGATCGTTAATACAAATTGATAAAGAAACACTGGAGGTAAACCAGCATTATGTTTTAATAGAACGCGAACATTATTTTGGTAAAGATTCCAAAAATACAAATTGTGCATGGGCAGATGAATTGATGGCACGCTGTTACTTCCACTGGCACAAAAGTGTAAAAAAGACTTGGTGTTGTATGAACATTTTAAACTTACGACAAGGCGGAATGTCACAGTACTCCTTTTGATATTCTAAATCTGTTGTAAAGCACCAAGGCCCTTTCCCATCCTTATTTGGGTTCCGGCAATAGTTTGCTGCCTCGGCTATTGTTTTGTCAGGAAACTTTTTGGGTGAATTTATGTATTTGTTGACATGTGGAATTTGTTGGTCCCATCTTTGGCATGTGTGTCCCTTTCTTGTCTTGTTTATCTTTCCAGTATATTCAATCCCTGCATTACTCTGCCTGCAGTCTAGAATAGATAATTTCAACCACATTACATGTCTTTATTATATCCATGTAATATCAACCTACCTATTGTTTAAGCGAATGAGAAGATAGCAAATTATGTATTTCTGGTTTAATCGTCTCTTTTGTTATTGCAATGCTAACATAGTGCACACAATGATTTGAAGATTATCCTGTGGCAAATCGTTCCATTTCTGGAGGATTAAACAACGGAAATAATCTTTAGTGGAAGTCTCTCCTATTTCAAGGAATACATCCACTAAAGGTAACTCCACTGGTGTTCGATTAGATGTAAGTCTGGGGACAGGGTGCTAACTCCATCATCTCCTAACCATCATTTGCAGCAAAGCCCTTCACATTACATGCTAGGTTCTAGCCTGGTATTATCAAAGATTGAGATAATCTTATGTCCAATGGCCCAGTGTAGTTTTTGGGACTGCATAATGTTGCAAGATGTATGTCATGTACTGCGTGACATTCTGAGTCCCCCATATCAAGGTATACCAGCTCCATCTTTCCACATGCCAATATGGATCCCCATACCATAGTGCAACATCCTCCACAATAGGCTGGGTACAATAGGCAGCATTACTTTCACCTCAGCCTTTCCCTCACACCTGTCTTTACAATGAAGGTACAGTGGCATTAATATGTGATTAGAACATTGGTCAAATGTTCTCGGCATTATGTATGCAATCGAGTGACCAGTCCTCTCTGGCGTCTTTCAGTTCCAGCAAGATATTGTTTTTATGAAGCAAGGGTCTGGACAACAGACCATCTTTGTACAGCTTATTTTATACAGTTTGTTACGGTATTGTTGTTTTTTGTGTATGGGCTGCATTGAATCTGTTTTGTTACTGTTGCTGGTGACTCTTCCATAGCTCAAATTTGTTGTGACACCCTAATGCAGTTCTGTTTCAAAACAAGTGGCCCCCTGATTATACACAAACCTACTGAGGATACTGGCATGTTGCACTTAGATAAAAGAAATCATGTCAGGTATATCAGGTGTAGTATTGTGAATACTTTTGACACTTAGAACCTAAAGCAGCTTCCACACACACGCAAAACACATATATATGTATATATATATATATATATATATATATATATATATATATATATATATATATATATATATATATACATATATATATATATATATATATATATATATATACATATATATACATATATATATATATATAGATAGATAGACAGACAGACAGACAGATAGATAGATAGATAGATAGATAGATAGATATGTATTTGTATTTTTTTGCTTAGAACTACTTTCTATTAGTCCTTACCCTATTCTGCAGTCCGAACTCTTTACTCTCCATTAGCTAACCTGTCCCTGTCCGATATATATATATATATATATATATATATATATATATATATATATATATATATATATATATATATATATATATATATATATATATACATATATATATATACATATATATATATATATATATATATATATATATATATATATATGTATGGAATTACCATTGTCCATATTGTACATGTTTATGGCAAGCCGACAGGGCCATAACGCATAGGTCTTACGCGTAGCTGAGCCTCCACTACACGTAGTTGAGGCTCGGCAATGCGTAGTCGAGTAAACCAATTAGATTGCAGTCTCTACTACGCGTAGTCGAGGCTTGGCAATGCGTAGTTCAGTCAACAAATATGATTACAGTTTCCACTACACGTAGTAGAGTCTCGGCAACGCATAGTAGAGCCAACCAATAAGATCACAGTCTCCACTATGTGTAGTCGAGGCTCTGCAATGCATAGTCGAGCTAACCAATAAGATTACAGTCTCCACTACACATAGTAGAGGCTCGGCAATGCGTAGTCGAGCTAACCAATAAGATTACAGTCTCCTCAATGCATTGCCAAGAAAATG
Organism: Hermodice carunculata; assembly: GCA_964020975.1. Taxonomy (NCBI): domain Eukaryota; kingdom Metazoa; phylum Annelida; class Polychaeta; order Eunicida; family Amphinomidae; genus Hermodice; species Hermodice carunculata. Next base: position 26,401,974 of record OZ026626.1, read on the forward strand.
TTCTTCTAGAACGCGTCGCTGAGCCTTGGCGATGCATAGTGGAGAAACTATGCTTCCCATAGCGCGTAGCCAAACTATCCAATCACTGATGCTCTTGTAAACTGTACTAGACCTGTTCGACTACGCTTAAGAAACTTACTTGAGAAATGCTTTTCCATGAACTGAACAACGTGCCACTGTGCTGTCTTGAAAAATAAAATTTGATACCCCTTCAACCTCCGTTTTGATATATGGGTTACAACCATTCGGCTATGCGTCGTAGAGACCATTTGACTAGCTGCCTCTACAACGCGTTGTGGAGAATTTCAAGTCTCGACTACGCATTGTAAATAATTTTATGTTTCCACTATGCGTTGCGGAGACTCTAATTTGATTGGCTGTTTTAATATCAATAATGATTGTAAGGACTTAAATGATTGCTTTGCTTTTCTTCAGCCAAAAGGTGCCATAAGTTGCTCCACTACGCGTAACCGAAGCTCGACTATGCTTAGTAGAAAATATATTCTTGGCAACGGGTAGTGGAGACTGATTTCTGATTGGTTGGATCGACTACGCATAGTGGAGGCTCGGCAACACGTAAGACCAATGTGTTATGGCCCTGTTAGCTTGCCATACACATACCTCTGTAACATTTTGACATAGGCTGCACCAGCTCAAATAAATTAAAGGGTCTTCAGCGGGTAATTGTTCAACATATTTCCGAGCCTATTACCTGTACCTGTCTCTGTGAGTAGCGGCTCCTTGTCAAAGCTAAATATTCAGCAAAGTCAACCCACATATTAAAGAATAAATATGAGCGTGGCAAATGAAGAATTAGCTAAATATGTGAAGTTTTGCTTATAAATGCAGAGCTTTATTATGAAAGAATGCTTGTCAAACAAACCATAATTACTAGATTTGTATAGTACAGGTTCAGATAAGAACAATTTGACTTAACCCTAAACCAATATGTACCCTTTCTAGCTGGGCAGCTTATCCTAGTTACACCACCAGCCAGTGTATAACTGAATGCGAAACAAGCTGGGGCATTATACTCAGTCCCAGTGTTTGTAAAATAAACAGTTGCAGCTAGACCACCTGTACAAACCAAGGAAAATCCTAACAAGGACTGCACTGATGGTCATCCTGCACCAGAAATGTAAAACAAACTCAATGATGACACCTACCCTTCAAACAATTAAGCTCTATTTCACTGCCAACCCTGAGTCAACGTAGCAACGTGATGTGTCAGGTGTGTGACATTTGAGAAAATACTGTCAATTTTGAGTTTTTTTTTTTTTAATTGAGTAAATGTGCATTTAGGCATATCAGAAAAGAATGAAAGTCGTTACCATTTATGCCAAAAAAAGTTATCAAAACAATTTTTTCTTAATAGGATTTTAAGTACAATTAGGCAAACTTGTAACTGTCGTCACTAGCTGCTTGTTACCTATAGCCCATGGGGGTTGACCTAACAGGAAGCAACCTGGCCTAAAATGTCTGAAAGGTGAACATAAAAACATATTGATGCCAAAGATAAAGTAACGTAGCAAGCCAGGCAAGTCTAAACATTGTAAATTCTTGTAGCGAAACTTTCAAATAATCATTGGATATTAACAGCAAAATTATAGGGCAAGTCAGAGAAGAATTAAAGTCATTTGTATTTAAGTCAAGCAAATGCAATGAAAATATATTTCTTTATCAGATATCAAGTACAATCAGGAAAGCTTGTAATTGTCGTCAGTGGCTGCTTGCTACTTATAGCCCCTGGGGGTTTGACCTAACAGAAAATAAGCTAGCCTAAAATGTCTGAAAGGTGAACATTAAAACAGAATGATGTGAAAAGATAAGATTATGTAGCAAACCAGGCAAGTCTAATATCTCTACAATTATTGAAGCCAAACTTTCTAACCATTTCGGGATATTTACAGCCAAATTTGTAGAAATATTTAATCAAAACTACACCTTTGAATCCTCTTGACTCAAGTTTATTGTAAATAAATTTGGTTCTAGATGCAAAGTTCTAAAATTTAGAACAAATACGACCAAATCTCAAAATCTGTGACAAGAACGTATTATATCCAATAGTTTCCGAGATATTTCTGTCCGGGAAAAGATAATTAACTACTTCAGATTTAAACCTATCTATTTTGTAATAAATTTTAATACAAAACCTGTCATTAGTAACCTGAATATCCAAGTCCAAAAACACATCTCTGAAACCATATGAATTGTTACCCTCCAAAGGGATATCTTTTGGGTATATATATCTTTAGCAATTTGACTGAAATTTTGTGCATTTACACAAGCAATGTCATCAATGTATCTTGGGTTGTTTGATAAATTCGTAGCCATTTTGAAGTCCTTTTTCAGCGATTTATCCATATGCCTAAATCCAAGCCAGGTTAAATATAAGTCTGCCAGTATAGGGGAGCAGTTACTACACATTGGAATGCCTTTTATTTGCTGAAAAACCAATGGTCCGCATTGAAACAAAGTATTATCAAAAAGAAATTTTATGGCATCTATTAAAGTTTCAAAAAAGTAAGATTTAATATTACTTTTTGAATATTTATTGTGTGAGCAATATCCTATCTTTGCATATGAATTCATATTTATGTATGGTTTGCCACCATGTTTAAACATTTTGCTTATTAATTCTGAAAGTGAACTTTTGACTTCATCTTTGACTAGATTTTTGAACATTTGATATTTTTTGCTTTTACATCTTTGTTTTTAAGTACAAACTCGGAAGAATTGCTGATAATCCAAAACCATTTTTTTCACAGTTTCTAGAAATAGCATTACAGTATTTATGAAAATGATTCCTAATTGCAGTCAAACACAATGCTACTTCTTTTGATAATTGTTTTGTGGAACATTTCGAAGAACCGGCTATAAATCTAGATTTAACGGGGCCTTTATGTAATTTGGGTATCCAGAACAAAAGTGGAATAAAGGAGTGGTCTTCAGAAATTTTGATAATAAAATTTCTTTTCATCTCATCTTTATGTGAATCTATCAAATTATCAATGGCTTGTTTCTGTAATTTATATACGTCATTTACTCTTATGCCTGAAATACTGTTTATACCAAGTTCCTTTTTCAAAACATCCAGATAATGTTTTTTTGCAGATGATCCCAAAATTGTTACCTGCCTTATCTATGTTAGTGACTACAAATCTTTCCTGTAGTTCTTTGACTGCTTTAGAAATTTTAGGGTGTTTTAGATTAACCGTATTGGAATTCTTAATGTGGAATTTCTAACGATAAATTCGAATTCTAAAGACTGTTTTCAATTTAGAATACCATCCTTCAAATTTCTGAAATTCAATTTTTTTCTTTCTTTGCCCTTTTCATACAGTAGGAATAAAGTACATCACATGTATCCTGAAAAATATTGTCAATGTTCAACTTGGGACATATCCGAAATTTTGTACTTTTTCGTCAATTCTTTTAAACCTGAAATTTGTATAATTCCCAAATCACCTGTAAATACATGTTTGTGGTAGGCATCAACAAAATTTGAATATTTACTATTGGACATACAGCATCAAATTTGATTTGCTGGGATATCCTCTCGAGTGATTGAAGCCATAACTTTTTGGTAATTCCTGATAATTTGTCCAACACTCTTGCTATATTTATAGGAAATGATGGGGGGATCTATTATTTTGCACTCCTTGGGAATCAACTTTTGAACAAATTTCAGTTTGAAAAGGGACTGAATGTTTAGTGAGTCAACGATTTTGTGTTTGAAAGGAATGCTGCAAAGCATTGGTTCCTAATTTTGCCTTACTAGAAGCTGGTTTCCGAATAGATGTTGTCTCAGCATACACGATTTCATAAAAATTTTGCGGAAATGTGTGTTCTGGTTCTGTAATACTCAAATATTAATTGATTATTGTTATGTCTTGAAATGATAGTGCTTTAAGCACTGTATGTAATCGATCAATGCCATTGGAGAAAGCCAATATACTAACAAGAACAATTACATATATATATATATATATATATATATACAGTTATATGTTTTATATAGTCGCCTAGCTGAAATTGGAAACGCACATATCCAGTAGGCCAAATCCCCATTCCAAAAAAGAATGGTTCAATGGAGGTAGTTATGTGTGAGTGCCACATCAACCCGTTCACGCAGTATATTTATTGAGTCAGCATTCATTTCCAGAATCAGGGACTTTAATCCTCCAGCATTAAGAAATATGCCGAAAATATATGTTTTATGTTCGGAACGAGTGGCACTCGAACCTTCAACCTTTGGAATCACATATACATATATATGTATAGATAGTTTTAGGCACAGGCCTAGTACCCCCTTCTGTCACAGTTGGTTTTGTCTTACTAGAAGCTGGTTTCCGAATAGATGTTGTCTCAGCATACACGATTTCATAAAAATTTTGCGGAAATGTGTGTTCTGGTTCTGTAATACTCAAATATTAATTGATTATTGTTATGTCTTGAAATGATAGTGCTTTAAGCACTGTATGTAATCGATCAATGCCATTGGAGAAAGCCAATATACTAACAAGAACAATTACATATATATATATATATATATATATATATATATATATATATATATATATATATATATATGCATATATATATATATACATATATATATATATATATATATATATATATATATATATATATATATATATACAGTTATATGTTTTTATATAGTCGCCTAGCTGAAATTGGAAACGCACATATCCAGTAGGCCAAATCCCCATTCCAAAAAAGAATGGTTCAATGGAGGTAGTTATGTGTGAGTGCCACATCAACCCGTTCACGCAGTATATTTATTGAGTCAGCATTCATTTCCAGAATCAGGGACTTTAATCCTCCAGCATTAAGAAAAATGCCGAAAATATATGTTTTATGTTCGGAACGAGTGGCACTCGAACCTTCAACCTTTAGAATCACATATACATATATATGTATAGATAGTTTTAGGCACAGGCCTAGTACCCCCTTCTGTCACAGTTGGTGGGGTTTGTGAGTGCTCTTTTTTTCATGGGGTGCTGGGGTCCTCAAAGGCAAATGAATATGCCAAAAACCACAAAGTATTGTTTCTCAATGTAACAAGAACAATAATCATCTGTTTTTAGAGGGATTATGTTTGCTTTTTTTATCAAGAACACTATCTCCCTAAAACCTTTCTCTGCGAAATGCCCATGTAATTCTACCAAGGAAAAAAGTGCAACAAGAGTTTTCTAACTTCGGCAGAAACAACTCCATTTTCCTTATAGGTCTGTTACAAATGTGAAAGTGCAGTCTGCATTGTCCTGGTATGCAAGTTAAAATAGAGCTTGAAATATTACAAAATAAACCGTGGCTAAACATGATGCACAAGGAGGTGCAGAATGAAGAGTAGAAGAAGACACATAGCTAATTAAGTTTCAAAAAGGAGGAGTAACATGATACTGGGTTCACTAGCTTCAATTTAGCTGGACAGATCATACAATGTGGTATAATGGAATAAGCCTGTGACAAGCATGCTTCACTGCAAAAATAAAAGTGCCACCTGATCAAAACAAAGTGTGCCGTGTTTTTGTATATTTTTTTTTTTTATTTATAATTTTTTTTTGCACATCATAGATGCAGGAGCTTTTTTTATTATTTTTTTTTGGGGGGGGGGGGGCGTCTCACTTGGTTCGACCAGCATATAGCAATTTACAATACCAGCTTTGCTAAAACAAAATTAAAAATCAGATATTTTGCGTTAGTAAAAAACGCGTTTACTTTCAGGTTTACAATACTGTCACTGTTAGACCACGCCACACTTCATGAGGGATCGTAATGACATTTTGTAACAGTTTTTACCCAGATAGGTAGTGTTGAACAGTGCTGTTAAAGTAGTCATGCTCTTTAATTCTGTGTCCAAAACATATTTTATATTCTTTCTTTCATTATTTCCGAATTTTGTCCAAAACTTTTCATAGAGACTGCTGTCATTGCTAATCATGCAACACTTTGCATGGTCAAAGCCCTACTACCAAAATCGAATAGTTAATATACCCGGTATCATTAAAAGCACAGACAATTCAAGATTTCCCATAGAATAAAGTGCAGTTATATTGTTTGCACTTCAATGTGTAAGTTTTGAATATGCTCATGAAATGAAATTGAAATATGGGTTATATGTGATTAATTTATATTAATTTTGCATTTTAAGGAAACGCAAATTGAATACAGTTACACACACACATACACACACAACACACATATATATATATATATACATATATATATATATATAATACATACATATATATATATATATATATATATATATATATATATATATATATATATATATATATATCTCGAAGTATTCTGGGTGAAAGTGTCAAATTTTGTTTGCTTTTCCCCTTTTGAACCCATCAGGATATGTACTTCTTTCTGCATATGTATAACTGCATCGCAAATAAATGTGGAATGGTGATCCCAATTTAATTGTCAGGTAGATAGTGCAATTATATCCCTTTTGCGTACATGAAGCCACAGGTTTTGCAAGACAACATCCAAAATATATTTCCTGAATTACAGAATTCTGTTAAAAAAGTATCTCCCTTGTAGTTACTATATCTTAAGTTTAATCATTGGGGCGTTTGTGTCAAATGCAAATTTAAAATCTTTTCCTCTTAATTCGTCAGATAGGTACCACTCTGGCAAACGTTCAGCTTTTTCGTAGCTCATCACAACAGAGAATATTGTGCTGCTTGCCCATTTTTACTGTGCCGGGCTGTTCGTAACTCCTGTTTAACGTACTGCTGGAACATTCAGAATAGAAGAAATGTCCACATAAAATCAAAGTACATTTGGAATAGTGTGGCTTTGTGGTGTCCACTTATTTCATATCCCACATGGACATTTCCATATATCAATGTCATCTTCTTAAGGAATGATCAATTAAAATGTGGCCCTAAACGCACCATGACTTTTGTTACAAAGGGCAAGGTATCCATCAAAGTGACAGTTTCATTTGTATTAATTGCCGTAGGATAGTCGTTATTTTCAATGCGAATAAGCAGCTTGAATGACTAGCTTGTTTCCATCTTTGTGGCTGATCAACAGTGACTTCTCCTTCATAAATTGTGTATCTTAATTAAGAACTTGTGGAATATTGATGTTCATGGTGATGCCCACCCTGGACATGTGACATCCCTTTCAGGCCAAATATCAGAGAAGAATAAATCTCTGACAATTAGCCTGTATATCTTTTTCAGCACTTTTTAACCACAAGTTGTCAATATTATCTATGTGTAACTCATACTTCAAAGGCATTGTGCAAACTCATTAATTTTGGATACAGAGAGTTTTTGGTAAATTTCTTTTGAATTTTTTTTCGACAAACATTTAAACAGTCAAATCCGCCTCATATTTATCTCAACACATGTATCTATAAAATCGTTATAGTTTTCCTAAATCTGTATGTTTGTTTACGGCAGGGACACAAGCAGTTTACAAATGGTCTTTTTTTTTGTGAAATTGTCAAAGTGGGAGGCATAATTTTTTGATACGCATTTAATAAAAAATAAACTCATCATTTCTTGGATAACCGTTGATATGTTTTTACGTAGATACATTAAAAATAAATCGGCTTTTTTAATTAAAATCAGCAAACACGTTTTACAGTATTATTAATGTGTTTAAAGCAGATTCTTATTGTCAGCAACTTAGGATGTGTGCTTAAGACAGTATATTGCCTAATATGTTAAAATTGAAAGTATCTTGTTAATTTCCTCGGTTTGTATTGGGGAAAGAACAAGTTAAATTGGGCATATGATAGACAACATATATGTCTTAGCCCCATACCTCAAAATTATGCAAAATTGTTTGACCATAACATTAAGGATGCCAAATTGCGAATTGTGCATTTGTCTTGATGTGTTTTTAACTGCACAGCAGAACTCACCAGTAGCTTCGACCATAAACATGCTTGAATGGACAAACTGGATGCTCAGTAAGACATATGATGAAACCTTGTTACAGACGATTTGAGCCATCCTAAAATATAAATTTCGTGTTAATATCATCTACCATATTCGGTAAAATCCTATCATGTAAGCAACGCTGACAAAATACCGAATGTCACAAAAAATGAAAGAGTGAAGGAAAAGGACAGCGATATCACGTAATGGAAAACCCATATTCCCTACATTTAAGATCCGGAGAAATGCAAAGGATTCTAAGATTACCCAAGAATTGACAATCTTATATTTATCTTTGGACTATTTTAAAAGACTGAGAGGCCATGAAATGTTGCTGCCCGTGTTTCCAAAAACTAGTATCTGGCGCAGAACAAATCAACTGATAGGACGTATCGAATTTTTATATAAATTAGAGTGTAGCAATACACTAGACATGAATGTGGATCAAGGTCCTTCATGGAATTTGCTCAACAGATTTGGAAAAACCTACATATTAAAAATGCCTCATGCTGAAATGGAATTTACTGAACAGATTTAAAGAAAGCTATTAAAACACCTCCTGACGGGAAGAACAACACAAGAGCAAGAGGATTCAACTGATAGTTACCTCAATTGTTTGGCTAATCATAAGTATTAATGCAATAATCCATGTAATACACTGTTTTCTGTTTGCTACAGCAACTGATGAAACATTTATCTGTACCACAGAACCTACAAATGAAATGAATAATGCAGATATTGAATGCCACATTTTACACATCAAAGTAACTAATGTACCAGTTCGCATTAAGAGTCCATCATGTGTTCCTTGATGTCAATATTGTGCAATATGCTGCACTTTTTCTCATGTAACATAAAATGTGGAGAATGTATGAAACTATTCATGCTTGTTGTGATGAAAATTGTTAATTAACTCAGGACCACCAACTGACAGAAATGGAATCACCATTACTGTTGTCACTGAAACAAAGAAGCTATAAGGTAATTGTGATAAACATGCACTAGTTATATTCTGTTTTCTTGCACCGTACTTGAATAGGAGCTGTTGATACATTTATTTGAATCATTATCTTAGTCTATTAATTTCGAAATAAGAGTACTGTGGCAGTCCTGTGCTTTGCAGATATTGGATGCTCAAACAAGATGTGGCCGTGTGTACTTTGAGTAAATGTTTGAACACGTCTATTTAACACCAACATAGAAATTGTGCAATTGAATTCCCCACTTATACAGTTGATGGGTCATCATTATCATAATGAAAAGTGATAGGATCCACTTTTGCCAAGATAGTAGCTGACATGTCTGTTTCATCTTTTAAGTTCACAAAAGGTCAAGAGAATCAATCCTTACAGAATATCCACAGGTCTCTTCCTTATATCATTATATATCAAACACACATGCGCAATCTACCATTATCGAGATACATGGCAAATTCTCGGAGTGCCTTTCAAAGTTGCATAAGGTGGAAAGAAACAACGTGAAAGGAACGCGGTCAGGTGCTTTCCTCAATTTGGTGCCAAAATGACCGTTTTGAAACATAAGAATACATTTGCAATTAAATTCTGCAGTTGGTAGTAAAAATCCTTACGAAACTTGGCGGATATATATATATATATATATATATATATATATATATATATATATATATATATATATATATATATATATATATATATATATGTATATATATATATATATATGGACCTTCATAAGACCTTCAAATGACACTGAACACCATATGTATCTATAAACAGGTTTCTATGTCAATTCTCACCCACATAATCATAGTTATACTTAAAATGGCTATTTCATTCAAAATGGATGAAGTATCAGGACTATTAAAAAAAACCTTTTTGTTACAAAGCCAACAATTAATACTTTGGGTACAAATTGTTTTAATATCTTAAGGAAATGAACTTCAACACCTATTAGTGGTACCCTCATAGCCCGTTTCAACTCTCAACGAACCATATGGAAACTTTTCATATTAAAAAGTTGCAACCATAAGATGCAATAAGAAGAAGAAATAGTGATGAACATTGTTCACAATTCAGTGCTTGCTGAAATTTGAGGTCAATGTGTTCAATTCAGATTGATAATAACTTTTCCGATTTTCTAAGTAGTAGTGATGTACATCAAAACTCAAAAATGGTGATCGGAAAGTGCCAAAAGTATACTCATTCTATCATGTAACCTATTGAGAAGTTAATAGAGACTATATCATTTGAAACAATAGATTTAGAAACATTGAACTGGAGCAGCCATACAGTAGCATACAGTAAAATAGCATCGTCTCCTCATGTCTCAACAAGGATAATATTGCGTATTGAGAATACCAATGTATGGCTATCGTAATTTGCAGAGAAAGACAAATCGTTTCTTACGCTTTTGTCACTTTCAATAAACCACTCATCAAATATTTCTCTGCAAAGATAATTTGAGTGAACTCGAACATTTCTTAGCTGATAAATCTAGATAATCAACAGGATCCTTTCTATAATTTTTTCTACTCGGAACATCGGGTTGCAGAAGGAATGGCAACCGTGCGTCTGAAGAAGCAGCCACATTTGGTGTACAGATGTGTGACTGATTGTGAGTGAATTGTCATTGGTCTTATTCATATTGTTCCCACATGCTGTCCCTTTATCATTACATGTAATTCAAATAATTGTGTTGGTCCATGGAAAATAGTTTATGCGTTTTCTGACACTCAGACCCAGTTTAAAGTGAGAAAAGGGAAATAGTCACATCGATAGCAGTGGTTTGGGATGTGGAAGGCAGAACCTACACCCAAAAGAATCCTGTTTAATATTTCTCTGTGGTAACTTGTAGGTATTCTATTACACACAGCCATTTCTTTCCTGGCTTGATAACAGTCATCACATGTTCCTGCGTAATCATTCTCAATTTAGATATTATCAGGGAATCTTGCTACATCTTCTAGACTGTTTGAAATAAACATTTCGAGTTTCACTCTTCAATCCATTAGAATTTGATGTCATATACTTTTTTATTTATTGAAATTAAAGTTCCTTTTCTACATTATCAGTATAACATCTCACACTTTTGTATTAGATATTTTTTGAACAATATGTAGCTTGATGGCTGTTAATGTGTAGGTGTTGTGGCTAGTGATGTCTATGTTAATAAACTTGTCAAGATTTGGACAGCTTTAAACTTGGACTGAATTTTGACTACAATATTAACTGTATATGGTCTTACCACTACTTGCTTCATGACACCCTCATATCAGTTTTGGGAAGCGTCACTGGGGCAACATTCCCGAAAGTGGGATATCGTGCATTTTCAACTGTTTTCACATAGTCTCACTCAATGCTACTTTGTTTGGTTCCTATGAGTTGGAAAACATGAAATTTGACACATTTATTGTGTATAAAGTGACTTTCATATGACCCTGACAGACATAGGGTAGGTAAGAAGAGCGACGTTTAGCGTTTTTTCGCATTTGTGACAACTATGCTGGTTGAAATAATAGAAACGAAGAAAGATCAAGGTGTCAGAAATTTTCCAGAGTGATCTTTGAAAAATGGAATTTCGAATTTAGACACAAAATGAGTACAAGGATGTGGAGTTATATCCATCTCATTGTTATTGCTGGGAAACACCATGAAGAATAATAAAAGAACAACAAGCAGTTCCGGATCAAAAGGTACACACATTAAGATTAACTTTAAAAAATCCAATCATCATAACATCTCATATTTAAGATGTGCTATACCCATTTTTATCAACTCCCGGTTTAGCTAAGGAGGGGGTCATCTTGGATTTTTAAAATCCCGAAGAGGCTTTGTTCAAAACCAACCGAAACCTATTGACATTTGTTTTTTTTTGACCAACTACTTTTAGAATCATCTACTCATTAAGCTGCATCCATAGGTGTACAACTCGGAACAACGTTTTGGAAAGTTATCATGTTATTTTGGATAAATGACATTTTTTGAAGAATTCATGAAAATGGCTTCAAATTCAGTTATAGAGCTTTTTTTTCAGAAATATCCTGAAATCTCGAATTTATCAATTTGTGTCCTCATTTGGATAGTAGAGATGCACACACGGGAGTAAATTTTGACTCATATATGAATACAGATATGTTTTGTACCTCAAAGTTATTTCAGGGTCACATGAAGGAAAAAAAATGAAATTACCAGTACATATCCTTCCCATATGACTTCTGTCATGCAGATATTTCATCTGGCCCAAAAAATCCCCAAGAAAGTTACAGGGCCCTGGATGTCTCATGTTTGGCTATTTAGCCCCAAGTGCGTGCATCCACACTGAGAAGAGTTTCAACAGACACACAAAGAAAACCTCCATAAATGAGCATGAAAAAACGTTTGGGGCCCTGCACTCTAAATTATCCAAATGTATTATCTCAGGAACCCCAGGTACTGGAAGATCCATAAATCGACATCAGTATATTTTGAAGCTCTGCATTATTGAGTATTTGAAATTAACACTATGAAATTTAACCTTTTCTCACTGATTGAAAATATTTTTACTGTTTTAAGCACTGAAATATCAGCATGCTTAAATAAAGTCCTTTTCAGAATCAGAGAAAAGTGGACACATTTAAGAAATAAATTAGGTAAATAACTGATTTTAATACAAAATCAGTCCATCTAGATTATTGGTCTGAAAAGGAACTGTATTCATTTTATCCACATTGTTTTGCTTTGCCAGGGAAGATCTCTGACTGTGGCATGGAGGTTGTTCTATAGGATACTCAGATTTAAGTTCTGTATGATTTGGATGCTTCTACTGCATACAAGATTGAAAAAACAAAATGCAGAAATTCTATGGTTGTATTGCATACAAGAAGAAACAACAGATTGATGGACAAGATTACCTTCAGACTACCCGTGCATCAAAGATGGTAATTAGTCAGTTAAAGTTGTCACAACTGAAATATATGGTGGTGAAATTGTTATAGAATAACAGAGCCAAATTTTGATTCAACAACTGCAAATTAATATCAGAGGAATGTGATCCCAACTGCTTATTAACCAAACCTTACTAAGCCTCATGGAGTGCACATACCAAACACAGCCTCTTGACGCTCCGGCTAGATAAGAATGGTAGAACTGCTGATTGACAGGCATACTAAATTAGTTCCTCGAGAAGTGTACAGCCAGGAAAATGGAATGATTCAACTAGGGCATACATTTTTTGCTGTATGTTTGCTGGACAATGTGAGTTGCCGTTATGTTGAACTACCAGTATTTGACAGAGAGGACAGGTTTATATAAAGATTGAAACACATTTGGGAATAGAATTGCGTTGCATTGCCAGAGAGTGAAATTAAAGACTAAGACTTGTGTGCATAATAGGACATTGAGAATCTTCTTCAACTTTAAGTGATAAAATTTGGCATCTGTCCTTGATAGCATATCCTGACTTCCTTTGAAGAATTCAAGAGCAGCTAGCATTAGATGCATCTAAGAATGCATTGTCAGTTGAAATGACGACTAGATAATGCAACGTCAGAAGATGCATAACAATATAAAAAGCTGTCAATACAGTAGAGTATTCAGAACCTGTCTGTAGGAAAGTGACAAGAAAAATATAAAAAAAGAAGAAAGAAAAGTCAGAGCAATTGAAAAAAAATCAGGAGCTAAGGTATCTGATAGAGATTTGTTGGTGTATTAGAAAAAAAGAACTCTCTGGTGATCTAATGCTCAGCTGACCTATGGTAAACAGAGCCACGTGAAGTAAGACCACCTTCATTGAAATAAAATTGAACCAATCCCACGAACTTTGTCATCAATTTGAAAAAATGCATTGATGGAAAGGTGTCAGACTTGAAAATTAATCAGCAATCCAGAGTATGACCATGATGTAAACATTTTGCATAAACCTTCCTCATGCTCCGTTTCCTCCAAGTATTAGAATAAATTGAGGTCAGGGGGTCCTGAAAAGTGTATCTATGCAATATCCATATTGAATTTGATATTACTCAGTACAAAGGTATGCACCAAGTCACACAAACCCAAGCAGTCTAAAGTATCTAAATCTCCGCCTAGTGAACACTTTCGTTTACACTCGCTATAAACTATTTTACCACCAGGGTTCAGCACATTCTACAAGGAAGATTTGGAGAAGTCAATAAGTAGCTTTAACATACAAATATTATAATGCAGTGCTAGATTGGGTTTGATGTGTTCCTATGTAATTTTGAAGCAATATGCCTGGTGGTTTCTCAGCAAAAGAGTTTATTAGATTTTGCCAGAAATGAACAAAACAGTTTTTGAATACCCAACAATCATGAGACCATGTCAATTTGAACAAAAATAGGAAGGGACCCAATTAAGGTATTTTAGAAGAATGTTTAAGGAAAGATATGTGCAATGTTTTTGTACAAGAACGTAAAAATTCGAATTGTTGATAGTTGGACATCGACACTGATGACAAAGATGTCCACAACGCCAACGCCAACGATGGACACTCAGCTGGCTGACAGGTAAGCTGAGCTGAAATGCCATTTTAGAACTAACTTCTGCTCTCATTTATGACAGTGGGAACCCCTTACATTCCTAAAGGCAAAGATCAAGGGACTGTCATTGTGAAGTGTCAGAGCCAATGAACAAATGTCATTATGCATTCACTGAGAACATCAAAGAGAACAGAAAAACATGGCCCATATTCATAAATTTCAAAGCCAACAAAGACAGCAAAGAGATTTCATAGTTACCAAAGCATCAACATTTATCTTCCAATGCCAATGACACGTAAAATCTTTGAGCTTAATATTTCAGACTGAGTGAACAGCTTCACGTGGCCCGTTTTGTGTGCAGTGGATACAAAGCGCACCGAAGAAAACTGTTGACCTGGAGGAATACATATATTGTATCTGCATGCATCCTGGTACTAGAATTAAACTTTTTTTTTACGGAGAACATGAACCTAGCACTATCACTATCCCAAAGAACAGTTCGTTTAAAACAGATTGAATTATGTTGCAATTGTTACTGAAACATTTTAAAGGAATTGTCCTAGGTACAAAGGGCAATGCCACCCTAAAGAAGGTAAACAGGCTCATCGAAAAACACCAATATGTCAGCTCATGAGCCCGAAGCTGATGGATAGCCCCAAATCGACACTACGAAACACTCAATGACACAATGAAAAAAACAGTCATGATAAACACTACTTAGATGATGGAACAAAACAACCTAAAACGGACTACACCCCAGGTGAGAAAGTGAGTATTTGCCTGATCTACAAACCATATGGCTAACAAAAAACAGCAGCAACCTTCACCACCCAATGTTGTGGGCCAAACAATCCTGCTCTACAAACATAACAGGACTTGGCTTCACAGTCAGTAATACCTCTGTTGGCTGAAAGCTGGAGTTCAATGTCATCAAATGAGCAGTGGAAAGATGAAGACCAAAGGGATGCCCACAAATTGAAAGATATACTCATGCATTTCGAAAATGTGAGCCCATGTGAGGTGCCCAAGGTTGTAGCACTTGTATTCAGAGAACCAAGGACTGACAGAAGAGATGATAGTGACAAGGAACACGTGGATAGCTTCTACCAGTTTGTGACAGCTGGTGATTGAGCCAACACTAGTAAGAACCAGCAGAGCTCGCTTAGCAGTGGTTCGACATCAGTCACTCAAGGCAAGTGGTTGATGGGTAAGCCAACTGTTATAGGAACAAGTAGCACTTGTCAAGCCCAGGCTAAGCATTCAGTTTCGAAGGTTGATGCCTGGTGATTATACCCAAAACACTGGTAAGACCCAATAGCTCCCACCAAGCTGCAGTTCAGCTGCAACCTTTCCAAAGAATACATCAGATGCTTAAGCCCAGTATACTTTTGGGAACCAAAAACACCAACTGAGCCCTACTTCAGCACCAATTCTCAAAGGATAATAGCTGACGAGTAAGCCAGCTTAAGCTATAAATAGTAGCACACATTAAGCCGATTCAATACCAACCAATTTGAGTCTATGAAAGAGAGTGTCATGCTCTTTACATTGTAACGAGTGTTATGCTAGAGTTTCAGCATACAGACCTGTATATTTCATGAAACTGATTCAGTATTGCAATATTTACAAACAAATCTTGACTTGGGTTGACCTTTTTTTTATTACTATTATTATTGAACACTCAGAAGTGGCTGAGTAGGCAGCTTTTATGTATACTAGTACAGGAACCCCCATTCCTAAGCCAATTTGAAATGGAAGTGATTGTTGGAATTTGTGATCAAGTACTCCAGTGCACAGATACAACTTAAACAGGACACTGACTATCCTCGCATGAAACAGTTAACATGACTAGTTTGTATCTAATAGGATGATGGTCAAAATTATGCACATTCAGCATATTTCCTTTCTGTCTGTTCTGTTATAGGAACATGAATTTATATTGAATCTTTCTTCTTCCTGTACAAAAACATAAATATTGGAAACAAAGATTTGTCTGCTTCAAAACTTGAACTTGGAGCAAATGCATCAGTGTCAGTTGTTTAGCGTTTTCTCACCAGGCTCAAAATGGTCAGATCCACAACATTTACACTATAATAATTGGTACTTGGTGTCAACATTTATCAGAAATGTTTTCATCAAGCAACTGTAGGTGCCGAAATTACCAAAAGCTGTAAAAGGAAACCTAAGATAATGCATGGTTGATCCCTTTAATTTCAACAACAACACTACATTTTTTTTTAGCTGCAGAGGTGTTGAGGTCATTTGAAACTGAGTGACCATTACGTGACCATTGGTAGCCTCGTTCTAAATAGAAAAAAATGTTGACTGTTATTTGTTGTTTCGACTACACTGGTTGCCTTTGTATTGGTTTGTATGTAAATTAAGAGTGCCATGATGTGGCTCGCTGAAAGTAACAGAAACTCTTCCCACAGTAGGGAAGAAAAGGCACATCACTATCTAATTACACTACAGGGTTGCACAAAACTAACCAAAACATATATGACTTAATCAAGCTATTTTGCCACCACAATCTTTTTGACAATGCCTTTTAACGAATTTTAGGCCTATTGTGCCGTTTTTTCTAGTGAGAATGGAACATGGAAGAACTTAACCATGTTTCATAATAAATATAATATTAGTATCAAATTTAGTTATCCTGTGTTCACGTGGAAACTTTTTTTGGTGTTTAAATTCAAATTTTGACATGTTACGCAATTCTAATGTAAATATAGTAGTCTCACGTAAAATTCTTAATTATCCTGTCATTGTTTGGATGATGTCTGTGAACTATGGTCTGGTAATTACCTTTTATAACTGTACATTAACATTAAGAGCTAAATTTGTTTTAGGCCTACTTTAAATGAATGTGAGTGTTTTCCAAAGTGGGACGATTGGGATCCCGTAAAACTGGTTTAACCCACTGCCAATATGTTGGTAACCTGTTCCAAGTCAGGTAGAAGATACTCTCATTCGTTTAAATCTCATTACTGTTGGTCATGGATCCCCCTGACAACGAACACTAGCATGTCTTACTATTTCGTAAATAATCTTGGATCGGACAAGGTTAAACTGGTATTTGGTTTGGTCTCATCACTATCATTGAAAACTGTTATCCACTTCTCTTTTCATGGAACCCTTACATATTTGGTAACAATTTGAACATTCAGGCATTTTCTGCACATATTGCAGTGCAGTAAGCGTTCCAAGTGTAGTGAAACTGATGTTGTTTTTTATAATTGTCTGATGAGTATGTTTGTTATTGTGAAGGTCATGTCAGGTTGGCTCAAAGTGTTTAATGTACTCTTTCTCTGTCTCTCTCTTGTATAAATAATTAGCATCTAAATCAACTGACTGACAAGTTGAACTACGTCTTATTATAAATGAAAAAAAAATTAAAACTGTTACAGGAAAACAGTTATACTTACAGTTACCTTTAGGAATTTCAAATGATCCCTCCCTCTCTCTCTCTCTCTCTCTCTCTCTTTCTCTCTCTCTCTCTCTCTCTCTCTCTCTCTTTCTCTCTCTCTCTCTCTCTCTCTCTCTCTCTCTCTCTTCATAAAACCGAATTCTTTCTCTGATGAAGGTAGTATAATTTTATAATAATTAGGACTGTTTTACAATTTGACCTTCTGAACTTTATAGAACCACGAGTTAGATGTACATTATGCTTGGCTGACTTACAAATGGCTTACAATGGCATACTACATTTTTGGAATTCTAAATTATTACCCTAATAATTGACTTATTAGATGATTTGTGGGATTATATGCTTTCTTGAACATTTAAATGTCCTTTCAAAAATACTTCTGGAAACCAATTTGAAATGTGACTGCTATCCTTACAAATTTTGACTATTGTAATGCATTTCTGACGACGTTTTAATGATTTTAGGCCTAACTTGCTTCTGGCTGATGTTTAACATTTGAACCAATTTACTTACTATATTTGGAAATTCAAACACTTTTCTTTTTGAAATACTCTTAGTTTATCTCCTTTAAAACAACATCATGTCTTTAACTACATGCCTAAAACACATCAAATTATATAATCATGTTGTTTAGATTCTTATTGATGGTCATTTTAGGCCTAGAGGGCTTTTCTGATGGATTGATGTTGGTGTTGGTGTCCCTTTGTGGACTTATATGGATGATGATCATTGTTGAGATGGTGGTTGCAAGTAGTACCTTTTTAAATACTGAATTTTATTGACATTTTCAACAAGTTAAGAACCTCCACTTACAAATTCTCTGATGTGCTGCAAATTCTGGTCCCTTTTCATAAATTGTATGGTCCTGTATCTGCATGAATGATAAAACTGTTCAAGCCAATTTACTGAAATAGGTCTATAATTTCAAACACAACTTTTTGCATTCTGTCATGTGAAAACTAGATAAGGTTTTTTCCCCCCTATGGACCTTTGCACTTACGTTTTGGTCTCTTTTGGGTAAATACGAACTATAAATTTATATGTTTCAGCTATACGTATCAAGGAACATTGCCTTTGGTCGGAATTGACTTGGATTTGTTTCGTTAGGACTACGGTTTGGATATGGTAATGACACTGTCTAATTTGTTAGATTGTTGAGGGTCGACATATTACATGCTCATAGCTGAACACACACACACACACACACACACACTCACACACACACACACACACACACACACACACACAAAACAAAACAAAAAAAAAACAAAAAAACCTCCTGATTCCGCAGAATGCATATTTATTTTTCGGTAATTTCTACTTTAGCTTTTTGTATTGCTTAAATTTGAATAGCCTGGGCCCACAATGTAGTTCCATGTTACTACCGGTGGGTGATGTTATTGCAGAACCACAGTTATTCAGTATAAGCCATTTATCCATGGTACTGCTACTTGTTGCAACCATACATATTCTGACAACAAACCATACCATTTTCAGCCTTGCAGTAAAAAAAAAAGAAAAAACACAACAAAGGAAATAATGAAAATACAATATTTTCCGATTAAAAAGCATCTTCTTATTGCTTATATTAAGCCTTGTGGTAAAAAAAAAAACCCACAACAAAAGAAATAATGAAACTAGAATATTTTCCGATTGACAAGCATCTACCTAATGTTTATATTTTTACTGTCAGCAGGTTTACATGTACAGCCATGTAAACCCTTTTTGAATACCCGTGATAAGTCTGTCAATAAAAATGAGAACATGACGTTTAATAACAAAAGTATATTATCTATCATATTTTCATGCACATGTTTATTTGTGTCTCTAACTATATTTTAGGATATTCTCTGTCAAGCAAAATTTTAAACAATGAACCCATCAGCATTGCGTGGAAGCAGCCGTTTTCAATCCGGGACCCCTGAGGAAGCAAATGCCTCATGTACGTTGCGTGAGATATGATGATGATGATGATGATGATGATGATGATGATGATGATGATGATGATGATGATGATGATGATGATGATGATGATGATGATGATAATGAAATTTCTTACAGACAAACAAAAAACACGACCGGGCATTGAGCTAGGATGATATGGTGAAGAGTGGAAAACTGGTTGAAAGAAAGTGCATGTTTGCCCTCTGTGGAAACAGATACCTCTTTCCTGTTCCTTTCTTCAAATATACGTCACAGAAACTATCACGGCATTGATAACGGTATACTTGGTATGCAGAGGTTTCTTTTTTTTTTTTTTAATGGTCCTGCAAGTCAGATGTATGTTTCTGTATCTTCATGCAATCCGACCTCCATTCATATTTACACCACGTACATCATGTGACCACACGCAAAAGGGTTTTTCTCTGAAAATAAGAACAACTATACTACAACGTGAAAAAGGCAGGGTATGCTCAATGTTGTTCATGTTGACATGAATGAACACATATGTTGTGAGAACTTGTTATTAGCATTCACACAACATGTGTCTCTACATGCGCATTACTTACATGAAATCCGGAAATTATAAATTTCAAAGAAACAAAATGAATACAAAGATATAATATTTGTATAGTGCATCCTTTGTCATAAGTGTTTCCTTTGGGGTGGGTTTTTGGCTTTTTTTTTTCTTCCCCCCCCCCCCCCTTTTACTTTTTTTGTATTTTGTTTTTGGGAAAAATATCAGTCATTTAAACTTAAACTTTGTCCGTGAGGCTCGATCAAAATAGCTACCTGTTGCCAGCTTTCCGACTCACCCAAGGAAGCAGCTTTTTCTTGGCCGCTCACTTTTTTCACAGAAAAACAACAAACAAACAAACAAACAAACAAAAAACACTGTGTGCGTCATTTTCTAAATAACATTTATTATTGATTGTGACAAAAAAAAGAAAGAAAAAAAAAAAACGTTTATGGTGTAAAGCCCTGATTGCTCATAACTTAACCTTTGTTGTATTTAGTTTTCATATACTTATTCGATTTAAGCAAGTTGTGACACATATTTTTTGATTATTCTGGATCAACTTCAAGGGATGTTTCTGTGTGATTTTTACAACGGAATGATATGTATGTGCTAAGAGTCCACTTTGTTTAGGCACCTGAGTCTCTGCAACATGGTATTGAATTGACCAAAATGCATTTTTTTGTAGTACAATTTTTTGGAAATAATGTACACTATAAAATGTGCATTTGTCTGAGCATGGGACAAAAACTAAAGAAAGTTTACATTCTGATGACAACGTCAAAACGTAATGTGTTGATGCATACCCAGCAAACATGGACCGTCTGATTTTCTTCCCTTCTTACATACCACTAATCTCTCCAAGACCACAAACCCATAACGTTTATGTATTTTGCTACAAAATAAAATGTATTCCCAACCTAGGCAATTGTCAACTAGATGATTACATAGCAGAAAAAGGAAAAGTATTTGCCTGCCGTATACAGCAGTACCTGCTATTTAAGACCACATCTTCTACAAACTCAAACTGCCCCCATATGGCAGGTTGTTTAAAATGGTAGAAACATTGATAAAGAATGTAGACTACTGGGTACATCACTGCTAGGAGTGCATATAACAAAAAAAATAAAAATAAAAAAAAAAATAAAAAATAAAACAAACAAAAAAAAAGTGTGGAGAAAGCAAGAAAAAAATGGTGGCAGGAAAACGTTTTAATAATGCATGCAAAATACCCGTGTATAGTTATACGTTTCTTTTGGGATGCGTATACTTTATTTTAAATGAGCATGAATTACGTGAAAAAAAAATTCTTGAAGACTATGCTGCATGCAAAATTGAGATATTTATTTTAACTCGACAAAATTGTTATCATAAAACGAGGGCCAAAGATAAAAGGTCTGCAACGGATAAACGTCTGCCAAGGATACAAAGTCTGCCAAGGATACAAATGAGCTAAAATACAACTCAAAAAGTGATTTATGTAATTGAACTCGTGTCAAGACCGCATATAGATGCAAAACTAAGTGAAGTGTGCACGACAGAACTTCAAAGGTTGCATATGTTTTCCTTATTGTGTATCTTCATCAAGATCAATTACAGTCAAACTTATTTTATTTCATTTCTTTTTTTATTTCATTTTATTTTATTTTTATTTTGTTTATAACAAAGTGTTTCAGTAAAAAAGCGGACTTATCATTTTAGCTGGATTTTATAAGCGTTATTTTATTTACTTTGCTTGTGATACCTGTACGGTCACATCACTCCTTGATGGAAATAATTATTAATCGTTGATGTCATAGCTTGAAGCAGCCAGTCAGGGTTCCCCAAGCAAAATGTGCAAATGAGTAAACAGAAAGCAAGCTGTCCATCGATTTATAGCTTCTTTATCGTTTTGTTTGGTTGATGTTACTAAAAATAACAATAATATGATACGGCTTGGTAAAATGGATCACGTGTAACCAAAAAGAAAAAGAAAGCAGACGGCTGTCACATGTGTATACCCTTGCTCAAGTTGAACTACTCTGATATATTTCTTTTTATCCATTTGTTTAATCTTCAGCACTTTCAAATGTACCCAATCGTCTTTAACATTTCGTTACAGTAATTTTTCTGGTGTTAAATCATCTGTCCTTGGTATTAAGGTGACACAGTTCCTCATGCTCTTCATATTTGATCATTGGCAAGCATATTGATGACCTCATAATATGAAACGACACGTCAGAATTCAATAAATGGATTTGAAAATAAAGAAACAGAAAATCAGCTTTGTATTGATGCATTGCATATTCATATTTCATTAACAGATGGTGGCTCAGAATAAAAACAAAATGTAAATGTTGATTAAGAATTCCTTGATGCCAAGAAAACGTGGCCTTGCAAGATAACATTTTAAGCCAGCAATGTAAAGAACTTATAACACTCGAACGATAGTCCTTTTGTGATCCTGCACGTACAGTTGAAAGTATGCACAAAATTATCAAGCAAATAGGGTATTTTGTGGAAGTTCTACAAGTTCTGACTTGTTCAAGTATATGAACAATGTTCAATATTTGCAGTAACTTTTTTAAATTAAAAAAAAAAGTTCAATGTCTATTTCCTGATTAAAGGGTTTGGGACTTTCGTCAAGAGTTACATCTACAGTTCCATCTTTGGCAGCAAAAAAACGTTCATGCACATACAATTGCAAACATTTAACGCATTCCATGGTTCCAACTATCCAAATGCCCATTACTGTTGAACTGTTATTATCATATTACTTAAGCAGTACCACAAAGAAATAATCTGCGCGACATTTTCTTAATTGCCGGAGTATTGAAATTTTGAAGTGGGGTGAAGTAACAGACAGGGTGGTGTTTTTTGTTGTCGAAGTTCTGAAAGTAAATTGTTTGAAAAGTAACTACAAGGTATTATTGTAATTATCATGTGTTTTATCATGCCGACTGGGCCTATTGTGGATCAGCCTGCTAGGTCCATGTAAACAATATTTGGAATTATTTTACTTTATCCAAGATTGTCTTACCCCAGTACAGCCGTAATGTATGCAACTGTTTTTTAATCGTTTTATGTAAATAACTTATATATTGGTATGCATATCCATGTGGCGCAAGTCTATAAAGATACGCTTGGATTCTGGAATACCATGTCAGTTGCATTTGGTAGCTACTTTGCATTATTATAGAAGTAAGGCTATCCACATTTACACCCATCTGCTTTTTTTTTTTTTTTTTTTTTTTTTTTTTTTTTTTTTTTTTTTTTTTTGTTTTGTTTTTTGTTTTTGTTTTGTTTTTTGTTGTTGTTTTTTTATTTTTTTGTGGGTTTTTTTGTTTTGTTTTTTTTTTTTTTTTTTTTTTTGTTTTTTTTGATTGTTGCTGTGGCAATCTTCGCACAAATTATGATGCAAAGAGCTGTTACAACTGAAAGACATGGAATATGAAATGCTTGTATAAAGTTTCATTGTCTTACAGCTTAAAATTGAAGAGAGATTGTTTTATTTTTCAAGACTTGGCTGTGCAATAGAAACATGGTGTTGTAAATTTTGTTCTGTTCAAGGTTTATAAGGGGATACGTGCATGACAATTTGTACCTCTGGCCCTAAAGCGTCATAGTACAAGCTCACCGAAAACCCCTTTTGAGCATTTCTACTTCCTTATTCCAAAAACCACGAAAGATGACGCATTGAGCCTGTTTTGAGTTTATTCCATGGTTTCACGTCCTGGTGATATTCACTCAAATTGAACGTTGATTCTGTGAGAATTTTAAAACGCTGCTTTAATTGGGATGATAAATTTAAAAAGATACACTTGGAAATGCTGAAATGGAACTAACTTACTGCATAGTATTTTTATAGACATAACTTGTGCTTGGCTCAACCGTGAACATGAAGTTTGTTTTAAACATGGAGTTATTGGGTCATGGTGTTTTGGATACAGAATGCTGACCAAATTATCCTTTATCAGTGCCCGTAGCATGTTATTTATATCTGTCTGTCTGTCTCTCGGTCTGTCTATCTATATGTCTGCCTGCATGCCTCTCTGTCTATCTGTCTGTATACCTGCTAAAATATATTCTGTATTTGTGTCTTCTCGTCCAGAGCCACTAACTGGTGATCTTTACTCTTTTTTCCGCAGTCAGAACTCTTCACACCACATAAACGTATCTAAATAAGTGTGGATGTAATTTGCCATATTGTACACGTTCATTTCTAGAATTTTTCATTGATTGCAATAGGCCAAATCAATCAAAGGGTCCCCAACAGGAAACTATTTACAACTCATGAACACATATTTCCAGTATTTGTCTGAATATGTGCATGCATATATCCTTTACGTTGCAAGTTTTGTGGAGGTTGGTGTATCTGCATGAATCAGTTAGAATCACCAATAGGTGGCCCCAATGGTAGCGGATGTTATGATTTTCGTTGGGGTTCATGCTGACTCATCCATGTTGCTTGTATTATCCTCATGTTTTTTCACTGTATGTCTGAAATGTTTACCGATATTTTCGTTGCTAATACGATCCGTATTTCTTGCCGAATAAAGACCTCTAACCTGATTTTGTTTGTGTCTAAAAGATTGCTAATGCCCAGTTAATTCTTTCAAAACATCCATATAATATTTTTGGCAAACTGCTTCCCGTGTTTCATAATGAAATTCTTATTGTGAGATTTGCAACGATAAATTATATTTCTAAAGACCATTTTCAACGTTTATAACTATCTTTCAAATGTCTAAATTCTATCTATCTATCTATCTATCTATCTATCTATCTATCTATCTATCTATCTATCTATCTATCTATCTGTCTGTCTGTCTGTCTGTCTGTCTGTCTGTCTGTCTGTCTGTCGATCCATCTATCTGTCCATCTATCCATCCATCTATCCATCAATCCATCCATCTGTCTGTCAGTCAGTCTATGTATGTCTGTCAGTCTATGTCTTTCTTTTTATCTATCTATCTCTATATCTATCTACCATTCTATCTCCATCCATCTATCTGTCTGTCTATGCGTCTGTGTGTGTGTGTCTGTCTGTCTTTCTATCTATATATCTATCTATCTGTTTATCCATCCTTCTGTTTATTTCTTGTGTCGGTCTGTCTGTTGATTTATATGTATGAATATATATATATATATATATATATATATATATATATATATATATATATATATATATATATATATATATATATATATATATATATATATATATATATATATATGTATCAATTCCCTCTTTGTACAAAAGGCATCAGCTAGGTAACTCATTGACATATGATGTCAGCTCAATTTTTAGTCCAGCACAGCTCAGATTCAGGTAGCTTTTTTTTTTTTTAAGTTTATCTTAGCTTAGTTCTAGGTCCAAATGAAACCAAAGCTTAGGTAGTGACACTTGGAGTGACAAATATATGAAGTTCAGGTGAGCAAAAAAATTTCCATATGCTCATTTTTTGTTCTGTATGATGGTGGTGGTGACATGTTCAGGTTGGCGACAATTAAAGGCTGGCGGTGGAAGGGGGACGCGAGAGACAACAATATACGCATGAACGTCGACCACTGTAAATGCCTCAGCCACTACTTATTCACACAAGTAAAAAGTCATATCAACTATACTGATCTGTAATGTATATAATTGACAGGTGAAATAATGATTTCGTTTAACAAATATGAATTCAGGTGCAAACGTACACACACATACATGCACACATACATATTTTTGTGGTATATATATATATATATATATGTATGTATGTATGTATGTATGTATGTATGTATGTATGTATGTATGTATGTATGTGTGTATGCATGTATGTATTTGATATGTATGTATATGTATTTGTATGTATGCAAGTATGTATGTTTTACGCATGTATGTATACACGTACGTACGTACGTATGTATGTGTTTATGTATGTTTATGGCGAGAAACACGGTACGTCATAGCACATGCGATAAAGTGAAGCATTTGAGTCACAAGTAAATACACAACTCATCTGCATGAAAGAAACAGCTTGCAGTTTGTTGTATACTAAATATTAGTTCCTTGAATGTCGTGTGCGTTTTTCATAGTAGATATCCCTGTCTGTCTGCTCTAAGTCACAGTTCGAAATCAATGCTCTCGGAACACCTACAACACCCAGGTATATTAATTGCACTTTATCTTAAATGCTCATCCCGTGTTTGTAACTAACGCATTTACCATTAGAAACAAAATCCATGAAAGTAATGTGAACCTGTATGCCACACGTCCTAAGCTTAACTGACGACGCAAAAATATGATATGCTAATTTTAAAAGAAGCACACTATTTGTGTGTTTTTAATTTTATGAGAAACCCTCCCTATTCACAAGCCTTATCAATTTCAAACTTTATTATATAAAAAAGAAATAACACAGCTGTCAGGAGATGCATTGCCAGAAATTTTGGACATTTCAGGCATTTTTATTGACATCCACTACAGCATAGCTATTATAATTCAACATTTTCGCTTATTGTAAATGAATTCAAATTTTCATATAACAGGCGACACATACTGTAAATGCAACCATTATTGCTACAGCTCATGATGATGCTGGATATGACGACAATGCAATAAGCGCCTGGTGGCCAGTACAAATAAAAAACTGGCAGATGCATAAAATGTGTTGCCAGTGAATCAATCAATTAATATTGATTCAGCACTGGCAGTGTCAAAAAGTGTGTACCTGCCAACGATGATGGGTACGGTGTCAATAGCTGAGGAACTAACGATGCTGCTTCGGCTGATGATGAAGACAAGGAGGAGGATGAGTTGCCATAGCAGATAAAAGGACGACTACGTCGACGACGATGACAACAAGGACGATGATGACAACAACGACAACGATCACAATGAATGGCTGACAAAATTTCTGACAAACGCATCTCCTGACAGCTGTGTTATTTCTTTGTTATTAACATGCCAAATATGACGTTTAGACCTAAGTCTTACTGGTGCCCTGAGCTGCGATATTGAGAGATCGTAAACAAATTTGGTGGTCTATCTGGGTAACCATGGGATGTCCTAAATCTGGCGAAATATGAAATACATAAAGGTTTGAAGAAAGACTTTCGGCGCGTTTCGCATCAAAATATATGTGCTCAAAATAATCGCAATGTGACTAAGGTAAACAATCTGTTCCACAGTAAGAAAATGACAGCCTTTTGGAATGAACAGATAAGATTACAGCGAAGTAATACCCACTCAGCTCTTCATCCTCAAGACTTTGCCACTTTTCACAGAGGTGTTATGACTGATTGTTATGTACTTAATAATGATCAAGCTAAGATCTGTGACTCAGTATGCTCTAAGCTAAGTAATATTAATAATGATATGAACATCAACTTGTAGATCTCCGAGCCCGCATCAGAGTCAGAGTCGGAGTGCCGGTGAGTTTGAATAGTTTAACCGTTTTGACTCTTGCACTAATACTTCTGCTAACTGTTACTAACGTTTGTGGCGAGTCAGTGGATGTGTTCCCGCAAATAAGACTGATCAACAACCACGGCAGCTGTACGTTGTTTGAGAAAATAGCGCCGTTGTGCCTTCAAGTCTGGTACATATATCAATGTTGTAGACCTATGCTAATGTCATCATTCAACGTTAATGTTAGAAGTGTCAGATTTGAAGAATATAAAATATTTTAGCTTGCACAACGAAAGACCAGGTCCAGGGTATAAAATTTCAATTTTGTGTATACTTTACTGGGCTTACCCTATTGAAATACAAGATCTATGAATAGCTTATTGTATTATGAAGCAAACGTTCGTTTGTCAGATTTAGATCGCACACGATATATTCTTTATTATACAGCCTATTATACTAAGCTATTGTAAAGGCAGAAAAGGCCTTTACAGTAATTCAGGGCTGAAACGTTTTTTTTTTTTTGGCTTTATTTAAATATATCATTTCAAGGCTTTTTTAAATATATCATAAAATAGATACTTGAAAACTTGAAAATACATGAAACATCTTTCCATCAATGTTAAAACATATTTTCCCAGTTTAAAGGCAAATCTTAAATTCTGGCATATGAAAGTACATGCTTGTGACAGCACTTGTGTGATTTTCATAGAACTGCCTTGTACATGCTGCATGTGCACCTTTTAGGCTTTTTGTGAGTCTTTTTTGCAAAAACTGAAAATTAAACTATCTACTTAACCACTTAAGCCCCATCATTTCTCAAAGATACATCTCTAGATTTACAGCACACAATGGTTACCCCTATTCACAATGACTCCTGGAATAGACAAACCCATTTATAAATACGATCAGCCGCAGATTCGGAGATATAACTGTGTGAGAAACACTAACAAATACTGGAGGACTTTATTTCTCCATTTGATTGATATATTCCAAATAAATTCATTTCTCATAGGTTGGACATTCAGCACGTGACATTCCAGAGTCACAGAGGTCTAAAAAGTATTCACAACTAGATCTGTTTGAAGGGCTTGTATGAGAGTTTGGTGGTCTGTCAGTTTCCTGTCAAATCTCTGTTGTCTCTGTCACTGTTTTAAGGGCAAGTCACAAGTTAATCCCAGCTAGAAATGCCAAAATAAAAAAGTGCAAGCTATGCTACAAAAACTTGACACAGATGTATTTTGTAAATTGTGATGTTTACAATACAACTCTGTCTTAATTGACGGCAATACTGTGGAACAATACCCACTGAATAGCTGAGATTTAGTGACAATTGAACAGTTACTCTGGCTGGTCAGTCTGGGGAGAATTGAAGCAGGGAAAAAGTCATACTTAGAAGTTTTTATTTGCAAAGAAAATTAGGCTCAGGATCTTGGGTTGGGGAGGGAGGTTGCATTTCGTAGCAGCCCCCCCCCCCCCATCTCAATCAATAAGGTAACTCGCCTTATAAAGTTAAATGTCAAAGTTTGATATTTAGAAACCGTCCTGTCGTATAAAGCTTCTGAAAGCTGCTTCGTGGGATTATTTTACCTTCACCAATTACAGGAGTATTTGAATGTTGAAATATGTCCTCTCCTGATTACCCAGGTAGAAATTATCAAACTTGGTCTAGTTGTTACATTATAATAATTGTTATTAATGATGTGAGACAGACCACACTGCTCAAGTACAAAATTGCAGTAGACGAAATCTTGCAGCATGCGTTGTATATTACATGAAGTAATCAGTTCTGTCAAAATTTTGTGTGTGTTAATATCTATTAACACAGTTAATTGACTGGCGCATTGTGATTTTAAATAACAGAATAAAGTGCCACGTGTATTAACAAATATGATCTGCTTACATATTATGAATGAAAGTTATGAAATAGGTTTATTATCTGCAGCATTATATTCAAAGTAATTCATTTCAATATTTTTATTCTATATTCAAAACATTTATTTGTTCATATTTTTCCAGGCTGCAGCCTCCCTGCTAAGTAACGTACAAGGCCAAGGCCACAGTATTGCAGGCCAAGCATGACAGCCATCTTGGTCATGGTAATGTGATGAATGAATTAATTTGCATTATGTATTTTATATATATATATATATATATATATAATAAGTATATATATATATATATATATATATATATATATATATAATAAGGTATTATAAT
Source organism: Hermodice carunculata (assembly GCA_964020975.1). Taxonomy (NCBI): domain Eukaryota; kingdom Metazoa; phylum Annelida; class Polychaeta; order Eunicida; family Amphinomidae; genus Hermodice; species Hermodice carunculata. The sequence continues at coordinate 26,431,842 of OZ026626.1, forward strand.
TGAAAAAAAATGAAATGCTGGAAGCTGCAGCAAGTGAGGTGTTGTAGTGTGCATGGTACTAGTATGTGATCAAGTTGGTCCAAGGTAGGTCAGCATCCATGACTGTGAATCCAACAAGGGCGTTACAATGAAAGATGCAACATTTTACAGCCAAGTTTATAAACAGATATGCGTTTCTTGTATACTGTGAATGAAAATAATAAATTGTTTCATTATCTACAGAATACCATCAAAATGAGTTATTTTTGGTGTTCATACCACTTCCCATGTTTTTACTTGTCCCGGTTGTAGAATCCCGGCTGAGTGACTTACAAGGCTACATGAATGTAGGCCAAGCATGGCAGCAATCTTTTTATTGGGTCACATGATGTGTGAAATAATTTACATATTATGTATCTATCATGATCCATTAGATAAAACAATAATTATTTGTTACAACTAACAAAATGCACATGTTATATTAGGTGTCACAAATGCATTATATTGGAAAAACGTGTGTTGATGACAGTCGTCCTGTATATCTGAGAGCCCAGATCATTTCCCATATCATTGTCATGTGAGCAACTAATTTGCATATTAAATGAGGTGAGGATACCTTGATAGCCCATTATGATCAAACTTGTGAAAAAATAGTTTGACTTGAAATAGTTTTTTTCTTGTTCAGCTTGCTAGGACATCACTCAATATGATACTTGCAATTTCAAAGCATTAGACTGTTTAAAATGTCTTATTTTTTACCAAATGTTCCCTTTTTTCATCCTCCATTTATTAGAGTTTTAAATTTTCATACTCATAAATGATACATATTTTGAAAGGGCGAAATTTGGACATCTCAACTGGGCATAACATTCCTGCAAACTCTGAAAAAACTGAAAAATTGTTTAACAGTGAAAATCAAATTTTCATTTTTGTAGCCTTTGTATGCACCAAAAGCATGTATTTGAAATAGCTCAGATGACCATCTAATTCGCATATTTGTGATGTCACTGACATGTTTTAAATCTTTATGTTCTAACCTTTAGTTTGGTATATAATACACCTAGCCTAGTTTATTATTAAGTTCGTATTCCCATTAGGTTGCAAGTATTGGTGTCTCCAAATCTCTAAAAATGCATGAAAATACAAGGTCTGTAAAGGGTTAAGCTGGAGACAGGTCCAGCTGTTGACCCTGATTGCATAATGGAACTGGTCGGGTCACTAAAGTGTGGTGTGTCTCCTGGTTGTGATGGGATAACAGCTGAGTACTTACATGGTGTTTCTCCTATTTTGTATAAGATTTTAGCCAATGTTTATGCTGGTATTTTGTCTACCTCTACGGTACCTACTTTATTTACTACTACTACTGTTATTCCTATATTGAATAAACCTATCTTGGACCCATGTAAACCTTATTATTGCAGGCCTATATCCCTGAGTTCGTCTCATACTAAACTGATAGAATTACTGATGATGCCTGCATATCAGGCAAATGTTAATTAATACAGCTTTTGCAAAGGCTGCAGTACCTCCTTTATCACCAGTATCATTGACGACGTTGTCTGTGAGTTTATTGTGAAGGTTCTCATGTTTATCTATGTGCGCTAGATGCACAGAGTTTTTTTGATAGTATTTGGGTAGATGCCCTCTTCGAGAAACTGTGGGAGATTATACCTGCAAATCATTGGCTGTTACTTTGTAAATTGGATAAATCTTTGACCGCTACAGTAAGCTGCAAGGGTAGACTTAGCTGCTCTTTTATAGTAACAAAATGAATGAAACAGGGGAGTGTATTGTGGCCCTCCCTGTTTAATATTTTATTGACGGCCAACTGAAGAATTGGAAAATAGCTCTAATGGTATCCGCTTGTTTGATCAAAGCATTAATTCATGTGTTTATGCAGATGATATAACACAGATGAGTTTGTCTCAAACGGGACTCCAAAGCTTGATTGACACAAGTGTCACTAATGCTGATCGCTGGCGCATGAAATTTGGTATAAAAAGATTAAATGTATTGTTCTGGGGAAATCATTGTTTAAACACGAGCCCATGTTACACCTGAGGGAACAGCCAATACAGAATATTAACGAGGTGGAGCTTCTGGGCGTGACAATTGATTCAGCCGGCGGTTGCGCTATGCACGTTGACCGCAGACTTAATGCCCGTCGGCGCGGTATATAAGGTCTCCCTTTTGTTAGCATGTCTTACCCGGGACTTAGTTTCCATGTCAAAGCTTATCTATGGAACTCCATAGGGGCTCCTAGACTGATGTACGGTCTTGATGGTATATATTTGAGAAAATCCGAAAACAAAATTACTGTATGACGTCCTAGGGGAATATTATCATGAGGGATTGCGGACTCGTTCGCCTTTCTCATCATAAGCAGTTCATGCACGTTCTGCATATTCCTGTTTTTGCGGATCTTTTAAGAAAGAACACAGCCGGTCTGTACCATAAACTCTTTAAAGTTAGTTCTCTAGCAAGACATCTTCAGTCCAGGCTTCTAGCCACGTATTATGTTATACTAAAGGCACTTTGTTAAATAGAGTTATTACTTTTTGATATTCACCTACTGACGTTATTCTGAATAGGGCCATTAAGCACGGTTGCAGTAACCACTTTTTGGATAAAAATGGAGTTGTCGCCTCGCTTCGCTACTTATTTCATCATGAAAATTTTGTCAAATCTCGGACAAGCGAGTACCTGCTGGCTGGGCTTCTCACCCGGGCATTTAAATTAACATTTTTATTCTGGGGGTGCTTGGTTTATATCCTCATAGTTTTTGCATGTATATATGTGTTTACGTATGTATATATCTGTATATGTAAGTACATGTACGTATACCTATATATGTATGTTTTTGTGTATGTTTGTATCAAGGCTACCATGACATCACTATACTTCGATCCTTGTATTCATCCAATTGTTTAGTTGTGACGTTTTAATTTTCCCCATTCCTGGGGGTTCAATAAAATATTATTATTATTATAGGGCAGACGGTTCGGAACGACTGCATAAGCTCTGTGCGTGAAGCACACCTAATCTACGCCAGAGTCGTCAGAAACTCTGGTAGAGAAACAGAGTTGGAAGCATAGACAAAATGCATACCAAACTCAACAATGGTGTTGATGGAAGCTTCCATTTTAAAGTGCTTAATAACAATTATTGACTGCATAGGTTCATAACAAAATACGTAAACAAACACCAAACAGTCCGCATGCCTAAACTCATCATCATATAGAATCAAAACAACATAGGTCATCAAATTTGAAACTGTTTAAGACATGCAGCCTGATGTTTTATCCAAACATCATTGTGTTTTTTCATTGTTGATATATATATGTATATGGGGATGTTGTAATTTTGTTTCTTTTTTCTCCTTTTTTTTCCGTTTACTTATCTTATTTATTTTTTCTTTCTGCAATCACTTGAATCAGCCAGAATGAAACAGCATCCACATATTTCAAGCGCAAACATGAATAATCACAGGACAGGAGAATAAACTGCAGCATAATTAAGAAAACGTCACAGTTTACAAAATGTACCAAGGCATATTTTCACAAACATTTTTATATTGTTATAAATCACAATATGGAGTCTACTGTATTCATAAGAATATGAATATGAATATTAACTTTATTGGCTGAACCATGTATATAACAGACAATGGCGTTTTGCCAAAACAATACAATATGACACTACAAAAACACAAGTATATGAAAAATTAACACACAAACAGTATGCTGAAGCATGTATAGAACAATGTTGCAATGGCAGGGCAAAGCTACACAAGTGGAGGTTGGTGGGGGGGGGGGGTGAAACGTAAAGTAAAGTTAGAGAGGTCCATTAATTTCTGTGTATTCTTTTATGTAGATGGCAAATCTGGATATCAGTTCTGTATCATTAAGGGTCATGATGAATGTAAATATGCTTTCCTCGTCAAGGCTATCTAAATTGTTATGTGGTCGAAAAATGTCTTTCTTTGTTGGTTGAATTTAGAACACACCAAAACATAGTGCCTTTCCTTTTCAATTTCATTACAGGTATCACAAAGTCATTGCATAGCGGGAATTTTGTTGGGTCTTTTATGTCAACCAGTTTCAATATATTAATTATGAGTGCTTATGCGGAGTTGAGTGATATTTTTACGTATTTTGTAATCTTTTACGTGGTAAAGATACGTTTCTGTATTCAAATTCGATTTGAAAAGAGAATAAGTTCGTAATTTTCCATCTTCACCACTTTGTGAATTGAGATCTTCCTTCCATTGTGTATGAACTTTGTTTTTTATCGCCAACTTGAATAATTTAGAGGGAAATATACCCGTATTGTTTGCTTTGTTGTGCCAAAAATCTTCTTGATCTAAACTTAAAATTGTATCTCTGATTGTACTGGCCCATTGAGAGGAATGCGTCTTTGGGGAATCTATATTAGATAAATAGCAGTTATACAGTAAGCTTTCTGGTGGCATATTAACAATTCGAAAAAAAAGTTTTTATTCGCCAGAGTTAGTATCTTTAAGGAAAAGGGTACTGTGCCAAGTTCACTTAAGACTGCAATGTTAGAAGCTTTACGGCGGACACCAAGATCATATCGTAGATAATTCGTATAGAATTGTTCATAGTTTTAGCTGAAGTATCCAGAAAGCTTATTGTTTAACACCGTTTTTGATGGAGTTGTAATATTAGCTCCCCATATCTCACATGCATACAGTAGTATCGGGGAGATCAGCTTATCAAATAAGTTCAACTGTTGTTTTATGCTTGTTTTATCGACGGGAAGAATTCGTTTTAATCTCCCAGGGGCTTTATTTGCTTTTTCGAAGTCTTTTGATAGCATTTTCAAATGAACCATTAAGAGATATTTAAATGCCGATATAACTATAACTGCTTACTTTTTCTAGTAAGTTCCCACCAATTTAGAACTTCTTTTTTTATCTTTTTACCTTTTTTTTGGTTGAACATCATTTTGGATTTTATAATATCTGTTTAGTTTCCAGTCCTGACAATAATCATGTAATTTAGCAAACCTAGTTTGAAGTCCTTTTTCAGTTTCAGATAGTAGAATAAGGTCATCAGCGTAAAGGAGGCCACTGATTGTTTTGTTTCCCAGGGTTACAGGGTCACAACTATCGTCGAAAATTCTACGCAGATCATTAATATACAAATTAAATAAAGTTGCACTCAAAACGCATCCTTGTTTATCGCCTTTTCGTAAGATTATGTCGTCAGAAATGCCTACAGAAAACTTGATTTGTGTAACAGAATTTTGATACATGTCCTTTATTATGTTATGAAGGTAACCATTGATTCCGTAGTTCATTAGTTTATACAAGAGGCCATCATGCCAGACAGTCTCAAACGCTTTCTGGAAGTCGATAAATCAAGCATACAAGAATTTATTTTTACCCAGAATCTTAGTACATTTATCAATGAGAGTTCGCAACACAAAAATATGATCACTTGTTCGGCAATGTTTCTTAAATCAAATTTGGTATTCATTTGATATGGAATTTTCAGTTAGATATTTCACCAAGCGTTCGTTGATAATAGAGCAAAATGATTTCGATACACAGCAATTTAAGGATATTCCACGGAACATATTTAAGTCCCTTGATGAACCACCTTTATGTATTAGGGAAAGTAGACTATTTTACCAAGTTTTGGGAAAGAGACCGGAAGAGAGTATTCTGTTCAACATTTTGACCAAGAAGGGAGCTAGGATATATTTGCCTGCTTTGAGCATTTCATTTATAATTCCGGCTTTACCAGGTGATGTTCATGTATTTACATTATCTATAGCTGGATAAATTTCAGACTCTGATATCCTATAATCGATGGTAGAGAATGATCGACCTTGGTTTGCATCAAGATATGATCGTACCATATTATGAAAAGTTCCATTTTTTTATTCTTTGTTTCGACTCATTAATTGAGTAAAATGAGAAAACCATTCCCTGGGATCAATGTTTTCACTTGGATTTGTTTTAACGTCTGTAACACTTTCAAACTCATATATTTGCTCAGTAACTGCGGGATGGTAGGATCTCCATAAAATACTGGTTTAACAGAGGTAGGTAAGAGTCACTGCCTTAGTCGATACAGCCCATTCCTAATATTTGACCAATTACGATTACTGTATATCACCTATGCAACTGTGGTAAAGGAAAACGTGGAGCAGCATTCATATTTTCTCAAAACGTTTTCAGCTCGGCAGTTAATTAAAAAACTGCAGTCAATGTGATCTTATAGTTTAAAAAAGAGGTTCCACAATAGGTCATACACGAAATATCTTATGGCAAACTGACAATTTTGTTACTAAAAACAAGCTATGGTTATCAGACATCAGACGAATGACCAGAAAAATTATTGACACCGAGCATGAGGTCTATTGAGATAATAGAATCTAAAATCGGTCCATGATAGTGCGTGGCTCTTAGCCTATTTTTCGCGATAAACTAGGAACAACAACCAGCAATTCACTCCAGCAATGACACATTGAGCATAGTGTGTGTGTGTGTGTGTGTGTGTGTGTGAGAGAGAGAGAGAGAGAGAGAGAGAGAGAGAGAGAGAGAGAGAGAGAGAGAGAGAGAGAGAGAGAGAGAACATCGGCCTACATGTAGATGCATTAAGATTTTGATGAAAGGAGAGGATTAGCAAAGTGCGTGGTTCTTAGCCTATTTTTCGTGATAAACTAGGAACAACAACCAGCAATTCACTCCAGCAATGACACATTGAGCATAGTGTGTGTGTGTGTGTGAGAGAGAGAGAGAGAGAGAGAGAGGGAGAGAGAGAGAAAGAGAGAGAGAGAGAGAGAGAGAGAGAGAGAGAGAGAGAGAGAGAGAGAGAGAGAGAGCCTACATGTAGATGCATTAAGATTTTGAGGAGAGGAGAGGATTAGCAAAGTATCAATGATGTATTTAAGAATCAGTTGTGGATCTGATTTGGTTTGTACGAGATATATATGTTTGCTTTAAATATACTTAACTCTTCATATGTTTAACCATGGAGGTAGAACGTCTACCTCCATGGTTTAACTCAGAAATAGATTCCTTTGTGGACTCGTCAAGAAAGATTTAATGGATTCAGAGTGAAAATTTGGGACCCAAAATACCCCACTGCCGAAACCAACTTCGTCAATAAATCAGTTAAGGCGAAAAACATCATGGCAAAATTACATATGGTCGAATGAGAATTTGATAGAAAAGTTATTTCTGGCGAATGCAAATTTATTATAAAATTTTGTCAAATATTCGCTAGAAGTACCACGGAAAAAAATATGTCATTTACGCTTATAGGCACTATATATGACCTTTTGGGCGAGGGAGGGAGTGTTTTGTTTTGTTTTCTCTAGAAATTCATTTTTTATTCATTTCATTAAACCCCCCTTACTGAGAAAACTATGCACAAAAATATCGATAAAACATAGAGTAAAATGCACAACTTCTTCACAATAATAGTAAAAATAATGACAGTAGCCACCAGGTCCGCACACACCATGGCTGCCGATTGACACGCTCAAGTAGTGTGAATATAAGATAGCAGATTGACCCTGATCGAGGCACACCGCCTTTTCGTCATGCATGCTGGAAAGGCGATTAGCATATTTTGGTTATATCTGAAGAAGGCGGTTTGCCTGGATTGATGTGATAATCCATTAACAAAAAAAAATTCAGATTTCATCGTTCGGTGATATATAGCCTAATAAAATAAAATAAACAGAGTTTTTAATTGTTTCTGTTTTTTTTTTTTTTGGGGGGGGGGGGTGGCTTTCTTGCAGCTCAGGAACCAAGGAAGCACTAGGGTGTACGTCTACAGCCTATACTACAGTTTGTAGGCCCACCATCCAGTGGTGCAGCGGTCTGGCAATTCGGCAGACACTTGTTGAATTATCGCAGAAATTGTGATTAAAATGATTAGCACTTTTCTCCCAAAATTGTGTTCGACATCACTGATAATTCAGCTAGAGCTTCGTTTCAATTAGGCTTATTTTAATTATTGACGCAGTTTGATTTGGGAAAAACGGAAGATCGACGAAATTGTAATTCGCTGAGTGGCATTCGACAATGTGTCGGTTACCGTACCTTAGCCAGACATATTTATCTCATCAATGCAATTTTAATACATTGAGCATAAGTTGTTGACAAGCATCTTATTAGCGCCAATGCGACAAGGGTGGGGTTTTTTTTCAAGAATAAAATATTAACTGGCTATCTGCTATAACTGAAAAAGGAGAAGAAAACGAATGACAGAAGCTGCTTTCGTTTGCGTCTATCAAAAATACATTCATGTATCAGAGCGGACGAGTAACACACACATGCATGGGTGAATTGTTTGTTATGGTGTCTTGACTACTTAATTACTATAAACAAAATCTTCATGTGATTAGGCCTAGCCAGACGAACCTGTAATAGTTCGTAATGTCAAAAGTTGCTTCTTCCGAGACACTGCCACTGGTGTTGATAGAGGAAATTTGCTATAAATCACTGAATTTAACGTTACCATGGGCAAGTCATCAGATCATTTTTGCTGTTCACTGGTTTCTGCAAGTTCTAGGCCTAACAAATATAAAGTCCCCATGTGGCAGCTCCTTTTCTTGAAAAAAATTCCATTTAACTTACTGATCACCAAATACAATCCTTGTATGACCAGCGTGAAATTAAATTTGTAAGCCACGCGTGAACGCTTAGGCCTATTTAACATCAATGAGCCATGCATGTGGATTCAAAACTTCAACCAACGTTTCAAATGGGCTCTACGCAATTTCGGGAGCCACGTGCGTTTGGTTAAATGACTTCCGATCGGTACTGTACACAAGTGTACAGGTCTTGCAGGTGCAAAAAAAATGTGTTAGTGTCGTCGGTTAATTTCCAGGTAAAAGATTTTCAAAATATACGGCATGTCGTCTTGTTTACCGCCAAAGCAAGATGGTGCATGTCAGTGAGGACAGGGAAATTGTTTGGGAAAGGCAGGATGGACACAGTTTTAGTCAAGTTAGAAAGATGCTGATTCAACAGCACCATGCTACTATTAGACGACTTACATTGAAAAGGGTGGTGGAATATCCCCAAGAAACAGGAAGAATTCCTACTAATATAACAACTCGTTGTCGAGCGCGACAGAAAGTGACCGAACAGCATCTACAATTGATAGACGACATTATGTTTTTAGGACGTTTAATCAGGAGGGAACAGCTCGTGACATACAAACACTTGTACAAGATTTGGTTAGTTTGTTGCTGTCCATATCGCACATAAAACGGCTAAGACAAGGCCTCGACTGGAGGAGGGGAGAAATGCAAATCACTGTCTGTTGTGACCCTCACACCGCCGGTTCCCTCGTGTTCCTCCATGGTGCTTTTTGTGGGTTGAGGTCAGCATGTCAATTTTGATTGGTTCAAAGCAACCACGTGCCGTACGAATTCTCGTCATAACAAGAATGACTGACAGGCAATGCTTGCATTGTGGCACGGTTTGGGTGGTCCATGATGCAAGAGCTGTACTGTATGTGCGAAAGGGGACATGTTTTTTCATAAAATGTGGGACGAAAAGGTTCCTCTTGATACATGCGAGAATTCACAAAAAATGCCACACCTGTTGCACGTCATGCCCTCATATTCACAGGTCGGAAAGTGCCCAAAGCTGACTTCGATACCTGAGCTGACGACCGGCATATACAAGTAAAAGGGTCTCCCTTTTTATAAGGTATGAAGTAGGCTCAAAACATAAATATCTTTCAAATCATATGGTACTATTTGGAACTAATATTTTTCCCACAGCTCAAATAAATAACATTATGTATGCACATATATAACACCTTTAACATGCCAGGAAGATTTACGCTTGATCTATTTGTACAGGCATAAACAGTTCAAGATTTCTCTTCCTTGTTATTGATATACCTCCATCAACCATTTTTTTTAAACAATTTATGCAATTTTTTTTAATCAGTTTGAAATTGCTGGATATTTCAGTATTGTGCGACAGGAAATACAAAAACTGATTACAGCGTTTGCAAGTACTATTAAATGTACGCTACACACGGAACAAAAATAAAGTATGACAGAAACCTTGCGATATCCAGTTACCTATGTACAGAGAAATTAGAACTCATTGTAACTTGTCCTGGTCGAAGATGGTATCTGTTTCCTCTGGCTTGTACACCACATTGAGCAGAGGAGCCTGACATCCAGCAAGGCATTATAATGCCCAGCACGGTGGGGGTTTATTTATAGTTATAAATATCTCAGGTAAATGTCAATGTTCACAGGTTTAATCCATTTATCTCATCTTTGAAAGAATACCTTCATTATTCGAGACATAAATTCTACGAAACATTATTGGACTTAAGTGAAACTTGATAAACCATGTTTGAAAATGTAAATCAGACATTATGGTTTGCCTTTTTGCTCTTTGTTATTCGAAAATTATCCTGCAGCTAGTGCACAACAACGTCAATCTACTCACAATGTATTAGGGAAAATGAGAGAACTGACCCATAACAAAACACAGCAAAAGTAGTTTGCGTACAGGTCCACAGACAGCTTTTCTCTCTAGGGCCACTTGAATGAGTGAGGATGGCAGGTGCAAAGTCCTGGCAAGACAAGTCAGCATTAATGTGCCACCTCATCTGCACTCTTAAAACTTTGCTGTGATACCAATCGTATACGCATTTTTTTTAACTTCTTAATACTATGATACCCAACAACAATAAGATAAAGTGGCAAACAGGTGCTGAACAGAGTTAAAAGTGTTGCCAGCGCTTATTTAAAAACTGCCTTATATCATATATAATTTTACAAGACACAACATACCACAGTACAGGCCACACATACGTTTACCCCTAATGCTCGCGCTCAACAACCAAATATGCCAGAAGCATCTGGCGACTCGCCATGGAACAACGCCTTTGGTGACACGCATAATGTGTTTGGCCGATGGTTGGTCACAAAGTGCGCACAGCGCATGGTGAGATTGGCGATGAGCATGATGCATTTGCTGTAAACGTAATGCGCCTAGCCATTCGCCATATGCGTTGTTTGTGTGGCACAGGCACATAAAACAGATGCCAAGTCTGTGCAATGCAGACGCTATCCCCGCAGTCCCACCACCACCTGCAACACGTGTCAATGGGGAGGCCGTTGTCTTATGTAAATAAGATGGTATGAAAGCTTTGACAATAAGGACGGTACACGCTGATTTGTAATGGAGAAAACAGATGTATATCAGAACTTTCCACAAAACTAAACGTTTGTTTTCTACTGTCATTGTAGTAAGGTTTATGTGGGTTCAAATGAAATCCACTCTGCACTTGCTAATTGTACTGCCAAGACCAGTGGGAGTACAATTAGCAAGTGCAGAGTGGATTTCATTTGAACCCACATAAACATTAATACAATGACAGTGTAGATAAGGCATGAATGTGGTGGTCATCCAAACAAATGTTTTCTTGTTTTGGCATTAAACACATGGCAATATACAGTAGTAATTGGACATACACATAACGGTGGCCAGCTAACTGATAGGATCGGTCCTCGTTTGCCCACCCATTTTTCCCATTGAATCAAAATGGTTGAACACACCAACGTTTTGTTATAATGTTACTTTGTGACAACATCCTAGACCAGCGTTGAAACTGTCACATTCGATTGATAATTATGTGATACATTGTAACAGTCGTGAATTACTGGAGCTATACTTTGCTGTTATGCAAGCTTTGAAATCAGAATAAAACTGAAAATTAATTTTTGAATACTGTAAAATCGAAACAAACAAAACAAGCATTTATTTAGCAGTGAGATAATTGCATATTGAATTGATATTTTGAAAAGTACTGAACAGACATTTGTTCACCGAAATTAATATGGCACTTGACGGACAAGACAAAGAACAACTTTACAGCCTTTACAAATACACCGCCATTGATATGGGAATGGGCGACACTCAAAGCCTCGTGAAGCCTAAGCGTTTCGAGGCTCTGTATTTCTTTGAAGCATATATCACCCCCCCCCCCCCCATCACGTACCAAAAGTTAACACTATAGTGAATACTTCCGTTGTACTCACAGGGTCACACGGCACAATCACATATACTATAGAACTTGAATCATAGATGTGAATAGTAGTGTATACATGATCATGCACTATAATATTTCATATTTATTCTTTGATAGCTATCAAGGCCTGTTTTGTAATGTCTTTGTGTGTTAAAGCTTTACATAAATAGATACCATATGTATTTTATTTATACATATTTTATGAAAACTATTTGACGTCAGCGCTTAACCCTATGCGAAATTTTATCGGGACACAAGAACAAAAGAGGGGTATTGTGACATAAGTCACAGAGACAAAACACGGTTTGACAAAGATGACTATGAGGCGTACACTTCCACACACTGATAGTTTGCAAAAGCCGAGCATTTTTTTACACATGACGACGAGACATGATACATATGACAGATGCATGTTTCTTTGCTACCACCTGTCAATTTGATAATTTTTTTTCACTTGGCGAGAATGTGTACATGACCCAACACACACACACACACACACACACACAGATATATATATATATATATATATATATATATATATATATGTATATATCAAACCATTACCTCGTTGTTTGCCTGCCTGCACACCAGTTCATGCACGGAGCCAGGCAAACAATGCAGGATATTTGGTTTAAGCAGATTACGACGAGAGTTATTTTGCATTTATCCCCTACCGTCCATTAAGACAGATAAAAAGACAATTTAAATACTTGTAGATATTTTTTTCTTGATGTCATTAGAATGCATCAGAGTTTGCCAGTCATGCCGCGGATATGAAAATCAGAAAAAAGTGGGTCGGACAAAGACCTATTGGCAGATTTTTATTTATTTATTTATTTATTTATTTATTTATTTATTTATTTATTTATTTATTTATTTATTTATTTATTTATTTATTTATTTATTTATTTATACATTCATTCATTCATTCATTCATTCATTCATTCATTCATTTATTTATTTATTTATTTATTTATTTTTCTTTTGTTTGTTTGTTTTTGAACGGCCTTTGCTCCGGCCCAAAATGTCGCCGAAAATTCACTCTTTGATTGTTTTTATATGGAGTTAATTTGGTGGAGAAGAGAAATTGGAAGGCCACTTTGCCTTGGAATGTTGTACCAGCAAAGATCCCAAAGTGCAGCCGCAAAGCTTAACTTACTTAGGGCCGTCAGATTGGTCCCATCACCAACGGCAGCTTTGCGAACATTTCCCGAAGGAACGAGGCATTGGCTATCTGCTACGCCAGCTTGGACTAACGATGAAGACAGAGTCTGGAGGGTCTTTTTAGACAGATATTAGGGGTCTGTGGAAAGAAAAAAAAAATCCGTGGAAAATGCTGCACAAGGTGTTCTGTTGATTCCTGCCTGCTGTTGTATAATTGATCATGGACTGCAAGAAAAAGAAAAAAAAATCTTTGATTACACAAATATGGTAAAAAGTAGTCCCAAAGTAGGTTTTTAATGTAATGTGGTACAATATATATATATATATATATATATATATATATATATATATATATATGTAAGTTTAAATTAGGAGCACTGTTGAGACCCACCAACAAGTATAGTTTTGAAAGTAAAAGGGTGTAGTCTAATGACCCACTCATACACGTAAATGCCAATACAATTTATTTTTTGGCAAAAAAGATGAACGGTATCTTTGGTGATGTTATCACCACACACATCACACATTTGTTTCATAAAGACCCACTTTATGAAGGATATTGTTCAGCTAAATCCAGCATATGCAAAGTTTTGCATGGATGACAGACGTGTGGTGGCTCTGAGAGACATATGGATTGAACTTTTTGCAAGTGTGTACATTGTGTTAACAAAAACTTTGAAGCATGATTTGTCGTCAGCTTGTGTTATTCTAAAAAAAAAAATGGTTCACAAACACGGAAGTTCCTAAGCTGTACTACCATGCTAAAAGTCTAAACCAAGTTGTCTATTTGTGCAGAACGCAGGAGGCATCAGCAAGATATGTAACTTCAATTCGGGTGATGAGCTGGTGGAAACAATGTTCCTAATCTCGATATAGCAACTGAAAGCTCCCCACAGATAAGGTGCGGAGTGGGTAGCAAGGAAAACATATTCTGTATAAATAAACATGAAATAAGTTTATGAAAAATCTAAAAAGCTGGGATCACCGCCATTATTAAAATATATGAAAAAAAAATATTAAAATATATTCTGATATAAAATGTGTGCGTTCTCTGAACAGTGGGCCCCCACGATAAGGCCGAACATCCGAACTCTGCCGAACAACCGAAAAATGCATAAATCTACCACAAATGGGTTCTGTGATCTGTAATACATTGTTATAAAATAATAATCGTCCAAATGGTAAAAGCCCATTTCGACCAGACAATCCAAGTACCACATGCGTCGCATGCAGAACTTTCAAATGTTGTGTGTAAAAGAATTGATAATAATAATAATAATAATAATAATAATAATAATAATAATAATAATAATAATAATAATAATAATAATAATAATAATAATAATAATAATAATGCCTAATTTAGTATGACGGAATGCCCTCTCGCGGTGTAAAAATCAACTAAATTAACTTTTAGCTTCATTATAATGTAGATCCAGCTTGACGACCTATATTATTCCCTATTATACATATAACGCAGAATATGGTTCAGGCTCAGGTAAAAGTGGATTTAACTCATCCAAATAAGCTGTACCGGCAAATACCAACAAGCAGCCCTTGCTGAAATGAATCCCGGCAATATTTTGGGAATCAGGAGGAAACAATGTTGAAACTGGGAATATTGTAGAAAACTGAGAAAATATTGGGATTTTAATGCGGACGTGCTGTGGATATAACGGGGCAATGGTGCAAACATTGTGGAATGACTGTGTTTACAGTAGACTGTCCCAAAAATATTGTGGTAGAACTGAGAATACTGTGGACTGGACCCGGGAATATCATGTACATTGTGGAAATCATGTGGGGTGTTTTTAATATCGGATACAATGTGGACAAATATTTTTCTT
This sequence comes from Hermodice carunculata, assembly GCA_964020975.1. Taxonomy (NCBI): domain Eukaryota; kingdom Metazoa; phylum Annelida; class Polychaeta; order Eunicida; family Amphinomidae; genus Hermodice; species Hermodice carunculata. The sequence continues at coordinate 26,446,885 of OZ026626.1, forward strand.
CACAACATCAAATATACTTTATAGGGGAAACACTGTGGAAGGACATTTCTGGTCAAGGTTTCATGGCAGGAATATTGTAGGCCCAAAGAGTTTGTACATGTTGTACAAGTCTATCCCGGGAACTCTGTGGATGCTATCAAATTTTCTTAAATCAAACCCTGGAAACTATGTATTGCCTTACAAAAGTTTAAATCACATTGTGGGCAACATTTTGTTTTTAAGTCTTACCTGGGAACTCTGTGGCTCTTTGTAAATTTTCAGAATGATGTCAGAAACTCTGTGGATAACCATGGATTTACTGCGAGTAGGCTTGAAACTCTGTGCGTCTCCTAGAAATGTCAAACTCAATGAAGCTGGGAATCCAGAGGATAGCCATAAAATGTCTAAGTTACCTAGGAGCTTTGTGCCTCTTTATGTAGTGTCAAAATTATCATACGGGGAACTCCATGGATAAGCAATCAATTTTTAAGTCTAAATCTAAAACTGTGTGGATGACCAAGAAATGTCAATATAAAATCCCGGAAACTGCAGTGATATACCTTAAGTTTTTGTAAGTTCATCTTGGACACTGTTTGGTTCAATATCGTTGCAGATTTGAAGGTATAGAGAAGCACATGACTTTAAATTCAGCTACAATTGTCCTAACATGTCTTGGATCATTGTAGCTTCCTGATATCATATTTAACATGCTGGATTACTCAGTAGCAATACAAAATGAGTAAATAGTTTTTTTTTTCTTGTTTGTTTGTTTTTGTTTTGTTTTGTTTTTCCACATGATTAAACATTTGTCACAACTTTAGAATGCGTGTATACTATCTTAACATATCATGGATCAAAAAGATATTTTTGCTTTTCAACCTATAGTCAATGGAAGTTCTGTGCACACGCACATATGAATAGTACATTGCCTTTGCGAGTGCAAATTGGTACATGCATGCAGACTACTAAGCAAATAAATAACTGACATGCACAACATACATATAGTGCTACATGCACGCAAATTGATTCTTAAAGTGTTGTTTTCCAAACTGTTGTATTTACATTGATGAATATGTTACAAGTCTAGCTGCTCTGGAATTACAGATCTTGCTTTGTCCCAAGTGCTATTAGATGTACATCTACTTTGAAATGTTAGTATGATCAGTTGCTGGCTATATTATGGTCACGTTTGCATAACTGGAACATTGTGGTCACAACTGAAACCTGGAACACTGTGGACATGTCTATATGCCTGGAATATTGCCCCAGTCAAAAAGAAGGATTCGTTTTGGTTTCTTTATGGATTCCGATAAAACAATTTATTTTAGATTCCTTTTGGATTTCATTAGCCCTGTGTTATCTTCATGACCAGTTAGAATTTCCTTCGGCTCTAAAATTCATTGAATACAGCTAACTATTAATGAGGATGGAATGAAAACGATTCCCATGTCCTGAAAAAAATAAAATAAAATAAGATAAAAACACACCCCAAAAGTAATGTTCCGGAATGCTGGTGCATTTATATGATTTTCATATCTTGATTAAGAATCCAGAAATAATGTTTTAGAGGAATCCTTGTACATGCAAGAAAGGATTCCGTGTCATTAAAAGGAATCCACATGTAATGTTAAGGAAGCCTAACAGTTCCCTTGAGAGGATTTCCATACAATTAAAAGGTGTCCAAATGTAATGTTAAGGAAATATAAGTTCTCCTGAAAGGATTCCATACGATGAGCAAGAATCCAAAAGTAATGTAAGCTTACACTGCTACACAAGATGGTCACATTAAACCGGGGCACATGATTATACCCATGTGTGTAAAATATAATACACAGACTGGCTTTGAACATTTGCGTGTAATGTCCAGATCTTGTCTTCTTAAAACCAAGGAGTGTAGCCTCCTTGTTAAAACGAAATCGTGTAACTGCAATATCAAATATACAGCTACAGAGGCTAATTCTATATGTGTATTTTCCCCATATGCATAGATGTAGATGCTAATACATACTTGAAGCAGCAGGAACACTTACACGAATCCAAGTTTTTTTTAGATATATGTAATGTATGCAGTGTTCAACCAAGCACATATTCTCACTGTACTTTTACCTCAGAATGTTTTGTGCATAGTCTTTTTTGGTTACATATAGGTTTAACTGATATACGATGGTTAGATGAAAAGTTGAAAGCTTAGTTGTGAAAGACACACACAAAGTTGGTTGTTTTAATTTATTTTTCATCATAGCGCCCTTCCACGTTCATACACTTTTGCCAGCAACGCTGCAAGGCCTGGATGCCACTCAAGAAAAAAAAATCTTCTGCCTGCTGAAAAAAGTCATTCACAGCAGAACTGACGTCATCGCTACTAGGAACAAATGGCAACCTGCTTGTTCTCTTTTTAATTTTGGAAAACAGATGGAAGTCTGATGCGGCAAAAAAGGGTGAATAAAGGGGGTGGTCAACAAGTTTGAAACCAGATCAAAGGATAGCTGACATGGCAAGCGCCGATTTGTGAACAAGAACATTTTCTTGGTGGAACAGGACTCCTTTAGTGGGCATTCCCTGCCCTTAAGCTTTGATAATTTCCCGCAACTGCCCAGTAGGTCATCATTTTACCTTCCATTGATAGTTTGGCCTTTTTCAAGACAGTCAAGCAGCAAAATACCCTAGGAATCCCAAAGAATAATGCCATCGCCTTTCCAAAAGAACTGATTGGCATTTGTATGTGTGTGTGTGTGTGCGTGCGTGTTTGTGCATGTGTGTGTGGCGAGGGGCTATCCCAGATGCTTGCATTGTTGAGATTGAATTTTTGTTTCTGGCTCAAAGAGATGAATCCACGTCTTATCCATGGTTACAAATAAGGTCAAAAATTCCTCTGAAGCTGCTTTAAAGCAGTAAAATTGTCAAGAGATGCCAGGAAATCTAACAAGTTTCTCATCCGCTGTCAGGATTTTCGGCACCCATTTTGCAGAGACTTATGTCATTCCCAACTTGTTGGTGATAATGTGCTCAACTGTCTCATGAGAGATGTCCATAACCCTCTTAATTTTTCCAGTCGTCAATCTTCGATTAACCATCACTGTGTGACGCACCCAGGTAATGTTGTCTGGAATGGTTGCTGTTGAAGGCCTTCCTGGATGCACGTCATCATCAATGCTCATTCTGTCATGCTTAAATTCTGCAACACACTTCTAAACATGGGAAAAGGAAGGGGCATCATCCCCTAAATCATGTACCTATGTTGAGGTTAGCCCTTTCAGCGCCAGGTACTCGATAACGGCCCTAAAGCCATGTTTGTTTATTTCTGTGATTTCAATGGGTAGGTTTACAAGCTACTCTCCTACATGGACAATAATCACGATACAGTTGCTGTTCTTTTGTGTGTGATTCATTAAACGATTGTACTTTCCGAATGCAACAGTTTCAATCTGATTGATTTATCCAGCTTGAAACTTTTTAGCCAGCCATCTCAACCCACCTTGGGGCCTCGCACGTGTGTAAACTTGAAGAGACAGATAAGCCGGCATGTGTCTCCACAATTCACCATGCATCCGCAAAAAAAAATAAAACAAACAAACATCACGTGACAGCTAGGATAACAGACATCCAAAAAGAATGCAAGGGAATCCAAAGTAAGGCAAGTCACCCCCCAAAGGATTCCTATCATAATGCAAAAGAATCCAAAGTCATGCTACCATACCTCTCTTCTCGTGAAGGAATAACTTTTTCCAAGGAATCCAAATGAATGATTAAAAAATCATAAAAGAATCCAGGTTTGCCTTAGAACTGCACAAGGAATATAAGTGAAATCCAAAAGGAATCCATTTCCTTGGGTGAGGTTGTGGTCACAACCAGTGCCAGGAATATTGTAGTCACAACTGATACCAGGAACGCCGTGGTCACGTTTACATAGCACGAATTTTGTGATCATCACACCAGTATTTATGTGGATGCACCATGGAAATAAAGTGACACTGGTGAAAATTTGGTGGACAAGGATGCCAATCAACAATACTGTGGGCAATGGACTACCCTGATAATATCTTGGTGAAACTGGGAATATTGTGGACAGGAATCCTTGAACAATGTGGTTATAGTGTGGACATACAGATGCTGGGAATATTGTGGTCAAAAACATATTCTGGGAACATTGTGGCCATTGTGGAAATGCTGTGGACATAAAGATACTGAGAATATTCTGGCAAGAACTGATGCCGTGCCACAGCCAAGGAACCCTAAACGATGGAAAATGCTAGGAAAACTCGGACGAAAGTTCAAAGGAACAGTAGAGACGCTATTTCAAATGTTTACTAGTATGCTATAGAAGCGGAAACCTTCGTCCACTACATGGCCCTTGTCCCTGATATGAGCCTTGCCATGGCTTCAACCAATGTATTAGTTATATTACACTGTTAATTCTTAAAAACAGTCACTGGTTTTAACAGGTCAAATGTTGTCTTAGGATACAACTTTTAAACTGGATCCTTTTTATGTGCCTTGTCCATTTTGTCTATCTTACTATCCTATTCAATTTTTTTCAGTATGGTCTTTTACACCGCACTAAATCAAGCTTGAACGTCTGTTCCTTTACTTTGTTGCGTAAATAAGATTCTGTATATATTATAACCGTTCATATTGCTTTATACAACCTGTATTGATGCTTGCCACCTTGAACTCTTTCATGGCTGCATTTCTACCAAGCTTAGCCTCTTGACACTTAATTTCTATGCATGTTTTTCAACTGTTTTGACCCATTTGATTCTAAATTTTGTATGTAAAAATGCTTTTCATGATATTTACTCCAACCTGTCAGCACTAGCAATATATATTATGGCCTTTATTTTGTAAGGTCGGTATCAAGGTCATTAGGTCACTTTCAAGATCAAACTTCAGAACATTTAGCAGCTATCCTAGAATTAAAGTCTTGAAACACACAAGGCAAGAGATGTGTCTGAAGCCCCCATTTATTCTATAATTGACCCGTTCCTGTTTTTGTCAGTCTGTCATATATGTTTATAGTAAATACAACAAATAAAGGTGTACATTATTATGTAAGGATTGTTCATCGCTTGTGCTACATAGATTTTTTTTTCAAACGTCAGTTTATACAGGCAAAATGTAGGTTACAAACCTTTCCTCCTGCACAAACCAACAATTCATAGCTATAAATGTTTAAAAGGAAATTAATTTCAAATTATATAAAAAAACTACTCACGTACATTCCTCTCTTTTTAGTATGGCCAGTTTTAGGGCAAGAAGTCAGAAGATCATTTTTAAGATCAACTCTCATATAATTTAGAAGCTGTCTTCATGATCGGCTACAGTCGGATCCCGTGGCCTATGGACAATTCAACTACAGTCGTTTTCTGCGATGAAAGAGATAATTTCCCTTCAGCTTAGGTACCACCAGATATATTACACCACGTGAGAAAACGATGATTTCATATGCCATGTGTTTCTTCCTGTGCTATTTTATATGTGATTCTCAAGCCGAAGGTATGTTGAATGTGTTAATGCTCACAGTTTATCCATCACAACCTTGTACTTACATGTTATAAGCACTTATCTGCATAAAAGTTGCCATTTGCTTTTAGATTTCAGTACACAAAAATATAAAGTAAAAGCTGAATAATAATCTAGTTGTAAGTCAAAAAGAGACTGCGTGTAACACTGCCCTGTGCTTATAAGCTCTTGAAAATGTCCCAGGACAATAACTTCATGTGGAGAGCTGAAATAAGAGACCTAATTCAGAGCAATTGACCACAAGTCACAGGGCAGATTTTTTGTAAAGTTTGCATAGTACCTGCTTGCAGCTCCACAACAACTCATGCATGAGCATTTTTCAAAGCTAGACGTTATAATTCCTTATACAATCAGTATAACTGAATTCATTAATGAATTGACAAGGTTAACTGGAGAGTGATTCATAATATTTTTTGCATGATTCTCATGATTTAGATTGTAAGACCACAGCTTCAGGTGCAGACTACATGGGAAAAATCAACGTCACCAAATATGCCCAGCCTTGTCAAAGATGGGACAAGAATTCACCCCATATCCCGATGTGCTGCACACCAAGCCAGTTTCCGGATAAATCACTAGCAGATGCAGCAAACTACTGTCGCAATCCGCTCCCATTCAAAAGAAAAGAGGGGCCATGGTGCTACACTACTAATCCTACCCGTAGATGGGATTACTGCAATATACCATTATGTAGTGAGATTTAATCGATTCTATAATTCCATAATGACGTTTTACATGCATTGACTCTTGTAGGACATGCCCCCCCCCCCCCAAAAAATAGTAATAATTAAAAATTATTATGATGTTTATAATAATAATGATGACAGACAGACAGACAGACAGACAGACAGACATATAGATAGATAGATAGATAGATAGATAGATAGATAGATAGATAGATAGATAGATAGATAGATAGATAGATAGATAGCCAAAAATAGACCAGACAAGCAAAAGTTTCTCAGCAATACTTCCAATGGGTATTCAAACACAGACATTGCAAAATGGTTAGGAAATGCTTCTCATTCATTTTACATTATTCGGATACTTTTAAAGGGATTAAATAAGAAATACACTTATCTAGAATATCTTTACATTATCCACCATGTTTTAATAATGATGATGATGATGATGATGATGATAATAATAAAAAGACGGCGATGATGGTGGTGGTGGTGGTGGTGGTGATGATGATGATGATGATGATGATGATGATGATGATGATGATGATGATGATTATTAGCCGTACTTCTTGAACATAGCATGCTTTTTGAGAAACTTATGTTTTTCGCCTTTCTTACCATATGTGATTAGGCTTGTAATTTATATCAAATATTAGCATCATCTGTCATTTCAAAATTCTGTTCTTATTTCAGGAAAAGTCTTTGCATTCGGAGATTTAGTTATTGACGGTTCACCATCAGATACCCGCACTTATTATTTTATTCCTATTCCCTCCATGCGGTCCCCATTCAGTGGAAAGTTGGTAAAGTGGATATTCTGGACTAAGAGAGCTGGCGCTGTTTCATTTCAGATATGGAGACCCATTATACAAACAACACATGGCAAATATTTGCTCGTACATACAACAGAAACCTTAACATACAGGTGTCAGGGCCGGCATACCTTTGAGATAAACGCATATGTGCATGTCAAGAAAGGAGATGTTATAGGCTTCAGGTTCATTGATGGCACTCCAATACCCAGGGCACCAACGGCCTGTCAGAAAGGACAATTGCATGGAAATCTTTATGAGACAAACATAATTTTGACTATTGGCTCCAAGATTTACTTCACTGCACCTGGCGGATGGGGAGCCTGTTCTAATTCTCCATTTTACATCGTGTTAGAATACAGCGGTAGGTGTATTAATTCAGCTAGTGCTGTATATATAATCCATTAAATGGTGTGAAGTTTTTCACTGCGATGTGGTCGTTTCCATCACCACCTGCCAAAATTATGAGAATCATACAATATACAGTATCTGTTGAATGTTGCTCACTTATAAGATGCAGTATGACTTATAAAGCTGTCCTCCAGCAATGTCTCAGAACGTTCTAAAGTGCATGAAAATAGCAGACAAACATGAACAGACATTGGAGATGGAAGCATTTTCAGAATAAGTTTTTGAGTGACAATTTCCATTGATCTAAAAATGTTCAAGCTATATACTAGTAAATATTTCTTCTTCTTCTTCTTCTTCTTCTTCTTCTTCTTCTTCTTCTTCTTCTTCTTCTTCTTCTTCTTCTTCTTCTTCTTCTTCTTCTTCTTCTTCTTCTTCTTCTTCTTCTTCTTCTTCTTCTTCTTCTTCTTCTTCTTCTTCTTCTTCTTCTTCTTCTTCTTCTTGGGTCGCAGATATTCGAATTTTAGTATCATGAATTGAGGTAAAGGCTGTGGTTCAATCGAGATCAAGCCAATATATTGCTAGGAGATTTTAGCCACAATACGAAACTGATGTCAGTCATGTGCACAGCTCTATCAACCACAAAAATCAGCTACATGTACCTGGCACTTCTTCATCACCAATTTGATGCAATGTATGGTGTAAAAGTGTATATATATATGGGATGTTGAATAAAACCATGGTCATTAGGTTAAAGCTCACATTTTAAATCAGGTATATACACCGATTGAATTTAAGTTACAACAGACTTGTACCAACTGCATGTCAAAGTAGCTCATATTAATTTATGGAATATACCAGATGCATCTGACGCTTTTAAGAGTCATGCTGTAATTGTGGATGCTATGCATAGTATGTTTATAGCATGGATTTTATTCACTGGATACTGTGTGTGTAGAACTGAGCAATGATTCCTGGGCATGAACTGACTGTTTCGAGTATACAGTCTTTAGGTGATGTACAGCTAGCCTATGATCAAACGTGAGCAACAGCGCTGCAGCTTTTACCTAAGTCGATTTTCAGCCAGCTCAGATTATGGGGTGTTTGTAACCCATCCTCCATATGTCTAAAAGTTCTAATGTTTCAATTCCTCAAAACCGTCTTCTAGCTGCCCTCTAAACTTAATGGAGTTCTACCAGGTGTGAACCTTTACCTAGCTTGTTTCATTGGACCTGCACCATTAAGTTGTGCAGTTTTATGAGCATGTTTGTTACTTTCACGCTAAATCTTTAAAACAAATCTTATCTTACAAAACTGCATTACCCATTGCTTTGAAATTGCAGAAGCACATCTCTTCAGACAGATCGATATCATTTGTTTAAAAACAAGTGTTTTTTTTCCACTTTCATCCATGTGCAGGTTTTGGTGTATTTTGTTATTTTTATGTTTTCAAGAGCTTCAGCTAGATTGTGCTATAAGTCAGTTAAATTCACTTTGCAAAAGGGTCCAACAAATATGTGCACTAGATAGTGCCCCACCGGGATTTTCAACGAACTTGTAAAGGTAAACAATATCCCTATATATTGTTATGCAAGTCGGGGGGGGGGGGCTGCATGGCTACTCACTTTTTTGTCCTGTCCTACAAAATCTCTAACCTTTAATCTTTAATCCGCCTTTAAATACTTGGTGATCTACCTATGATCCTGTTTTACCAAACCGGTCCAATCAATTTGTCACGCTCTAGTGATTATTCACTTTTTGATGGTTTAGCTCGTTTTTTGTCAATACAAAAAAAAAAGGAAATATAATAAAAATAAATGAATAAATAAATAAATAAATAAATAAATAAATAAATAAATAAATAAATAAATAAATAAATAAATAAAATAAATTGTCAATGAGACCATTTGGCGTATTTCTTGGAAATGGCATGGAAACACTTCCCTGGAATGATGTCAACTGATTGTGCACCCCACCACTTTTTAGCTCTCTTTACCAAAGATCGCAGAGGCAACGCGACCGCTCATGTCTGTCTAAACTTTTGCTCGGCTGCGCAATACCGTCCACAGTTTTCAAGTTAGCCCCATATGACTCTCAGAACTTGTAGGGTGTGTAAAACTAATGGCCGCTTTCGGAATAGGTGGCGCCACCTACATTATTATGTCATATAGGGTTCAAAATGTGAACATCTTGTGAACACTCGAGCATCTTTAATTTTTGGCAAATCTTCATCAATGCTGGTGGGCTTGTGGGTGAGGTCATAGTCTAAGTTGGTAATGATATTAGTAGCGCCAACTGTAATTTGACGGAAATTATTGGCCAAAATGTGTTTTAATATGTAAAATTCTATATTTTGGAAAGTAAATGGGTTAGACTTGCCCAATTTGTACGATGTGATTGAGTTAGGCCCATGTAATTTGTAGGAGTGATAAAGTGTATAAAAATCTTTATCGGCATCAATGTAGGTGGCGCCACCTATAGTATTATGTAGCATATAGTTCAAATGTGAAAATTTTGTAACCGCAGTACTGTCCACATTTTTTTTTTAGTTAACCCAATATAACTTTCAGGACTTATATGGGGGGGGGGGGGGTCAAATCTAGGTTCTTTGAGATATTCTTCACGACACCTACAATATTGTGCATTTAAGGGGTCAAAATATGAAACTGCGCATACAACAATATTCATCACAGCAGTGGCACAAATAAGCTATGATTACATGCAGAGGAAAGTGCTATCTGGTCGACAACTTTTACGTGAAGGTTTATATTTTCAGAAGCCACTTTGGGACTCGCAGCTTTGAAATGAATAGGTGCAATATAGCCACAATACCAGCAGAGCATTAGGCCCATGGGCCTCTTGTTTCATGAATCATTTTGCATGTGTTTTCACTATTTTCGACTTCTTTTTTTCAAATACGTCCTTTAGATTCTGCTGAAACTTGTAGAATGTACGTTATGGAAAGGCCAAACAAAGCTGTCACTTTGGTGGTTAAACTCCATAGCCTTGTTTTTTAAAGATTCTTTTAGTTCCCTCAAATATCGGTGAATGCATACGTTCATATTTATAAAAATGTTAGTCAATTAGATTTAAAATCGCCAGTCACATTTTGAAAACTTTCGTACACAGTAACTTGAAACTCTGTGCCGATGTTACATAGATAGGACTCTACTGTGTTTTCAGTGACCTTTATTATTATTATTATTATTATTATTATTATTATTATTATTATTATTATTATTATTATTATTATTATTATATGTTTGCAACCAGCAGGACTCGAACCTGCAACCCTTGGCACCGGTCGCCTACCTGGAATGGGAAACACACATACCCACAGGACCAATCCCTATTCTTGAAAAGAATAGTTAAATGGAGGTAGATATGTTTAAGTGCCATATTAACACGATGGTGAAGCATATGTACTTTATTTCCAGGATCCGGGACTTAAACCCAAAAGCATTACGGAAATGCCCAAAATATATATTTTATGTTCGAAACAAGCAGGACTTCAACCTGGAACCTTTGGAATCAGTCGCCTATCTGAAATGAGAAACACACATATTCACTTGACCAAATCCATTATTGTTATAATTATTAACTGTTACTATTGTTGTTATTATTATTATTATTATTATTATTATTATTATTATTATCATTATTATTATTATTATTATTATTATTATTATTATTATTATTATTATTATTATTATTATTATTCATTTGATTTCATTTTTGCGATGGCGGGGGGCAAAAAAGTTAAAGAAATGATACACTGGTTGGCCAATACCTCACAAATGGTACAGTAATCCTTGGTAGCAGTGGAGGGCAATATGTGCAAATTTGGCACTGCAGATGTCATTAATTTTTTTTTTACTGATCTGTGCCTATTAGTGAATTTTGACTCTTCCTAGTCCTTAACCAGAAGCGGGGTTCTCCTCAAACCTAACGAAAAATACCAATAGCTTAGTTCCGAGATAGGGACAATTTTTGCCACCGGTGGCGCTGACTACTCTGTTCCCGCGAAGTCACGGACGTTTCTCCAAGTCTTGGGGGCCACTTTCAAGTCTCGCCAATTTTCTCCATTGGGTTAACACGGGAAAGTTGGTGTCATTTTTTTACGCCGGTTATTTCAATAACCTACAAGTGTAACTCCAAGAAAGCATGCTAGTGTACAACTGCAGGATGTACCTCAGATAGCAGAAAACATGGTCACTATGAAAAATATTGACACAAAACCTAAGACAAAACCTATACAAATCGGGACCTGCATTGTGGCACAACTAAACATGCATTAAGTCACCCTTGATTGACTCGGTGAGTTCTGAGGGATTAGCCTAGGGTGCACTTCTGCCAGTGCTTTGGAGATCCTCGCGCTTGGCTGACCACTCACCAGATTAGCACTTGACGGGTGCAATCAGAAATTAACAGTAAAGCACCTGACCTAAATTCGCAATACACTGTTTGCAAACTTTGTTACCTGATCAGTGGCACACTGTAAGCCTTCAAGCATTTTCAGATCAACTATTATTATTTGTTTAAGATTGGCGACATTAAACAAGAAATAAATATCGAATAATTAATATTAAAGCCGGTATGGATGATCCCTTCTTCCGTGACTATTCCCCAGAACTGGTTCGGTGCCTCGCCTTGCAAGGTCTGTCTTGTACAAAGTGCCTTCACATACAAAAGTTTGCATGAAACAAAGTTCGACAGCACGTGTAACTCAACCCCATGGATGTGCCCCTGTTCTGCAAGTTGGAAGCCCCTGGATTTGCCGCACTTCTGAACATTGTTAGGTGTCCAGTAACATTTACTAATTAGGTAGGCAATGACATGGGGCATCTGAGGCACTGGCATTTCTTTCAGGTCTTCTGTCCAGGAGGTTATCGAAGATATGTATGACAAAGCCACCTTCTTCTTCCCATCGGGAAACTCCAATTGAGCTCTCCGCATGTCCATGGTATCATCTTTCTCCTCAAGTAGGTCTTTCTTCACATATTTGTACCCCTACACTCCGCAAATCTTTAGAAACTTCTTAAGGTCAACCACTTTCATCTTTGAGAATTTGTCGTATAGTTCATTTTCCGTCTGTTCAATAACGTTTATCGCCGCTCCTCCGTCGTCCGTATTTCCCACCATGTTCACTGAACCTGAACGATCACTGTTGCATGTCGATTCTCTTATGGGTTTCGCTGTCACGCTGTGTTGGTCATGGCCTACTATTACCCCGGGAAAGCTTGACTGCGGAATTGCGTTACCAGGCATGTCGGGCATTCGTGGAGGGCAAAATCTACCATGCAAAGCCTGGTGTTAAAAGAAATCCCTAACTCGGAACGCCCGTATTGACTCAATTTTCACAAGATGTTTCTTTGTTGCCATACTATCATTTGCTAGTTTATTAGATTTTCATTAAATCAGGTAATGATTAACAAGAGTGCAAGTGAGCATGGCTTTTACAAGGCTGCTAGTGCCCATGCAAGTAGGTTTCCTTACAGCTGTAAATCACCTCAACTTCAAATATTTTGGGATTGTGCCGTGGATGTATATCAACTAAGTTTGTTTCTGATTTTGTGACTGTGGATATTATAACTTCACATTAAATGTAACTTTATAATAGTGATATAGAGCGATTTGTGTATTTGGCGTGAGAATATGAAATATGTAATGATGTTATGTTTACCTACAGTACTGGACACCACTCATTCTTTGCATTCTGTTGTATGTTTCAGTAAATGTCACATTTGGCAATTCTATAAAACCAGGTGGAATACTTGATGCAGGCCACCAGGCAATTGTTATACCTAATCCTGAATGGGGCGCACCTATCACAGGCCAAGTGATTGAATGGCTATTTTTCAGTAAAAGCAACGAATCCGTATTACTTCAAATTTGGAGACCTGTAACCAGCGAAAGCAAAATGAAATATACTTTAGTTTGCAGGACCCCAAAAATGTTCTTTCAGGAGCCTGGAATATACCACATAAAAGCAGCGAATGGAACAGAATGCAACATTCAGGAAGGAGACAATTTGGGGATTCAGTATTTTGAAAATGGTGCCATTCCTTATGTTAAAAGGGAGTGTGGCAAGGAAGAAACACCTAGTCTGGTCCATACACTTAACCTGACAAAGGAAATAAGAGCTGGTGAAACCCTGAATTTTAATTCGATTTACCAGTGCAGGGACTATTCACTGGCTGTCGTTTTGGCAAAAAATGGTAAGAGAACAAAAGCACTGCAAGAAAGTCCTGCAGCATTTTTACTGCGAGGCCACCAGCAGGGCCATATGGCAGTATTCTAGTTAAAAATAAAAAAAATAAAATAAAAAAAAAAAAAATCTTGGAACATACTCAGTTGGAGAACACAGGCTGCCACCAGCAAACCAGCGTAATTAAAGGCTAATACCCCTGTGGTGTCTACCTTATGGGAATTCCTAAAGCAAAGATTTTGGTTTTTTTTGCAAACCACTTGAATGGCCTAACAAGTGTCAATTCGACCATAGGTCGATTACTTCCTGGCAGTACTGTAATACTGCGCCCACTTCTCATATAATAAATTATAATACAACATAACATTGCATTGCATAAAACAGCATAGCACATTGTTATAAATTAATTAATTTTATGACTTAATAATATGCATGTGACAATATATATGTATATATATATATATAAATTGGAATGATGTTCAAGTGTGGTCTTTGTGTGTGAAGTTTTGGCATCTGATATTTTCCTGCTATTCAGTTTTATAATCAAAGTAAAGCTTATGTACACATATTTTTATATAAAAGTTTAAAATACTCTTTGCTTCGCATTTAATCTGTAATAAGTGATAGAATGTCATATATGTCACTCCCAAGTGGCTAATACAAACATTTGTGCGTGGGGGTATTTATGTTCTTAAATGTTTACATAATTTGTGGCCTATCAATTTGAAGTTCTCATTTGAGCATATACCTCTGTGAATGCAATGCGTTTATGTATTAATGATTTATAATTAAAAAGATTCCTAATTATTGTTGCATGTTGCTAGTATTAAGATAATAACATAACTGTATCACAGAGGGGACGGTTATGCTATTGTGAATGGAGGTCCAGAAAAAATTAAAGTGCACTTATCTTAATATTTTGCAAATATCTAATTCTGCTTGAAGAGAATTATGATTCTTCGCTACCTGTCAGCAATGTGCCAGCCAACTTCACATCTGGCCAGAACGAATATATTGACTCACTACATAAGTTCGCATCAAAATTGGGATTATATTTTGAGGAGAGGTGTAAGTAAAATTAATAGTTTTAAAAAATAACTTTATAATTTACGTCTCCCACTTAATAGTGTCTAAGGCTAATGTAGGAGCATAATTTACATTCTTTTTTTAAATCATCACCACAATAACTAAAGACTGCACAGTTTTCCTGGGCTAAGCACTAAGCCACTGCCAAGGAAGACTGAACAGGATCAGACTATCATACTAATAATCATGTACAATTTTTATTAAAATTGATTATGGTCATTGCCGCCATCAGTAGGAAAAAAACAAACATTATATTTGAAGATCTGCTAATTTGAGGCCGTTAAAAGGTATTAGGATTATAATCTGGTCTCTGTTGAACAAATTATCACTTTTGAGGTCAGCAGTTTGGTGTTCTTATATTAATGCTTAGCCTTGCCATGGACCCGTAGACTTTACAAGAAAAACACCTTTTCAGGCTTATTCAACATCATGCAAAAGAACATACTGTCAATTATGCATGTAAAGTATTAAAGAAAATGAAATGAGGTTATTTGCTGTTTAAATTTAAATAGACATATATAGATATGTATATATATATATACACACACACACACACACACACATATATATATATATATATATATATATATATATATATATATATATATATATATATATACATATTTATATATGTACATATAATGCTTACACGAAGTTAATGGGTTTACGTTCTACAAAATCAGTTTCTTTTATCTAACGACACCTGGATTATAGCTGCAGATAAAATATCTGATACTTAGAGCATGAAGACTTAGGTCAATGATAATAAAATTGAAAACTTCAAGGTTTTATGCAAATTGGTAAAACTTACAACTTTCGAGTTCCCTGATGGCGTTTCATGATCTCAATATATGCTTACCTCTTTGCTCCACTGATACTTGTTGGTACGAAGTCAAAGCCCTAGCACATGCACAGGGAACACTAAAGTGCATATATATATATTAGAGCCTGACCGAACATGTATTTTGAAACTGAACCGGGTACTCGGTACTCGGTACACATCACCGATTCCGAACCGGGCACCGTTCGGGTGCGGTATATGCAATTCAAACATGCCATAAATAAACTTAGACATCTTAGAATGCTCATTTAAAACTTTATTCAAACAGTGGTTTGTAGCTGTTACCCTATCCCACTGGGGCATTACTATTGTTAATGTAATTCATGCAATTAATGCAACACATGTGACGCACTAAATTGCAGAGTAGGGTTTGTTGCATTGTTTAACGTGTATACAAGTACGAAAAGTAACCTCAGTGACCTTCTTATTTAAGTGTATTGCCAGCATTGACAATGATAAACAAACCTGAACGTTTAGTGACTGTAAAAACCGAACCCGAGCCCTGCTTCAATCTTGAAACCCGGTAAGCTCGGGTTCTGTTGTTCAGGTTCGGTCAGGCTCTAATATATATATATATATATATATATATATATATATAAAACGTGCTTCCGATTCCCATGTACACCCAATAGACAGTGACCAATATGCTTGAGAAAACTACAAAAGCATTGAAACAATTCTGTGCAAAAGTTTTGTGTTTTCACCACCAGGGATGCACAGAAAAAACTCATATTACACAACAATTGTAATCTTGTTGCTATAAATTCGATTATTTGCTCCTGTAATGATAAATTCTTACATGGGAAGTTACAGTACACTTCATGATTATACATGATTCACTACAGCAGAGAGTGGTTACCAGGCAGACTTTGTGTAGTGAATCTATGAACATGAACCCATGGAAACGTACTTTTCCTTGCAAACGTTTTACAAGTGACCAATAGTACCCTGTTGTTTGGGAAGTCATAGAGGTGATAGAGTCCATACACCTAAATGTCAGGTGCTTTGTTTAAGATAGTGCAAGTCCGAGTCGTTAATTGTATCGCATCCATGCCACAGAAAGTCAGCCAAACACAGAGCTTGTCTCTTCCATAACAAACCCATATTCTATGGATCGCCAGATACACTTCATATGCAATACACCACATTTGATAAAAACTACAAGATATAATCTAGTTAATTCTGGGTACAACAGAAAAAAAGTGTGTCAGGACTCATCAGATAAATATTTCAGTAAGCAGCATGCAATGGGAGGAAGTCGGGACAACCCCACAGTGGCACAGTTCACAGAAAATGAACTGAAATTACTGGTGGCAGGTGTAAACCAGCAGGAGTCTTTTTTATTTTATTTCATTTTATTCTATTTTACCTTATTTTATTCCATTGTATTGTATTGTATTGTATTGTGTCTTATTTCATTTTATTTATTTATCAATATACTTTATTTCTTTTTTTGCTGGTCAGAGGCAGTTATCATAAGCCACACCATCTCAGCCAAATTCTCAGTATGTGCAGGCAAATCTAACAAGCTTGTCTATAGCTAACTCTTTGTTAGTGCAGCAGCTTTTTTCAGGCTCAGCAATTGTGAACATGCCATTGTTAATTGCCATTTTCAGTGCTTCCATTGCATGCATGTGACTGTGCAACTTTCCATCCTACTGTATATATCCACAGTGTCTTTGTGATTTATTTGTAAATAAATATACATTCTAAGTTTTTGTGTGCTAATATTGACTGACAAAGAGGCTATGTCTTTATCACATATTGACATGAACATGAATGAACATTATAGTCTGATTAGCAAAATGTCAAATACAATTGAATAACTATTGTCCTTGTTGTGGTTTCAGTTTATTTGTAAATATAGAAACCACAGCGGTACCTGCTTTAACGACTGTTTCTTGTGAAAGACCATTTTAGTTTTTAAGCCCAACCTTTCATGACATTGCCCTCTTAGTTTCATGAAATTTAAGACCATCTGTCATACGTGGTGATTTTAGTTTGTCTGTACGGGTGGTCCTAAAATGTAGATTCCACTGTACACAGATTTTCTATTTAGATAACTTTTCCATACTATGAACAAGATTAGGCAGAAAAAAATGCACTTCAGCACAAGTGTGACAGTGTTAGAAATAGAAATTGTCCATTTGTCTGACACAATTTTTTGTGAACAAGTATTTTTGACATAGAACTTCAATATCCATTTATCAATGCAAATCATTGAATATTTATATATTTTTGCTGCTTATGAACACTTAAAAAATATTTGCTATTTTTAACACTGTAGATTAAAACAATGAACAGAAGCAGGCTTACATATTCTCCTACTTGAATCGATAGCTGTTTCAGTTGAAGGTTGTTGCACACTTGTTCTTGGCTTTGGTATCTCTTTGGACGTATTTTAGGCTCTATATTCTCTGTTAAATGGGAACTTTCAAATCCAATAAGATGTCATGAATCTAAAAGTTGATATATCATAGGATGCCAAATTGGGTGTGGAAAGCCACAAAGAAAGCTTGTAAAAAATTACCTTTCTTATATATTGAATATAGCCTATAAACACTGAATTCCATTCTCAATTTGTTCAGTCTAAAGATCCTTCACCGTTGCCCAATAACTAGGGTCAGGGCCTTGCATACTTAAAAGGGATAAAAAAAAAAGCTTGTCCAGGATCACCGTCATGCACAAATCATATTATGCTCACATCGACGATTTTAATAGGGGATGTGCTGAAGAAAATGTCCAAAAGTGAAATCCTTTCATATACTGGGTCAATATATTATCTTATTCATCATGCAGTTCTTTGAACAGAGAAAAAACATCAACAACATACAGATTGGTGCTCAATAGTGTAGCAAACTGTAGCCGACATGTTCTGATGGTTATTTGTATAAACATCCTGATCTTTTCAGTAATTATACAGGAGTTTTACTGCAATTTGGAGAAGAGAAAGTGGGAGTTTGCAGAGAGGTTTTTAAATGTATCACTCATTATTTACAAACCACCTGTAGATTAAAACATGCATCTTTTCATGTAGGTATAAATGGAATTTCCTATGTAAATCATGCCTCGTTTTCTTGATACAATTTCAAAGTCGAAAGCCCTTTTAACCGCCTTATCCCAGCAAATAGTATAGAACTAATTTTTGACTTGCCTGTGTACCCATGTACCAGCTCTTTCTTGCCACACTCCATGGAACACGATAAGAGACATAAAACGTGCCTCAGCGACCAGGTCACAGTGGCTGGTGTAGTGATTAGAACAGTCGTTTCTGCCTGTGGAAATAATCAGTGCGGGTTCGAATCCTGCTGGCGACTTACTCATGTTATTGTTTGCTGTAGTAAAGCAGAGGAAACACCAGTTCTCCATGACAAAATTTGAAGTCCAGCATTCTGGTCATCAAAAGTAATTCTCAGGCAAGAGACATCCAAAGGAATTTTACTAGAAAATATGCATAAGAAAAATCTGACAGTGACAACAAAGGGATGGTTTTAAAAAGAAACAAACGTGTGCTGACTTTTGAAGATATGTCGTCTCCCGCACTTGCAAATATAGCAATGAACCTTACTGCTTAGGAGTATCAGTCACCCTATCCAGATG
Organism: Hermodice carunculata; assembly: GCA_964020975.1. Classification (NCBI taxonomy): domain Eukaryota; kingdom Metazoa; phylum Annelida; class Polychaeta; order Eunicida; family Amphinomidae; genus Hermodice; species Hermodice carunculata. Next base: position 26,465,962 of record OZ026626.1, read on the forward strand.
CTATAGCATCCATACTACAAAGTAGTACATGGATTATATATGCGAGTCGTACACTGACATCCACGAAGCAACTGCTCAAGTTGCTCAAATTGACGAAATTTTGCTGTATGGCAATTTCTAAATCAAACAGTAGTTATTAGACAGTGTCATTACCATATCCAAACCGTAGTCCTAGTGAAACAAATCCAAGTCAATTCCGACCAAAGGCAATGTTCCTTGGTATGTATAGCTGAAACACATAAATCTATAGTTCGTATTTACCCAAAAGAGACCAAAACGTAAGTGTAAAGGTCCATAGGGTCGAATAAGCTATATCTAGTTTAACCATGACAAAATGCAAAAAGTTTTGTTTGAAATTATAGGCCTATTTCAGTAAATTGGTTTGAACAGGTGCATCATTCATGCGCATACAGGACCATACAATTTATGAAAAAGGACCCAAAATTTGCAGCACATCAGAGAATTTGTAAGCGCAGGTTCTTAATTTGTTGAAAATGTCAATAAAATTCAGTATTTAAAAAGGTACTACTTGCAACCACCATCTCAATAATGATCATCATCCATATAAGTCTACAAAGTGACACTAACACCAACATCAACCCATCAAAAAAGCCCCCTAGGTCTAGGCCTAAATTGACCATCAACAAGAATCCAAACAATTTGGTTATATAATTCGATGTGTTTTAGGCATGTGGTTAAAGACATGATGCTGTTTTAAAGGAGATAAACTAAGAGTATTTCAAAAAGAAAAGTGTTTAAATTTTGAAAATATAGTAAGTACAGTGGTTCAAATGTTAAACATCAGCCAGAAGCAAGTGACATTAGGCCTCAAACCATTAAAATGTAGTCAACAATTGCATTACAATAGTCAAAATTTGTAAGGATAGCAGTCACATTTCAAGTTGGTTTCCAAAAGTATTTTTGAAAGGAAATTCAAATGTTCAAGAAAGCATAAGATCCCACAAGTCATCTAATAAGTCAATTATTAGGGTAATAATTTAGAATTCCAAAAATGTAGTATGTCATTGTAAGTTATATTCTTCAGACAATAATAAAAAACAACATCAGTTTCACTATACTTGGAACACTAACTGTACTGCAATATGTGCAGAAAATGCCTGAATGTTCAAATTGTTACCAAATATATAAAAGTTCCATGAAAAAAGAAGCTATGTCTCTCTCCAAACGATCTTTTACTGGGACGGGCGTCTGATGTGGCATTGATATGAGTTTTGCCAGAATATTGTTGACAGTTTTTGACAATTTTATACAGGAATGTATTTCCTCACTTGTTGCCTTGCAGAAAGTGGCACATATCACAACGCAGTGTTCAAGTAAACCACCTTGTGCTTCTTAAGTATCAAAAGCCTGTTCTTGGCAACTGGCCAAAGGACGTGTTGTTGTTGTTTTTTACGTCCGATAGCCAAGATAGTGGTACTTAGCCCCTTCGAGGGGTTTTGCTGATAGCTGAGAATTATCACAATTAGTGTATGTCTTAGTGAATTTCGTATAAAAATGCAAATTCCAGCTGATTAAGCTTAACATTCCTATGTGATCATAAAGTTCAAAGACGTTAGATTTAGGCTGGGAACAGAGTTTCGTTAGAGAAACTGAGTTCAGTTACACTGAAAGAGTTCAATTAGAAACGAGGCTGCACAACTTTTGTCTCTGTCTGATCAAGCAAACTGTGAAAAGAGGTAAGAAGAAAGTTATGTGGCATGTACTGACCCGCAGTCACTGAATGTTCACAAGCTTCACAGGTTTCGCAGTCAAATTATGCCGCTAAACGTTGTGAAAGCTGGGTCAGTTTGTATAATTTTTATGCCAATGTCTGAACAATTTGGTTGCTGAGTTTGTGAATAATTTAACTGTGGGTTTCAAAATATTTAGGGCAATTCATGTCATACAGACACACGCATAGCAGCACCATGATGTAAAACCCCACTCCAAAACTCTATCTGCGCAATGGATTTCTTCTTAATGGAGTAGACGTTACACCAGATCCTATAAATGTCGAATAGGCTTGTTTTCCATACTCAAGTTCGTGTTGTTGTCTATTGTCCAAGAATCTTCATAAAGACCTGTAGAGATCAGAAGTAACACCTTTGCTTGGCTGTTATAGCAATAGGTTTATTGTTGTCCAGTTACATCTCCATCATGAGCACTGCACCATACATAAGTAAGCCAGTCTTGCTCATCATGACTTCTCTGCTTATCTGTGCTCTCTAGCTCAGTCACTCTCCAACTGTTGTTAATAGGCTGTAAACAGCCCCTTTTTGTATTCTTATTCCCAACCGCAAAATAGTTGTTTTCCACTTGTTTGTGCAAGTGTAAAATGCTCCTATCTAGATATAAGCAGTGATCACTAGTTTGACCCAGATAAAACTAGTCAAATCCGTATATCCATATATATATATATATATATATATATATATATATATATATATATATATATATATATATATATATATATACATATATACATATATGCACATGCATCTGTACATAGTCATGGTTGACCCATGTCATTTGGTATTCGTTCTGTCATTAATTATCAGATGAATAATTAATTAAATAAAGAAATAAAAAAGGAATAAAGAAACAATCAAACAAATATACATACATACGTACGTACGTACGTATGTACGTACGTACATAAATAAATAAATAAATAAATAAATAAATAAATAAATAAATAAATAAATAATTCACCTGAAACCTAATATATAGCTCTTATATGTGTTTGAATGAGATTGTCAGTCAAATGATTGTCAATGGGTTCTTAACAGTGGTTAAAAAAAAAACTGCGAAGACAGTCTGATGAAACGCTATCGCCAACGGCATGTCACATCTTTTCTTTATATTTTATACAGGTAAGGCATTTAACCTAGCCAATGAAAGACCTGCATACCAGAAAAATACAAATCTAGCATTTGTGGCAAATCGAGCAGTTGATGGCATCAAAGATGTCCATCTTCTCAGGAGTAGCTGCTCACAAACCTTGGAATCTTACCCTGATCCTTGGTGGGTCGTCGATCTGGAAGGAATTTATTTTATTGAAACAGTGCGAATACTAAACAGAGGAGATTGCTGTGGTAATTGATTATCTATTCAAAGGTCTTATTCACTCCACAAATCGGAGGCTAGGATAGACACTTTAGTTTTTCTGTTGGCGCATATATATATATATATATATATATTTGCTCTCCAAATGGTCAACATCTGCATGTACATTTGTAGCATGGAATCTTGTAGCTGGAAGGCCAGAACATCTTAGGGCTAATTTGAATAACTAAATGTCGTTTCCATATCGTATTTGTTTTACTTCACACATTTTATACGATGCTTGTGATTGATTTGGGGATATCTCAGATTAAATTAACGGTATCTCGTAAAGTATATATATATATATATATATATATATATATATATATATATATATATATATATATATATATATATATATATATATATATATATATATATATATATATGTATGTATGTATATATATATATATATATATATATATATATATATATATATATATATATATATATATATATATATATATGTGTGTGTGTGTGTGTGTGTGTGTGTGTTTCGTTTCAATTACTTTTATTCATTGTGATACAACTTTATTCCAATCAAATTATTGAAATACAAATCTGTTACTAAAACAGCTCACCTTACTCACATTTATATCGTGGTATATTGTACAAGCGTCCATGATAACCATGGATAATTTATTTTCAACTGCCTACAATATATATGCATGTATATATGTATAGTTATGCCTTGGGCGGTTTATGGGCAGAATTGTAATTCTCAAACCGTATCGTGGGAAATTGTTCTGTTTATGGGCAGTAGAAAAATGCCCATCAACCATGTTTACCTTAAATTCAATGTGCTACTTTGGGGGTTTCAGAATGCAAAAATTAGCAAATGCCCAGATATTATGGGAAGCTATAAATGATCAGAAACTTTGACAATCTGTACTTGGTATATACTGCCCAAAGTCCGGTTTGAAGAGTACAATTGACCCGCAGACAATGGGCCTGACCCACAAACCGGTTGTAGGACCTGATTCTTTATATATATATATATATATATATATATATATATATATATATATATATATATATATATATATATATATATATATATACAAATGTAAATATATTGTAGCAATCATTTCTATCTATCAAATATATGTTGTCGGTCTTGTAGGTGAAAAGCTCCACGACTTTGACGTATGGATGAGCAAATCATTTGATCCCCTGAACTTTTCTCTTGAACATGCAGTCCACTTTGCAAGGTACAATGGGGTAGTTTCAAATGGAAAATGGGTCAATCTGGTCTCAGCCAACGGAAGTGTAGGTAGATACATCATCATTCAAATCCTTGGAGCCAATGAAACACTCAGTTTGTGTGAGGTGGAAGTTTTTAAAGGAAGTAAGTTAAGACACTGATGACGGACTATTGTGGACATATGATTATAAAATTGTCAGACTACATACACATTAACTGCCCGTTTGCATGAAATAACAACACATAATTCATTTTACAAATAGTTCTTGCTAGTGTTCTGCTTGGTACAGTCATATCGTGCTCATTATCTTCTGTTAGTTTTAAATATAGTCAAAATACTATAAAATTGGGAATCACTTATGTAGATTCGTAACAATCAATTATCAAATTTGATCGGAATACCAGTCAATTTCACCATTTTGCTTTGTTTCATTGTATGCCAATGGCGTATTTGGGGATAATGACGTTCAGGATTGAGAACTGTATCAAATGCACCAATGAAACCAAGAACTGAAAACACGAAAATGCATGCTTATCGACAATAGCATAATGACGGTTTCACGAAAAGTTTAGAGCTTGTTCAAGACATAACGCCGGGCCCTGATTGCACTATCAGAATTTTAAAGAAAACGTTGTTAAGGGAAATATAATTGAATTAGGTTCCATTGACCATAGCTGAATTCTGTAGAACAGTATAAGAAGTTCCTATGGGTGTAATTAAGTCCTCTTGAATTGTTGGCAAAGAATTGCAATACATTTCCAGGTACTGTACGTGCTCGCATTGACAAAAATCAAAGCATCTGCATCTGCATAACTGCATGAAATGCTTTATTTTCAATATGAAAAAGGTGCTTTTGTGTGTATTGGTTTTCAAATTGTCTAAGTATTCCTTGAAATGAAAGTTCAACATTTTTATTACATTAATGAACACTTCGAGTATTAAAAAGTGGAGGATGGTAAAGTTCCAGGAGCTTTCCCAAGAGTGAGTGAGAATGATTGCTATTTTTGCCACAGTTTTCTAGTAATTTTGTGATTGTTACTGAATAGAGTAATGGTTTTTCGTGATTCAATGTTGGGGAAAGCTTACAAAGTTTAACGCTTAAGGGACTTTTTTTCCGGAAAATGGTAAAAAATGTATGCCATCTATTACATTAACCACTGGGTAAGATCCCATGATACTATATGCAATACAATATATATATATATATATATATATATATATATATATATATATATATATATATATATATATATATATATATATATATATATATATATATATATATATATATATATATATATGTCTTGGGTGGTTTATGGGACTAATTGTAATTCTCAGACCATCTTGTACGCATTTGAAAAATGCCCATTAACCATGTGTGCCTTAAATTCATTGCACCACCTAGGGGGTTTTAGTAACGTAAAAATTAGCAAATCTGCCCAGATGTTATTGGAAGCTATAAATGCCCAGAGAATGTGGTAAGCTATCATTGGTATATACTGCCCACAGTCCGGTTTGAGGATTATAATTGACCTGCAGAAAGTGGGCATGACTCACAATCCGGCTGTAGGACGTATTCCATTGTATATTCTTTGTGGAAACTGTATAATTGCCCATAAACCAAACCCAAGACATATATATATATATATATATATATATATATATATATATATATATATATATATATATATATATATATATATATTTATTTATATATATATATATATATATATATATATATATATATATATATATATATATATATATATATATATATATATATATATATGTATACATATATATATATATATATAAATATATATATATATATATATATATATATATACATGCATACATACATATATATGTGTGTGTGTGTGTGTGTGTGTGTGTGTGTGTGTGTGTGTTTGTGTGTTTGCGCGTGTGTGAAGTCTTTCTGGAAATGTGACTGCTTGAAACTAATAAAGAGCCAAAACCTATTTATTCCCGGAGATTAACCCAATTGCTGCAAGTATGCATTATGAATCAGTATATATTATATATGAATGGAATTAGACCTTTCAATCAGAACACCAGCAGCTCGACAGTTTTAAGCACCTTTGAGCTGTGCAGGGCCCTGCATCAAAGTCCCACAGTGTTAAAATTGGTGTAAGTAACCAATTTCAATTTTCCATATTCGTTTAATACAACCACCTTGTAATCCACACTATTCAGGGCAGGACATGTGCTTTCATGCTCCTGCTCTTCACTCGGCAAGAACATGTAATTATGCAAATATTATATACTGTATATTTTATACTGCCTAAGAAAACACAAAATGATATGTTTACATGATATTTATAAGTACTCTTTCCTGGACGAAAGAATTGAATCTCTCAATGCTGGAAAAAGTAGTGTCAAAGTCGTATTTACAATATGTACTATCAAAAAAAATATAAAACATGAACCGAAAAAGAACTGTACGTTTCAAGAGGTGTCAAACTACCCTTGCTCATAAAAACAAAGCTATCATCACAGTCACTCAACCAAAATAAAAATATCTTAGGATGAGTCTTGGGTCAACATGCGAGAGCAAAGGAACCATTCTGCTCTCAAAATTCTACGTTATGACTGCAGCTGAAGCTTGAAACTGAGTATTGTCACCACATTTTGGTGAAGTTACAGAGCCTTCTCACCAAAACTGGAGTCGTTAGGAATCTTGTTAGACTGTGTTCCTGATAGCAGAACTACACCTTATTCATGGAAAAAGCAAACATATAGTATATCTCTGTAGATCTGGCTCTTTCAAGAGATATATTTTGAAGTTGCTGAAACCTTCTGTGTTCTGCTATATATTAAAATGTATTGTTTAAATGTAAATACAATTGAGAACTGTCACTGATCTAGTTCAATATGTGCTTGCGCTACCCATTTCTGGCATGTTCACCAAGTTAAATCAATCAGTGCTCTCCCAGCTTACTGAAATGGACAGGGCAAAACAATGAATGGAAGGAATCAGAAATACACCTGCACACCCTATTAAGGGAACTACAGATCTCCAACAGGCCTTTTGTCAGAACAACTTATTACATTATTTACAGAAACATATCATTTTCTGGCATACTAGTAGGAAGTCAGAAAAAAAAGTTGCCTTCATGAGAAGAAAAAACTCACTTGGATGTTTCTCAATAAAAAAACAAGTAAATTTCTTTCACACACACACACACACACACACACACGCACACACACACACACACTATATATATACATATATATATATATATATATATGTATGTATATATATATGTATATATATATATTGTATGTGTATTGAGAAGACAGACAGACAGACAGACACATACACGAACACACTATATATATAATATATATGTATATGTATGTGTGTCTGTCTGTCTGTCTGTCTTCTCATTACACAACAATGTTATCATACCTGTTTTGTCTTCTTTCGTGTCTACAAGATTTAAGAAGAACACTTGGACTCATCACTGTATTTGGAAGTTTAAAGTTCATAAAATTGGTTCTCTTTATCTCGAACTGAAGGTGGCTCCCGGCTTTTTCCTTCATATGACTTTAGGTGTTCAAAATGCTCTATTATACTGCTTCTCACCCGAGATTTTTTGGTCGTGTAATTTACTTCTGACAATACCTCTATTACCTCATAGAAGTCTCTGTTTTGGGCAGCTTAGGACCAAGGTCGCCTCATTTGACCTATTTGCACAGCTTTCAAAATGAGATCACCGACCTTGAGAGGTTGTCCGTGGATAGTCCAATCATGATAGGATCTCAATCTGTCATATGACTGGTTCAGATGCTCTCTTACAAAACGATGTAGAGATAATACAGTGTCTAACTGGTTAATAACATCCTGAATTGTCGCAAATCAGTATATTTGCTACGCTTTACTAGCGTAAACGCTGGACTGCACTTTTGATATCACTCCTAGATATCTACTCACATACAAGTGAATCATGTGACTAAACAATGAAATCTTTCTGCAACTTCTGTGAAGCAATCAATAGATTTTGGGCTTTGGTCTCATGAGTCTGAATTTAATATGATATCCCAAGTTGTAACCATATATAATCCCACTCAGAAAGTTTTGCTTCTCCTCCTGCAGTAGAAAAATATTTTGCAACTTGCTGTTGTCGGAACTTCGTTTTAATCAATATTATTTTTTTTCTGCCAGCCCATAACCTGCTCTGGAAAATATTAGACCCTGAAATAAAGGTAAAAACAACCTTACGCCTGAGTCTGAATTTAACATGATATCCCAAGTTGTAACCATATATAACCCCACTCAGAAAGTTTTGCTTCTCTTCCTGCAGTAGAAAAATATTTTGCAACTTGCTGTTGTCGGAACTTCGTTTTAATCAATATTATAGGCCTATTGTGGGATCTTCTTTCTGCCAGTCCATAACCTGCTCTGAAAAATACTAGACCCTGAAATAAAGGTAAAAACAACCTTACGCCTGGCCTTGCTGCTGTCCACGTTACCTTTGCCTGTGTCAAAATTTATGAAATGGGTCTTATTTCCACTCCACGAAGGTGGAAGCTGTGAAGCTACTGGCATTCTTTTTTACTTTGTAGGATTTTCACATTTTCTTCACATAATTTTTTTTCCAGTTGAAATCAGAAGAAATATAAAATATATATCCATGTCTACGATCAAATTCAATGATAAGTCCTGAAATAGCATAGATAAAAATGTATAACATTTTCAATTTATGGCTGATGGTTGTTCATTTTTCTTCTATAAATTGCTCCAAAAGTCATGGAAGGGGGTGTCAGAAAAAAGAAATCCTGGGAACAGTTCTTGGATATGATATTTTTCTTTAAATTTCTGTTAATTTTAATGGGATAGGGCAATATGTACGTTTATGAGGCGAGATAAAATTGCAGAGGTTGAGCAAAAAACAGTTCCGAGAAAATCGCATTGAAAGAAAAAGTTGACAAAACTTACGCATTTATGGCTGTAATATGACAAATACTCATTTCTTCTGTCCTGGGTTTTAATTATTGTGTGAAATAAGCTTGTAGCTTTACCTCTGTGATGCTGTCATTAAACAAAAGTATATTTTGTGGCTTAAATCTCGACTTTTTTTTAATTTGGGAACACCACACTTGGCTTGTTTGGGTGTGGGTTCACATGCCGCATTCCATATTTGTGGACCAGTGAGTGGATTGTGCTAATTTGTTTCTGCGTCAAAAGAGAATTTCAAAGTAATCAGAACAATGGTAGTGATTAGTCTGAACTGGCTCATTCTTCTCTCCACGGCCAACAGTTTCCTGTGAGTGAACCTTGTCAATAGCTCAAGTGGTTTATAGGGGTCATGGAGTAATGACTCTGCAAACAATGGCATGGTTCACTATCATGCCCATGCAAAAAAAAACCATGTGAACGCCACTGCTTAAACTTTTCATTGTAAACAAAAGGTTGGAGATTAATTATCTCATATAAATATTATGTTCACACAGCTGAGTTTTTGGGAGCATGTGATGTAAGTATCAGACTATCCAAAAATATGAAAAAGTTATTACAGGTTATCCAAAGGTGCCAGCTTCAGATATTCCACCTTAATGAGATGTTGTTTACAGTGATAAAGTATATAAACATATGAACTCAGAGCTTCAATCTATCTTTCCACCTGTCCCTCTGCTTGTCAGAAACTGTGAAGGCATCACAACAAAGCATAATCATTTTTAAAGGTAACCTTTTTATCGACTGAATATGGCTTAGAGTGTTTTGTAAAATACCCTTCTGCCAACGATTCTCCGTAAGCTACCCAGTATTTCTTTACACCTGGACTTATCACCCTACTAGCATATACAGTCACTCATTATTTTCCTCTTTGGAACTGTGATAAATCTCTGGGCATGCTATTGCCACTGATGTCCCTCTTTCAACCAAAATAATAAAAGAAGTTCGGACAAGGCAATATATGTAGGTCAGCTAGACCTTCCGTCAATTTATTTAAGGATGCATGGCATACTTTTGTATAGACAAATACGCTCTTTTCTCTGAAAAACTATAGCGGAAGCTTCTGGCAGAAAGTACATCTAGATGGCATGAACTTCTGGTCAGCTTTTTTCCAAAACGGGGAAAATGAACACCAAATTCTAATTTCACTCAGATAATGTCTTTTCAAAACGAAAATATCTCATGAAGGTTGATGAGGCATGCAGAAAAAACAAATTGTATGGGGCCACAACCTGCTCCATACACTGGCTGAATAGTAAAGGTGTATTCGCCGTTCCAACAGAAGAAAGGTAATTGCAAATACTGGCTTTCTGGGCTTTTCTTTCATCAGCCTCTCTTGCAATCTTGTGCTGTTTTTAACTCATGCTCTCATGCTTCTATTTCACTCTCAAGTTTCAATTGAGCTAATTCCAGTTGAATTGCCACGTTTATCCTCTGATCCCTCATCCTCTAGGAAACATTCTCTAACCAAGTGTGAATTTATTATTTATTTCAAAGGTATTTTCTTGATACCTGATGGTACTACTAAATTTAAGTATTTTGTTGCATTCCTGAGGTCTGTCTTTGAGAATTTATCAAAATCTTTGATTGTGATGACTTCATCTGCCAGAAACACACTTGAACATATTGGCATTTTGTCCTATAGTCTGTGTATTGACCAACAACTAAGTGTGTAAATACCAGATATCCACTGTTGAGTGCAAACTGTAAGATTCAGTGTTCAGAAACTTACAGAATTGTCCAGATTATTCAACCACTATGTTCTTATTGCAAAATAATTGAACAATTTGTCTTAACTTTGATCCTGTTTTTCTTGGATTGATCCTGGACGAGCCCCCATAATTTGTTACGATGGCCACCTTCTGAATACTATGAGAACTCAACAAAGAATGACAACAATGAGATAACTTTAAAAAAGGAATATATTAACAATCAAAATGAGTAGAAGTATGTACACATATCTCCACTTGTATTTCAACAGTCAAACAGCCTTAGATAAATCCTAGTCCCTGGTGAGATTATCCACAGGTACACTGCCACAGGTCCAAGTCCTATAACAGGTGCCAAATGATAATTTACAAATCACACAAAGGAATGGTTTGAGTCCAATGTGGTACAATATACCAGTCCACTCAAAGATAATGTCTGCACTCCACAGGTAAAAGGTATAAGTGGGTAGCACCAAATATACAAGTCCACTCAAGACACTGTCCACACTCCCACAAATATAATTTAAACAATGGCTCATAGTCCGACTGGCTTGATGACAACACACAGCTTCTGTCAGATCCTTCAGAATTCTTTCTTCTATTCTTCTCTCTCATGTTCTCCTGTCTCACTCAGGAAATGTCTGGTTTACATGGACACAGAGAAATATCGCCACTGTTCCATTGTTTTCCAATTGGTCACATATCACATTGAGAACTGTCTGGGTTACTTCACATGCATATAGGTCAGCATCCTAGCAGATTCCACATGTTACCATTTACATGTGAGTCACCCACAAAACAGGCCAACTCAGTTGCTCTGCAGTGACGCTGCACAGTATTCATTGAACTCAATGACCCAGCACACGCTGATTCAATGCAGTGAACTGTCCAAAAGAAAACAAACAGCCATACCCATTTTCATAACAGTGTACATACGACATGTATTGCACATCAAAAGAACTTGGCATATACACTTTTTATGATATACTTTTTATTTGCTGAATCCAAATAGTTGAGAAAAACAGGTAGAAGCAGGGCTCGAATTTAGCAGGTGTCCGACGTTCCAAGGCACCCTGAGATTGTGCCCGGCATGTTGAGATAAAGACAAAGATTACCGACCAGGCATGTTAAAAATCCATGGACATGAGCGGAGCTTGCATATCTTTCTGACACTCTCCAAAGGCCAGTGTGGTACACGCTAGTGTTGGTCCAACTACTTGACTTTCTTTTACACACACGTGCATGGGAAGAAAATAGATTTTTGCCGCATTATTTCATTTATGTTAAAAAGAAACTTCATACCAATCTTGGTTGGTGTTTAATCACTAAAGGTTCAAAGACAAACCTGTGCAGTTTCACCCTGGTAGTTTCACAAGTCTGCGTAGTACGTTACGTCTGCTCAGAATTGCCACATGAGAGGCAAAAGTATCTCGTTCTTACTATTAAAATTAAGCAGGTCCGTCACCTATCTTTACCATATTAGTCCATAGATCAGAAGCATCTGACTTGATAATAATGATAATTTGCGTAGGCGGATGGCAAAGCAAAATGCAAGCTGTGAAAGTAAAATCTAGGTCCTGGAATAAATAAATGTGTGATATGGTTGATTTTTTTTTTTTTTTTTTTTTTACTGTACAACAAGTATATCTACCATACTTGGTTTTCCTCAGTTTATCAACAAAAAAAATTCCTTTTTCGAATTTTTGAAGCTGTTATGCTGGGCGTCGATCCTCATATCCCACCCAACATGATGATGCGCCGGGACGATGCAACTGGTTGAATGTTTGACGCAGACCAATTCATTCTTCTAGTCTCGGTTCAGTTTAATCATAGCATGATGACAGTGTTGCTGAAAAATCTATAGTAATTCTAGTTAATCAAGCATAAGATAAAAGGCAAACAAAACACCAAGTGTATACTTGTATATCCGCCAGTGGTTGACTTGTCTCAAGGCAAGTTGATCAACAAATCTCAGAGCAAGTGTGTGTCTGGAGTTCACCAAAGTTACGTGAAAGTATTTCTCTTGGTTCAAGAATTTAATCGTAGTATAATGGAAGTAATGTTGGATTTAAGACCTTTAATATTTCCAATGTAATCAAATATAAAATAAACGGCAACACAGCACCACGTGTATGTCTGTGTTTTGCTACTCGACAAATGTCAGACCACAGACCACTCCGGACTTTACGGAAGTTCCGCGAAATAACTTGTACCTGAATGCAAATTACAAATGGCAGATTCAAGTGTGCCCTTGCAAGTGGGATACCATGGGCATATTTTAATTGATTTCTAACAAAATTTCAACAATGAACTTAACATAACTGAGCATGCAGATTAAGGTCAATATACTGAGTAATGTATTCAGAATATTTTTGCGACCGTTCAGTTGTTTTCGTACCAAAACAAAGGCGAGGTAGTACACAGCACCACAGGCACAAGGTGCTGGCCAGTTAAACTTCAACGCCAAAATAAAGAACCTGGCATGTTCTAAGTTACGATGCACTTCAAATCAATACCGATAATTTGAAATAAAGTTTGAAACACAGGGGAATTACGATACTTCAGTAAATGACAGTAAAATTTTCGTCGTATATGATGGGAAAACATCAGGGTTTGTCCCTGTTTAACACTTGAGAGTCTCCTCAAAAGCGGAAGTTTGTGGCGTGTTTTGCCAATTTTCCCGGTCAGTGGTCGCTCAGGACAGTACATTTAACGTTAGAAAAACATGTAACATTTGAAACATGTGTTTGTCTCATTCAAGGGGTAAAGCATGACGATGGACGTGGGGAAGTTGAAAGAAAGAAACACTTCAGTTGGACCTGGACATATAAAGTTGTGCATGTTGTGCATGTGTTGGGCATGCTGAGTTCATCTCCAACATGCCCGGTGGGCAAGCTGGTAAAAAAGTTAAATTCTAGCCCTGTAGAAGGGTAGCATAACAAATATGGTCTACTGGGAAAGAATGTATTGATTTATTACTTTAAAAAGTATCTTCAAGAGAAGGCAGACCAGGAAAGACACATTACATGTAACAATTATCCAGAATTACAGGGTTATCATATACTATTTTCCTCACTTTCTTTCCTTTTAGAGAAGAACCATGTGTTTTCAAAAAAGGTCCAATTACTGGGAACTTTATATGATACCCTAAGATGTATCAGTTCTAAAGTGCCAGTGAAAAACATTTGGAATATCTTATTTAATGTTCACAGAATGTGGTCAAAGTGTCTAATTTCTGAGTCCCAAACTTTAACAAAGCCCCTCAAATTGAAACCATGTGGAGGGACCATCATATGTCGTGTATGTTTGGCAATTCAGCTTGTTCCATGGCTTATAATAAAAATGAAATGTTTAAAGGTAATATGGACCATTACCTCACCATTTGGATGGAAAATTAATCTTCTGTTTTATCTGATTAAGATTTACTATACTCCACATTGCCACTCTGTATTTCTGGACATTGAGGAAATATCTGAGTATAATCAGGACGATAAATACCGCCAAAAATATTGTGGGCGATTAAAAAAGTTAATTTTGCAGACTGATTTGAATGCAATTCATATAAAGTTTCAACGCAAAACCCTATTTCACCCAGTTGGAAAGGTTTTATATAGATATGACACATCCACAATGGAGAATAATAGGCCTGGCACATCTAATCACATTCAAGTACCAACTGGTGCAATTCACTGCATAACTGCATGGTATCTCAGCAAGTATTACACATTGCTTATTGAGTTTACAACACACAAAGGGTGGCGAATCCAGCAAAGTATTTATGGATTAATGCAGTATGGTCAATGCTCAAAGCTGGCATTTTACAACGGGTTGTTTAGGCAGTCTAGCACACTGTATCAACTGAATTCTCAAAGTGTAAACTTGTACCATTTCTCAACTCTCTATACATCTGTAGCCCATATTTTACTATTCGAAGCGCAGTGTTCAACACTATATTCTCCTTTCATGTGTTTTGTAATAATAAACGGCACTTCCATCTCAGATATAGACAAAATTTACAGAGTTTTGTTGCCACATCAAGGAATATTTGTCAGGGAAGTTATTGCTAATACCAACGGAAGGTCACCGAGTTTGATTTTTTTTAAATTCACTGCTGTGCGAGGCAAGCATGTAAATTTAGTGCTTTCCAGAATATATTGGGATGGTGACATTATTGGATTTTGCAAACATGGAGGCTTATACATTATGGATGTATCTTCAATCTCGAGTTGGACACAAAGAACATTTACAACGGTTGGGCCATTTTGTGGTGCCTTTTATAACACGTCTGAAGCCAAAAAGAGAGATCGCATCCCTGTAACATCATCCTCATCAACTCTTATTGTTTTTTATTACATATTTGAAATGCATGCAATGTTTGCATTTTCAATACAAGCTGACAATACACTTTGCAGGGGTCTGGCTAATCCATGTAATCTTCCGAGAGTTATGTGGCAAGGTGACAAAATAAATGTTGGACGACTCATGGGTGGCCGCTTGCACATCACCATAATCAAACGGCAATGCTATATAATATCTGCCTATCCACATTCCTCACGAATCTGCACTATTTTGCTTATAAACAAAGCTTCAACAGATAAAATGATACTGACGCTACATGACAGTTCCAATTGCACCTCATTTTGCAGATGTCGTTCTTCATTCCCACGAATCTTATATGCAGAGTGTAAACCTGTACATCATGTAACTCGAATGACCAGGCTCTGGATTAACCTAGGACTACCCTTTATGGAAGATTCCTGTGAGATATTTGATACCCATTTGATATTACAGGTTAATTTTCGTACAAGTTGTAAGTATGGTGCTACAAAAACTAATACATATCATATGTCACCATTCATTAGCGAATTAAACTGCATAAACATTTTTGTCAGACAGGTTACTCACGTACTATATGTTCACATAGGATCAAACGGTTTTATCATGGGATCAGACTGCGAGAGCTTAAATCTTGTTCCTTATATTATGAGGATCGTTCCATTGAATATCTACAATTACACAGTGCGTGTTTGTTTTTTTCAAAAAAATGGCAAGTCATCTTCTATATTATATGGAGGAAATACACACCATTACATAGATACTACACACATTCGTACTTTCGACTACCGCATTAAAAAGGTTTGGAATGTACAGAACAAAGGTAGTTTTGAATGGAAATTTACGCGATGCAGTCCTAAAATTATACCAACACCATATACATTTGAAATTTTTCAAACTCCAGGTCAAAGGTGCAAACGATGTGGTTACATTATGTCAATAAAGGCTGTAAAAGGGTTCTTCAGAAATCACGAAAATATTCTGACAGGGTTTACCATGGCAAAGGGGGAGTTTCTGTCATATGAAAGACTGTCGGTTGGAGAAGCTTCCTTGTTAGAAAATATCCCATTAAGCAGTTGGACTATCACTGGTGATCCTAACTTTTCATCTGCTAGCAATAATATAATGTCATATTTTAGGTTAACCTATGACGCAAAGTGGAGTTGGAATAATGCTCTTTATCATTGCCGCAGTGGCAAGCAAGAAATGATAAGCTTGTCTAAAGAAAGAGATTTTGCATTTGTTGCAGCTAACGTATTCTTTTATATCGTAAAATCGTCAATTGTATTCCTGGGAATAACAGCTGTGCGAGTGCGTACTCCATATTTCTTTAAATGGTCACATTTAGGGGTTCCCAATATATTTCAGATTTTATATCCATAGTTCATCTTTTATTCTCTAAATCTAGCATTTGTTTCTGAGCATGATGTCTTTGGACTAGCTGATCATATAACATGTGAATTTACATCAACTTTCTAGGCTCCATTTTGTATTTTAACCTGGTTACATTTTGGTAAATGTGAACTGATCTTCAAGGTGACAGAGACCCCTACATGTGCAAGGGCAGACCCATCAGTGAATGTATTTTTATTGATGTGCCCGTAGTTTGCTGCTGTCACAGAGTCTTGTATTTTCTTTCCCTCAATCATTTATTTGATAAAAGTAGCTAAATAATAGCAGGTACTATTGGCTTTTTCTTTTAATTTCATCTCTACTTTATCCGAGTGAAATGTTGAGTACCTTGATATTTAGAGTATTCACCATTTATAATCCATAACTGAAAACTGATAGATACTTACTATTCCTAAGGTTTCTGGAATATGCATACTTCCGTTCATTATCCCCTTTTTGATTATACACCATTTTAAAATCAAGTCATTTTGTTGGTGTATACTGTTTGCTTTCGATTTTGATTTTTTCACATTGGCGAAACATCGAGTGAATATAAAATGTGCCATTATTTCAATGTGTAAATGAGACTTAAAACTTTGGGTCTGGTCAGAAATAAATAAGGTACACAGAGACAGCTGTAGTTCTGAGAATTGATTTGAAAAGAAAAATGGTCTGCTTGTAATATGTTTATTGAAATTTCAGGGACATCAGCCACGATGGCTAAATGGCAATCCAGCAACATTCACAGATTGGCAAGTCTACACAAACAACTACTTTGGTTTGATTAAGCAGAAAAACAAAGAATCGCCATATCATCCAAATGCTTATAATGTTGAAATGAGAAGGGCTAAGACAGATGGCTGTGGAGCTATGGTTATCAAAACTATATATGATAATTCAAATTGGGTATTAGTGAACTGTTCCATTTCTTGGCGAAACGCCCTTGTCATTTGTGAAAAGAGTCTCAAATTAAAAAGGCACACCATACAATATCATTCAGGTTCTCTAACATTTAATAATAAGTACTGTCCAAAAGATTGGAATATATTAACAAATAAATGCGTCCATCTACTTTTTCACAGGGAACCAGCTAACATTACTATGTCATTGCGAATGTGCATGCATCTAAATGCGGGGAATATTGGACGGATCCCTCATCATCTGTTTACTCAGGCAAATAAACTAAATGAAGAGCTCTTCTTTAGCACACATATTCCCAGATTTGAGAAAAAATATTTACATACGACGTGCGATCCTCCTCTTTTATCCCAATACCGGTCTATATATACCAAAGCTGCAAATATGGTGCAAAGAGAATTCTTTGATCTGTTTGATGCATGGAGCTGGTTCAACATTAAGGCGCCAGTGTGGGTACAAAAAGGCTCACATATAACTGTGGTGCAGCCAGAAATATTCACAGTTTACAAATTAGAGCCTGTCAGGTATCTTTACCACACTCCATGTATTGTGGTTACAAAGGACCAAAATATCATCCCTATTTATGATTCGTTGGATAACAACAGTGTAAGTGAAGCAAGTGGAGTGTTGTGTGAAATCAAAGCATCCAGTGTTACAAAGAAGTGTACACCGTGGCAGTACAGATGCCAGAATGATGTGTGTATACTGCAGCATCATTTCTGCGATGGGTACTCAGACTGCAATGACTCCATACCCACCAGCAGTGATGAGTTGAATTGTCCTGCCACGTGTCTTGAATTAGGAACCACAGTTTTTACTCCAAGCCAAGATATTTTTCTCTGCTCTGTAGGTGATGGGTTCTGTACATACATGTATTTTCAGTGTGCAACGGGTATCTGCATTCCGATATCTAAGACTTGCGATGGCTTTGCCGATTGTGTTGATAGATCTGATGAGTTTTGTACAATCAAATCAATTAATCCTAACAGACGCATTTTAATGAAGATGCTGACTAAAGTTTACAACTATGGGGTAAACAAATCGATATCTGAATTTCTATTTGGAAGACTACACCCAGCGAGCTGTGGTGATGTAAATTGGTTACCTTGCTCAGAAAGGACTAACTCGCCATGTTTTCTTAGGTCTGAAGTTTGTGTGTATGATACTTTATTCAGTAAAATGTTATCTTGTGAAACAGGTGAACATCTTCAACACTGTTATAGAATGCAGTGTGGGGGCATGTATAAATGTCCATTTTCTTACTGCATTCCGATACGTAAGGTTTGCGACAGGATTTGGGACTGTTCTGGTGGTTTCGAAGAATTGAACTGCATGGAGTTGTCATGCAGGTCATTGTTTCACTGCAAGCATGAGACAACATGTCTTCATCATAGGGACGTATGTGATGGACACGTTCAATGCAAATATTCCTTTGATGATGAGCTCCTGTGCGATTTAATGTGTCCTGCTCCTTGTATATGCTCTGGATATGCTGCAAATTGTTCAAATAGTTACAACAACACAGTCCCACACTTTGGGCGCTACATTAGATCAATAATTTTAAGCTGCAATATGTTGAAGATTTTAAGATATACAGCGAATGTTTACCAGTACACATTTGCTTTAGACTTAAGTTGGAATTATTTAACAAAATTAGAACGAAACTCATTCATAATGTTTCCAGACCTAAGAAGGTTAAACCTGAATAACAACCATCTGAGAGTATTACAGTATGGTTGTTTTGTGGCATTAAAAAACCTACAGTCTTTGTCGTTGTCACGAAATAACATTACAAAAATCCAATCATCTTTTCTTTTAGGTTTATCAAGTTTAACCCATTTACATTTAAGTTTATCGCGCATTGCATTCATCGATAATGGTGCATTTACGGAATCTTATAGTTTAAAGAGCATTGACCTTTCCTCCAATACTCTTGTAGACATCCAGGAGGAATCCTTTTGGGCCGATAATACTATTCAGAAAATAAATCTTTCTGGCACAGATATTTTACACATTCGTCCTGCTTTTTTTCAAAAGTTCAAATATCTTCTCCATATACATACCAGTCAAGAAGGTCTCTGCTGTATCCAGTGGATAGCCGATAAATGTTACATGCCTGCATCAAATGGCAATATATGTATCCCATTAATCTCAGGGTTCGTGACGAAGATTCTTAATTGGCTTTTGATGGCCGCCTGTCTGAAATTCAACCTTCTTGTTTTTCTTAGTTTTACAAACAAAACCACCAACAGGAACAGACTGATGAAGACATATTTAGCATTTTTTGATAGTTTGATATCAGCTTACATGATGATTATTGGAATGGCAGATACAAAGTATGGCAATCATTTTTCCCTTTTTAGACGTGTTTGGTCCAATAGTTTGTCTTGCAAAGGTGCCTCAGCTGTGTCCATCGTTTCTGTCATTGGTTCAAGATATATCATATCGTTTATCACTTCAGATTACTTCATAAGCCTGGTTTTAGTTTTTAGATTTAAACCAATCACAGTCAAACTCGTAAAGCAGTTGACGATGCTAGTGGCTTTATTGTTGTTATCTATTAGCAGTTCTGTTATTTTGTCATCCAAGGCGAAAAACACAGATTTCCATGAATTGTGTTCACTATTTTTCATAGATGTAACTGGGTTTCAGCTAGCATTAAAATATTTCCTAATAATTGTACAAGTGTCTAGCTTGATATGGGCGCTTACAGGACACATGGCGTGTATCTTTGCAATTGTAAATAGCAAACAACAGGCTGCAAGAACAAGAAACAACAACGCAGCCATATATTTGCTAATGGCAAACCTTATCAGCTATTCTTTGTCAGGAATTGCGCTTCTTGCCGTTTCAATGATACCATTATTCCACAATGTTCAAAGTGCATTGGTCATTTTTGTACTTTCCGTTAGTCCTCTCCTGAACCCAATCTGTATGACATTTGTTACCAAGGAATTTAGGTCGTGGCTTCTACCATCAGATGAAACAAAACAGGAATCAAAAATCGCTACTAGCAGTATAATTAAACAGGTTGGAACTAGGGCTTTTAACAGTTAAGCTAATTGCTATGTGCCCAAATGTCAACAGTGTGCTGACATATCAGCGGAGTGAAGCAATTAGTATGTCCCAAACGTATTAAAATACAAGACATGCATCAGAAAAGGACCATTGGCTGTATTGAAACAAGGCAGGTGCTCTTTGGTAATTCCTTTCAAAGCAACTGTGCATTTGCCTCCATTCAACCCTCATTCCGCATTTTAAATAATTATATCCCTTTTCTCCATAGTCAGTACATGGTGACCGTAAGCCAATGTAACTGATGTATGTAACAAGCCAAAAAAGGAAAAAAAAAAAAAACAAGAAAAAACAACAAAAAGAAAAAAGAGAAAAACAAAAAAACAAAAAATAAAGCAAAACAAATGAAAAAAAAATCACAATCAAAGAAGTATAGAACTTGTAACATTGTGCTTAAGTTTAAACGTTTTTATCATGCACCAATCACTTGTGTGGCTTCTGCACAACCCAATACATATATATATATGAATATATATATATATATATATATATATATATATATATATATATATATATATATATATATATATATATATATATATATATATATATATATATATATATAGATATATATATATACATCACAATTAAAATACTCTTTAAGTAATCTGCTGGGAAGCAGTACAAGTCTTTTAAGCTCAATAAAGGCCTCTGTCACTCTTTGGTGTCTATACGTTACAATGAAAACATTCATGTCTGCCACAATTTGTTTTGAAATGCATTGGAAATATTATACTTGTTTCAACCTTTTAGAGTTCTGTAGTTTTATTGTTGTACAAAAATATAACGGTCAACCTTTTGTTTTGGTCAATGGTGCCTTTTTAAAATGCAGACAAAACTGGATGCCCCTATCAGACAGAAAGAGCTCCTCCGGCTGCTTCTGCAAAAAATATATTTTTAAAACTACCATTCTTCTCAACTTGAACTTATTTTATGGTCATGCACACTAAGCTGACATTCCATTTATGTTGTAACCGCGAGCGCCTTAAAGGAATATGGTTGAATAAATAACTCACTTTTCTTCAAATGGCAAATTGAGTTCACTTTCACTTCCAGTAAACAAAACGAAAGAGTTACGTATTGATCCAGACAATGCGTTGCGTTCAAAATCACACAATATGGTGATGGGTTTTCAAATTATACTCAAAATGAATTTTGTTGGTAGGTTATCATGTCAGAGGAGATGCTAGCTATATGAAATAACGTTTACCATCACTGAAATGCTCCAAATTGAAAAATGAGAAGATAAAAAACATTTTTTCTTTTCAAATGTCGTTGACTTTATTTAGCTAGGTATTGACTGCAATGCGTGGCGTAAAAAATAAGCTAGGAACGATGGTGATGATGATGATGATGATGATGATAATAATAATAATGATAATAATAATACTCCAAATTTGTTGATAACCTTGTCAGTTATGGGCTAAAATATTTTTTGTAACTGTCATGACAGCTTGATACAAAGATAAGATTGTTACTTTTTTAAAGCAAACTAAATTCAATTTCAGGGAGCAATCGCAATGTTCAATGCTTTGTTAAAAACGGTTGGCAACTCAGAGTTATGGCTCTCATCTAAAGGAAAATATAATATAGATATGACATTCAAACTACAGGTGAAAGTGATTAACATATTGTCATGTCCATAAGTCCAGAAAACATAAGTGTATCCCTTTTATAACTGCAACCGCTGGCCTGTTTGTTCTTCAATACGATTTACATTTTGAGGCCCATAAACCATTGGGTAGACGGGGGAGGGGTGGCCATTAGCCAACGGCTTTAGTAGGATGAGTAAAAATTGCAAATATGTGCTCACGTAAGTCCCTACTTCCCTCTAATCTGTTGATAATATTTCGGATTATAGGGCCAAAAATGTGATTTTGAATGGAATCAAGAGCAGGTCTATAAAGTAGGTCAACATCATTTTTTAAATTATCACCCGCGAACTTCAGTTATGTCGCAAACTATGCTGCAAAAATATTAAAGTTGACCTTGTGTTTTCCGTGATTTCCCGTTACAAATAAAATATTGTCCATGCAGGAGGCCTAAATGTCATAATGGATACGTAACAGGGGGCAATTCGTTGCACGCAATCCGTAGCCAAAATAGAGTATTCTCATGTGGCGCAGTGCGTACAGCGTGACAAAGACAGGGACGTAGTAAGGCACCATTTAAATGCAACTGATCTAATACTGATCGGCAAGGTTCGAAGTTTATGTATCAACGCTACTGCATGTGTTCTTGCACATTAAAGAATCTGTCACTATATCATGGAATATTGTTTTGCAATAAACTGTAAACATTCATCACTTTACTAAATCCATCTAACTTGAAGTGTAGTACACCTGGTAAGACTGAGTATTTGTGCCTACAAGGTTGCATCTACACGGTATATATAAATGATAAGAGGCCTTGCCAGTACAATGATTCTCCTGAACCCCTTCACATACACATTGTGGTTTAATGCTGTTCGTAGATGACACTTGTTTTTTTTTTTTTTTTTTTTGAAATTGTACATGACCTAGATTAATCGGCATTAACCCTCATCATCACCTTACCTCTCCTGCATCGCTGCGACAAGCATGGGTGGATGTATTTTTTGTTTAATCCCCAAAAGGCTGTTTATTGAATTTTCTCCTCAAAAAAGGAGCAAACCAAACCACTTTTAATTTCTTGGTAACAGTCCAGAACCAACACAAAGACAACACACCCATGTAGGAATGACCCTAACAACGAAGTGCCCTAAAAATTGGCACACAATATTTTGGCACCTCTTCCTTGCTGACGCAACAATCAAAGCTACACCTGTTGACTGATTGCGTAAGGCAGGTCGCATTCAACAAGTTGCCTCATGGATGGTATCCATAAAATACCACATGACCTTGGCTTACTGTTTAGAGATGCTGATGGACTATTCAGCTGTTTTACCATTTCTCGCCCCATAAATGACTCATCATTGCCAAATGGTTTATGTTCTTGGTACCTGGCTTGGCACAGACCATCATGATTTGGACATGCTGTTATTATTGCTCCCTGCCTCTGAAGTTTTTGGTGCCGTAGAACAAAGTTTACTTACATTTGCCATAGGTATTTTTGAGACAGTGTCCTGCTCAATCAATGTGGATACAGCCTGACCCCTAGGTTGATGAAAATACTGCTCCTTTGTTAGATTGTTATAAATCAAATAAGCCTCAGCCCCAACACCAATCGTTACGGTATCTCTTGAATGTTCACATAAACGTAGTACTTTGGCCAACAAAGTAAGTTTTTTCTCAATGGCAACATTACACACTTCCAAGCAGGCTTCAGATACACGGTTTGGAAGATATTTAATGGTTGGTACACTGGAGCAGGGAACATCAATGTTGGCAAGTAAAATTCTGGTACAAGGAAGATTTGATGGGAAAAAAAAGAGAGATATTCACTGCATGTTATTCCATGATTTGCCTCTCAGTCAGTTGACATTAAAATCTCAATAATATATCATTTACTTAATGTTCAACTTAAAGGTGTAGAATTTTCGTTTATTTGTATGTTTTTCAATGTAAGAACTAATAGAATAAATGTGCAATGGTGGAATGTATTTAATTCACTTGAATACTACAATCCATAAGTTTACCTGAGATATGTGAAATTCGTATCTCTGATGACCGATGGGAAGAAAGGAAATTGTAATCATGGTTTATTTGATACAAGACATAAAAAATATTTTATGCTGGATATGCATATACATATATATATATATATATATATATATATATATATATATATATATATATATATATATATATATATATATATATATATATATATATATATATACATATATATATACTTATATCTATATATATGTATGTATATATGTACATATATATATATATCTATGTATATATATTTATATATATATATGTGTGTGTGTGTGTGTGTGTGTGTGTGTATAATTATTGTAACACGTTTTGCAGAAAACGTCCCCTGAATTGTTCATTCTACCAGATCATTTTGATTTTTTATAACCACAGGTATTCATGTACTTTTTTCATTATGTCATTGAAGCTCAATTGGGCAAAAGAGGGAAATGTACAATGTGGTGCCAACATCACATTTCCAGGAAGCATTTGTTCAAGGGAGCTCCAGTATAATGTGTGTTTGTGTGATGTTTACACGTTACAATTTTTCTCCATGTTTGGCGGGATGCACTCTGACCATAAACTTTTCCCCACTAAGTTAATTGTGGAACACGTGTCCACATAATATCAGCTTAGTTAAGTTAAAGTAGATCCAGCTAATCTCACCCAAGATCACTTCAGAGGGCCATTGATGTTCAGTTTATCCGATCTAAGATGAGGATTTATTTACGACTCAAGTGATCAAGGTCGTGCCAGGGTGGGCTTTTCAAAAAGTAATCTTGTTTCAAGGTCACCAGCACTGCCAAGGAATCTAAAATGAAAAAAAGGCATATATTGCATAAATTGTATAGTAGAGACCTCCAACATTCAACTGCATTGAATTAAAAAGCATGTCATTTTAAACTCAACCTTCAGTTATAAAAGTTACAAGACTATTGTTTCAAAAGGTGCACCTCTGTCTGTGCCACATAAATGAATAAGTAAACTTACACACACACACACACACACACACACACACACATATATATATACACACACATATATATATATATATATGTATATATATATATATATATGTGTGTGTGTGTGTGTATATACATATATATATTTATATATATATATATATATATATATATATATATATATATATATATATATATATATATGTATAAACTTTCATGGATATATTATATGCATGTGAGTGTGTGTGCATCCGTTTTGTTCTTTGAGGCTATTGATAATTACGTACTGTTAAGCGAGGTTTACTTTATGTACTAATCGCTGTGCGGCAACTTATCGATGGTAAATACGTCCATCGCAAGGAAACATCCAACCTGAGTGAAGGAGCAAAATCATCATTATTCACACTGGGGCCGCAGCACCATCCACCGACCACTTTGATCTTTTGTGCTGGAGATAGAAATGCAGCATAACTAACATTATTTCAGCTTCTGTCACCAGAGGTCACTGTAATAGCGCTCTGTTTCGAAAAAGCTACAATGAGTTTCGGACGAGTTGCAGATGGTGATTTTTGGGAGTGGGATGAGGCGTATGCCCAAAATTTGATTAGTGTGGCCCTGTCAGAGGCAAGAAGAGAATATGTGGCATGTTTAGGGGAGGGGAATGCGCTGGTGCCGCGGGCTTTGGCCATGTTCGGGGAGTGCGAAGTCAACGCCACTACGGTTGTCCAAAGGTGTGTAAAATAGGCCTAGTTCAATGGACTTGTTTGCACAGTGGACAAACAAATTTTGTAACCTGATTACATCATCCCAAGCCTCTTTTTTTACCCTCCAGTTGTTTTTTTAGCCTTATTTCATTGTATCTTCTTTATATAAAAGGAAATTAAATTAAAACAAAAAAGTTTTCATTCAACTTTGTTCATGCCGTGTTTTATGTTGGTGTTGCAACTTGCAAGCCTCCACTTGTGTTGCAGGGTCAAACATTTTTCCCTTTTATCCTGGCAAACAAAATATGTGAGTCTATGGGTGGGATAGAGGGGAGAAGTGTGTGGGACCAATAATGAGGTCAGACAATCAAACTGTGACTCTTGATCAAACGATGAAAACTTTTGTTTTCAGCAACTCAAAAAAAAAAAAAATTAAGAGGAATGGCATTGCAATTTTTTATGTTTCATATTGCTGCTTCTGTATTGTTCCATTACTTTAAGTACTTGTGGAGGAAAAACAACATCCCAGAAAAGTTACACACAATTTGTAAACATATTTGCCTTTGATAAAGAAAACGTTTTTGTCACATAGAAAAACACTTAAATGTCACCAATCTCTCTCTTAGCCACAAGAAAACTTTCTTGGGCCTTTATTCAACTATTTACAAGTCAAAAAATATGTTGCATTAAATGCAAAAAAAAAAATCATCCTTAAAAATGTAATTACTTCTGGATATCTGCTATTTGAGATACAGTAGTTTTAAATTGCATGGTTACACACATTACAGAGTTTGATCCATGATAAAAACATCTTGGAATAAAAATTAGCTTTACCACTGTCATTAAAAGACATTTTAAAATAAATTGTTAGTATACCTCGTCAACGGTCAAATGCATTCCTTACTGGCATTTAAGGAAGGGAAATGTTTCCAAAATCAACATGACAGTACAAGATATGAAAAAGTTTACCAGCATGTTGCAGGACTGGAAATAAAGTATACAAGGTAGTGGTACATGTAACATTTTTGTTGAGTGGGGGGGGGGGGGGGGGCAGAGGGTGTTACCAACAAAAAAAGTGTGTCAGCCCTGACAGAACTATTTTACCTGCTTTCTCTCTCTACTGGAAAACCGAAATACACGGTCACTTTCTTATCGACATTTTATTTCTCAACTTACAGGTGTACTCAGGTGCGATTACTACGCAAAACGAGGAGGTCTAATAAACTTTAACATTCTACACTGAAGCTACGTTCCATTTTTATTTCCATGTACCCCCTAATTTGTTGTGGAAAGTCACCAAAATACTAGAAAAGCCATAGGCCTACCATCACAACTTAACTTCATCAAGTGCGCATCACATACAGTAGCACTATTAGTTACTACCTGTCTGTTCACGGGATACAAGAATATATGCACGTGAAAAGATTTGTATCCCATGAAGCCAACAGCTGAATGGGATACAAATCTTTTCACCTGGATATTTTATTGTATCCCCTGAACAGACAGGTAGTGACGATTTGATCCTGTAATAGGACTATAAATGTGAAATAAAAACTACTGAAAAACATGTGAAAAACATAACCATTTATTAAATAACATCAACCATTTAACAACATGTAGAATACTAGAATGGGATATAAATTTGTTCACGCAGATACCAAAACAAGGCTTTATCATGTATGCCCCTGATGGTGATCATAAATATTCATGAGCCTGATTGCAAAACAGGTATACAGATTTTGTATACCTGTTTGGTGATCAGGAAGGATACCAAAGTGGGCATATGGAGAATTATCTTGTATTTAACGTAAATTTCATCTATTACAGGCTAAATATGAATATATCATCCTACTTTACAGTTATTCAGTCCTAAGCATAATCATAAAGAAACTAGTGAGATATAAATTACAGATTATCATGTCAGGTGCCTAGCAAACAATGAAAAAAAATTCTGCTGACTATGGATCGAAAAATGAGACAAACGAGAGATGCAGCAAAGAAGTACATGTACCTACAAATGCCTAATAAAGTAATTTTTAGTGGACCTAGACACGGGAGGTACGTAAAACACAAGTACAAGGTAATTGTAGTTAATTGGGAATAATAGATTAATAATCTAAATTTCAATACCAACAATTTCTCGATTATCATAACAATTTGAGTGGATACAGTTAAAATGTTGGAGACCTTTTACATGAATATACAACCTCAAAATATTAATCTAAATTTCACAATGCCAACAATTTCGTCATTATCATAACAATTTAAGTGTTTTCGGTTGACTTGTTGGAGAACTTTTCATGTATATACAACCTCAAATTTGGCCTGTTGAGTACATGCAGATACAAGTCATTTACATTGACACTTAACATTGTCATGTATTTTAACAAGTATGTTAACTTTGAAATATCACATTTATTTATTTTATTTATGGTTGTTGTCCATGTGTAGTCCCAAGTTAAACTATTCAAAGGCTGTTTTTGTAAACAATAATGAACAAAAGCACCAGGACCTTTTCCATGAACAACTTATTATAATTGTAATATTTCCAGGAAATTTTGGCACTTACCTGCATTTCACACATGTGTAGAAAGTGCAGTGTACACATTGATATACAAATTTATGTACCATAGAGCAAACTTGATTATGATTTACCAGAAAGCCTACACAGGTGATATGTACAAAGTGGTACACTAACATAATATATTAGATTATCAACATAAATCAATTTTATATATGCAGAAAGCTGTCACACATATATATGCACAAAGTTGAAATATGACACATCACTAATCCACATTCAGAAATGTGTGTCTGAATTTGTTACAAAAATACACTTTTGACACATTTGTGTGTCAGGTGAACCACAGATAACCATAGACAAGTACATGTACTGAACAGTTATAATCTGGCTCCATCACCATTTCACACACACACACACACACACACACACACACAAACACACACAAAACAAGACCCATGTGTACTTTAAACAAGTATGTTAAGTTTGATATATCACAGGTATTTATGGTTGTTGTCCATGTGTAGTCTCAAGTTAAACTTTATTCAAAGGCTGTTTGTTTTATACGATAATGAACATAAGCACCAAGGAGCTTTTCCATTTACAACCTATTTTAATAATTGTAAAATCTCCATGAAATGTTGGCACTTACCTGCATTACACACGTGTGGAAAGTGCAGTGTACACATTGATGTACAAATTTATGTACCATAAAACAAACTGGATTATGATTAACCAGACAGCCTACATATACGATATGTACATAGTGATACATAATATATTAGATTATCAACAGAAATCAATTTATATTTGTAGGAAAATGTTATATATATATATATATATATATATATATATATATATATATATATATATATATATATATATATATATATATATATATATATATATATATATATATATATACATATATGTATATATTATGGAACGCCATTGCTCGTTTTATTCAGTATTTGATCAGATGATTAAATATTTTGTCATCAGAACAAATAATTTTATTCTTATGAACAAATATTTGATCAGGTGAATAAATATTTAATCAGAAGACTAAACATTTAATCACATGATCAAATTGATTTGATCAAATGAACAATGTATTTGTTCATCTGATCAAATACAGTATATTTGTTATTCTGATTAAATTGATTTGATGAAAAGAACAAACTGATTTAATCATAAGATCAAATAGTTTTGTTCAGAGGAACAGATAAAATGAATTTGTTGACATGAACAAATGCATCTGTTCAGATGACTAAATCGATTTGTTATTCTGATCAAATGGAATAAGGTAAATCCCGATTTATTCACCTGAACAAATATGTTTGTTCCCCTGATCAAGTCTATTTGATCTGCTGAATGAATATACATTTCTCCACGACCAGATAATAATTACTCCCTCTTGTATGCCGCTCGTCACTTCCGGTAGTCTGTGTACTATTCGTTGCACGGATCAAATACTGGCGGAAGTGATTTGTTTCGAAGTGCAAATATTTGATCCGTGGAACAAAACAGACAGGGAGCGTCAATTGAATTAAGTTAGGGGTGTATTTGTTGAGATGATCAAATCAATTTGATCAGAAGAACAATTCAATTTAACCGGATGATAAAATACCATCTATTTATTCTCCTGACCAAATCAGTGTAATAATCTGAACAAATATATTTGTTCATGTGATCAAATAAGAGGATATTTGTTCCTCTGGTTAAATTGATTTGATTAGAAGAGCAAATCAATTTATTCAGTGTGTATAAAGTTGAAATATGACATGACAAATCCACATCTAGGAATAAGTTTCTGATTTTGTGACAAAGACACTTTTGACATATTTGTATGTCAGTTCCACCTCACATAACCATACACAAGCAGTGGACAATAATATCATAATGTAGCTCAGTCGCCATTTCACACTCACAAAGAACAACCCTAGATGTAGAATTGAGTGAAAATGTGATTGTTCACAGCTAAGCTTTCAACTGCTTCTGCTCAACATTAGTGTTGTCAAAACTGAAGAAGTGTGCATCTGATGTACAGAGACAACCATTTCTTACATGTCTGTTAATTATATCATTCTATAAATTTAAAGTCCATTTAATTTGTTTCACAAATTTTGACATAATGCCCGAAGCACAGCAGCTAATACCCAAAATTGCACCAACACATGCACAGGGGGTACTCAACATTGACATTGACATAAGTCAAACTCTGGTCTACTAATGGCTTTTATTGTACAGGTACAATCCTGATCTTGCACAATGGAGACAGCATCAATTGGAGATGACACCTCTGAACCCAATGGTCATCAGTGAGCTAAAGAAATGGCACAGGTCTATGTGCAAAGCAATGAGACCATCAAGCGCATGTGGGTACAAATCAACCATTTATTGGGAAGTACCTTACCCTGTGTTTCATCAAATTGAAAATATCGCCACTACAAACATGTACAAGACACAAGTTTGTGAAACAAATGCCACAGTCACGATAAAAATTGGAAGTGTTGAGAAGGTTTTGATGCTATTCAATCGCATGAATAGCCCCCACATTCAGATACCGAGATCTAAATTACTTACAGTGAACCTTGGACAGAGAGGTAAATCCAAGCTGGTATGCACTACAGCAAGGCCATTCAGCTTGAAGTACATGAAGAACAGTGAAAGACTAATTATCAATTTCCCCTATGGGTACTGGAATGCAAATGGCTGGCCACAGCATACCTTTTAGGGGTTGTGTTGCTGAACAATGGTGAAGCTTGTAGGTCATAACTGTAATGGATGATGCTGATGAACAATGATGATGGCTTGAACTTGACATTGTTGCTGCAAAGGTCAAGAAAAAAAAATAATGGTATATTGCAAGTCTGTTGCATTAACATTTAAAAACTTTCAATATTTGTATCAAAGTTAAATTTTCAGCATGCTGGCATAAATGGTATTTTAGGTGAATCCAACATGTGACTGAAAATGTGACTCCTGCAAGGAACAGAAAAAACATAGGTTAAAAGTCTTAGTTGGGAGAAACAGAATAGATGTGTACCCTTCAAAAACAGAAAAAAAGGGAACATGGCAATACCTGCATTTGAAATCAAAGGATTTGTGTTATATTTTATCTCCCTTTAGACTGGGGTATCCAGTATAGTTCTACATCCATTCTGACTGCAGATACACACACACACACAAAACAAAAGACACGCACACACACACAAACAAAAACATATTGGCCAACAGCCACATTGCCTACATGAAGGCTCCATTGTACAAGCTGTGAATATACCACATGGAAGTGTTGAACTGCCAGATAACTAATAGTTGGCACATCACATTACGTACAGATGGGCAGAGAGGAGGGAAAAGAGAAGACGTAACGCAAAGTACATGTATTAAGTACATTTAACCAAAACTTTATCTAGTAATGGGATATACAATCGCTTAGCAGGTTGCAAGTTGAGAGAGACTTATCTATAAATCTCTCTGTCGACTTGATATATGTGTAAACTGATCGACATTTTTTAAATTGACATTCTTGTTTCTACTAGTTATGCCACATAGGAAGGGTTTTCAGAAAGGGCTCTGTGAGGGGGGTAATTTCCTGTTTGAATTTTTCCATTTGTGTAGCAAAGTTGCTATATTGGGAAAAGAAGTGGAAATAATATTCAGAAGCAGAATGTCTGAAGGAACAGCAGGCTGACGCTGACAAACCCATCTAAGACAAGTCTGAATTACACTGGCTGTAACCCATTCCCATTTTCCAACGGATTATGCTGATCTGTTTTTCTCGGGAGTGAAATAATTCCTTCTATTTAGGTTTGGTTTTTATTTAACTTGCTTTTAAAATCTGTCAATATTTTCAGATAGTTACATTGCGTTCAGAAGAACAGTCTAATTTATATTGGTAGCCGAAAACAAAGAGTTAGAGTACACTCTCTTCTTTGCAGGAAGAAACGTATTAGTCTGCCTTGATCCATTTCTTCCACTGGTTGGCTGAATGGCAAATTTATAAATAGAATCGGGTGCAGGTCAGTTTACAAATTCTATCCATGAATACCCATTTTTGTTGGTGCTGCCATTCTGAAAGGGTTTTCCTACATGCTGCTTCTTATTTTTATATTTCATTATGGTTTGTACAACTCAGTGCTCCTGTGACCACCCAGGCTGCATCCAGTTGAACACTTTCAAGTATAACTATGTCCACCCATCCCAAACACGCTGGCATATTCTATACACGGTGTTACAATGGTAAAAGGAAAGAGATTCCAGTCCGTGGCCATTCAATTTATTCTGTGCATCGTGAGGACAGCTACCAGTTTCCTCGACATGATAGCTATTGTATTTATGTGCTTTGACCAAGAAAGGACAGATGGAAATATGAGTCCCACATGTTTGCGTTGGTCTACATATACGTTATTCGTTTGCTGGAACTTTACACTTCGGTTAACCTGCAGGATCCTTTCTGGTGCTATTTAGTACTGTTTTAGTTTTTGCATGATTGAAGGTGACTAGCCATTGATTTGCCCCGTCCGACATTGGAGGAACGTCCTAATTAAACATGTTTGCCCTTCAACTGGGTCATCCACTTTAATACATAAAGAAATTTTATCCACAGAGACCCGTATTTCAGCTCTAACGAAATTTATGATATCATTGACATAACTCAAAAACATAGTACAGAGGCCAAGTACAAAGCTCTGTGAGACAACTGCCTCAATAGCGGCCTAATCGGACGCTTCGATTTCGATAAGAACACGCTGACGCCGATCAATACGATATTATTTCATCCAATGCAAAAATTTTCCAGGGATTCCTGCTTTCTTCAATTTATTGATCAAACCTGGGTGATATGTTTTGTCAAATGCTTTTGTGATATCAGAAAAGAATACACCAATTTCTTTTTCTAAATCTAAGGCTTTAGAAAATTCATCATATAAAAAGGTGCATTGGTTGCCAGTGCCGAATCCGAGAATGAATCTGATTTGATTCTGGGATAGAACACAGTTATCCTGAAAGAAATTAAACGTGTATTAGCAAACAGCTCCTTCAAAAACTTTGCCAATACAGCATGCACCGAAATGGGTGTGTATTTTAGAGATCTGCTGATCCGCTTTTTCCAAATTTGCGACACATATGCCCTCATCCATTCTGATGGAAATAAAGGATTATTAAGAGCATGATGAAAGAAGTTAAACTATTTGGCCAAAGAGGTAGAAATACTGGAAGCAGCTTTAACATTCAGGGGCTGATGGTGTCTGGGTTAACAGGCTCAGTGGACATTTATGGATTTCAAAATACTGAAAACTGTTTCCTCACTCAATTCAATTTTAACTCTAGAGTATACTGCAGAGGAGGAATACAAATATCCTTTTGATCTAATGTAAAAGAAGATGAATGGAGTCATAGAAAACATAAGAGTCTGCTGTGTCTTCATAGATATTTGTACTTGGTGAAGTTTGACAATTTGACCATTTATTCCTGGCTATTTGCCGACCCAATGGATGAACATTGAAGCTAAAGACGATGTCTGATAAAGTGACAAAACGTTACGTTTCTCTTCTATTGTTACTTGCTTCAACTATTCCACGGTATCTTAACCAAGGAGAAATCCTGTTTGAGACTGGAATTAAGTATCATGTAAGCAAACCCTTTGTCACTTGTATAAAATCATAAGGCATTCTCTAGTTTGTTGTTTCATTGTTCATGTGCATTATTATCTTTATATTCATACTTGGGTACAAGGTGTTTGTAATAAAATAGGGGAAATCACATAAAGATTGTAGCAAATAGGAATTGGTATAAAATACAAAACATAACATCAGCATTAAAACCTGTCATCAAAAGCAATCAGACTTAGCTCACATATAAAAGCATTGAGTATATATTTTGCTGGTGATCCTGATGTGCTTGATTATAAAGTTGCGGATATCTCATTTTACACAGATCAAATCTAGATTTATTTTGAAACAAAGCTGTACATTTCCAAGTATATATAGATAGTATTCTACATAATCACCTCGCTGATACATCATTTCACCTGACGGGCGGCGCGATTAATCGTCTCCTGAAATGTTAGTGCTCTGTTTAAATGTTAATCATATTTGGTGGGGCATTTATTTGCACATCTTGGTTGAAACATATAACAATCAAAGTAATGAAGTAATGACAATTTTCTTACAGTTTACTTGGCTATGGGCCATGCTTAAACCAACATTTTATATTATCTGCATAAAATCCCCTCTTCAAAACTGTAAGACATATAAAGGATTAAACATAATACTCTTTTTTGTTTGCAGAATAGTTTTACCCCCCGCCCCCCCCCCCCAAAAAAAACAGTTTAAGATGGATATCATCCTTAGTAATTGCAAATGATTAAACCATAACTAATCGTTACAGAATTGAATGCTAAATTCACATTGGAAATTAATTATTCCACTGTTAAGGTTGTAAGTTAAGCATATTTAAACCCATGATAAGGGAGACACCAGCCTGTACTAGAAAACTATATATATATATATATATATATATATATATGTCTGTGCGTGTCTGTGTGTGAGTCTCAAGCTATCAGAGACATGTAGTAATTAGTCATCACAAATGTAATGCTTCGCATATAAAATATAATTCCATGGGCATATATATTCCTGTAACTGTATAAACGTAAATAATGTTAAATTGAAAGATAAAAATTAGATAGGAATAAATTGATTCTATGCCCTGTACACATATACCATGTTTCCTTGAAATTTTATCATGATTAAAGTAAACGCAAGACATACTGAGTGGTGTCATCATGATAGTATATCGTGCATCACAACATTCTTCGAAGTTGTCCACTGACTTGAACGTAAGATTTGCTCCAGTTTCTATGTAATCACTTGTGTTGGCAAAGAAGGCATATTCGCCCCTGTTACACCCACTTCTAATGAATTTCGGTACAGTACTCCCATTTATATAGCGATATCCCATTATATCACCTTGTTTTATGGTTACACCAGACACTGGAACAAAATAGATAGATGGACATGAGCTTTTAACAACACGGGTGGTATATACAAGCTTAAATATTTTTTCTGTTGTATTTGTAGCTGAGAGGAGCCTCCATATCTGAAACGATGTGGGTTTTTGATTATCCAGCTTGAAGTACCATCGCAGCAATTTTCCTGTAACTGGTGAGGTCCTGGAGGGGTTTGGAATAATATAGCCATTTCCTTTTTGCGTTGTTGACCCAAAACCGTCGGGATCATTTCCAAAATATACAAACTTGCCTGTAAAAAGGAAGAAAATACGTTGGACACAAAAGACAAAATAGTAAGCTTGGTTGATGACTTTTACAATCAACTTATGATATTCATTTATTTTACATTATTCTTCGTCAAGGAAAACGCAACAAATGGGATCAAGAATGACATAGAATAGGAATGGTTTAAGTACAATTATTGTCTTTTGTAAATGTATTCAACGGACGCGCAAAGACAAAGAAAACAGAGAGGAAAAAAATGAAAAGAGAGAGAGAGAGAGAGAGGGAGAGAGAGAGAGAGAGAGAGAGAGAGAGGGAGAGAGAGAGAGAAACAAAGAAACTAACAAACAGGAGTTGTCTTTCACAGCCTAGCTACATCACCTTGCAGGTCAACTGGTAAGCTCTTAACTAGCCTATGTCGCCCAAAATATATTAAAAAGCATGATCTTTCGGAACGTAACAACTTGA
Organism: Hermodice carunculata; assembly: GCA_964020975.1. Taxonomy (NCBI): domain Eukaryota; kingdom Metazoa; phylum Annelida; class Polychaeta; order Eunicida; family Amphinomidae; genus Hermodice; species Hermodice carunculata. The sequence continues at coordinate 26,502,197 of OZ026626.1, forward strand.
CTACACTTAATAGAAACCCAGCAAAAGCACATCCCTGCCAGGTTTGAAGGGAATCTGGCCCACAATTTCAGAGGAGTTGGGATTCAAATTGAATGGATGTACCAACAAAAAGACGGGCGCTGGATTAATGTGAATCCTGTAACATCAGCCTAGTAAGACATCAGGAACTGGCACAGGACCACCTAGTACTTAACAGTAAATAACTTTGCTTACCATTCACAAAATGCTTTCCATCAAGTTTAAGCACAATTAGTTTTAAACAAATAGAGCCTGGACATACAAAAAAGCCCCTTACAACTAAAAACAATTGTAGCAATGCGTGTAAATAATTTACAATTTTAATGGTGTCCAGATTTAGCCCACTGCACTTTAAAAAGCAATTAGGAATTAGTCAAGCATTTCTAAATGCACAAACATGTCGTGAAATCCCCAAGGCAACTGCAGCGTGATCATTAGAACAAATTGAGAAAGAAACACCAGAGGTACACCAGCGTTATGTTTTACGAGAACGCGAGCATTATTTTGGTAAAGATTCAAAAAATGCAAATTGTGCATGGGTAGATGAATTGCCGGCACGCTGCCACTTCCACTGGCACAAAAGTGTAAAAGAAAACTGGTGTCGTATAAACAGTTTAAACTTACGACAAAGCGGAATGTCACAGTACTCCTTTTGATGTTCTAAATCTGTTGTGAAGCACCAAGGCCCATTCCCATCTTTATTTGGGTTCCGGCAATAGTTTTCTGCCTCGGTCATTGTTTTGTCCGGAAACTTTTCGGGTGAATTTATGTATTTGTTGACATGTGGAATTTGTTGGTCCCATCTTTGGCATGTGCGTCCCTTTCTTGTTTTGTGAATCTTACCACTATATTCAGTCCCTGCATTACTCTGCCTGCAGTCTGAAATAGATAATTTCAACCACATTGCATGCCTTTATTATATTTATGTAATATTAACCTACCTATTGTTTGAGCGAATACGAAAATCAGCAACATATGAAATTGTTGGTGTAATCTCATCTGTTGTTATCACAATATTGACATAATGCACACGAGAATTTGAACATGTCCTGTGACAAATTGTTCCATTCCTAGAAGACTGAACAACGAAAATAATCTTTAGTGGAAGTCTCTCTTATCTCAGGGAATACATCCACCAAAGGTAACTCCACTCGTGTTCGATCGGATGTAAGGCTGGGGGCAGGGTGCTAACTCCATCATCTCCAAGCCATCATTTGGGGCAAAGCCCTTCACATTACAGGCCAGGATCTAGCCTGGTATTATCAAAGATTGAGATAATCCTCTGTCAAATGGCCCAGTGTAGTTTACGGGACTACATAAGGTTGCAAGATGTGTGTGTCTTTACAAAGAAGGCACAATGGCATTAATGTGTGACTAGAACATTGGTCAAATGTCCTCCGTATTGTGCATGCTATTAAATGACTGGTCCTTTCCTGCTTCTTCGAGTCGCAGCAAGATACTTTGTTTCTGAAGCATGGGTCTGCAGAGAGAGTCAGAGTCCAGCTTATTTTATACAGTTTGTTACCTTATTGTTGGTTTTTTTTTGTGGATGGGTTGCATGAAGTCTCTTTTGTTTCTATTGCTCGTTTCTCTTCCATGGCTCAACTTCGTTGTGACAATAAACTGGTGGTGATGTGGTTGTCACTTTTGATCTTGCCTGCCTTTATAAGTTACTTCATTGCTGTTGTGTGGTAGGATTGATTAATTTAATATACTTTTGAAGGAATGCATTGAAGCACAACCAGGCTTTTAGTACTAATTCATTTTCCTTTCGATTTACAGATTATGCTTGAAATAACCTTAATGATTAAAAGAAAGAAAAAAAAAACACTGCTGCTTTACAAAAGTAATTTGATATTTTTATATCGTATCATATTAGATGGTGGAACATGTAACATGTATGTAAGACAGAAGATATTGAATCACAAAAAAGTACATACTAGGTAATATATATCCATATTCTTAATTTGGGTACTTGCAAATTTGTCAGTTACAACTCGGCCACACCCAAAATGCTGTTCTGTTTCAAAACAAGTGGCGCCCTGACTACATAACAAACTTGCAGGAGCTACTGGCATGCTGCACTAAGATAAAGAAATCGTGTTAGGTGCGCAGGTAAATCAGGTGTAATATTGTGAATACTTTGGACACTCAGAACTTCCAGCAGCTTTCACACACACACACACACACACACACACACACACACACACACACACACACACACACACACACATACATACATACATACATACATACATACATACATATATATATATATATATATATATATATATATATATATATATATATACTGGACTGATTGCCATGTTTTAGGCACAGGCCTAATACCCCTCTTTTGCCACAGTTGGTGGGGTATTTGAGTGTTCTTTTTTGTGGACACTTTTAGAATAAATCAGCTTTTACTTGATTCAAATCAGCCAACACGTTTTACAGTATTATGAATGTGCATTTTAAGCAGATCCTTATTGTCAGTTATTTACGATCGGGTGCTAAACATGGTACATTGACTAACATGTTAGAATTGAGAGTATCTTATTAGTTTCGTCGGATTGTATTAGGGAAAAAACTAGTTAAATTGGGCATATGATAGACAACATATATGTCTCGTCCCCACACCTCAAAATTATGCAAAAATGTTTGACCATAACTTTTAGGAAGCCAAAATGAGAATTGTCCATTTGTCTTGATGTGTTTTTAAGTGCACAGCAGAACTCACCGGTAGCTTCGACCAGAAATATGCTTGAATGGATGCTCAGTAAGATATATGACTGGATGCTCAGTAAGATATATGTTGAAACCTTGTTACAGAAGATTTGGACCATCCTAAAATATAAATTCGTCTTAATATCATCTATCATATTCGGTAACATGCTATCATGTAAGCAACGCTGATAAAATACAGAATGCCATAAGGTACGAAAGAGTGTAGGACAAGGGCAGCGATATCACGTTATGGAAAAAATCCATAGTCCCTACATTAAAGATCAGCAGAAATACAAAGGAACCTAAGATTACCCAAGAATTGACAATCTTATATCCATCTTATAAACTATTTGAAAAGATTGAGAGGCCATGACATGATGCTGGCCTTGTTTCCAAAAAAGTATTTGGTGCAGAACAAATCAACTGATAGGGCGTATCGAAATTTAATATAAATTAGGGTGTAGCAATAAACTAGATATCAATGTGGATCCGGGTCCTTCATGGAATATGCTCAACAGATTTGGAAAAACCTATATATTAAAAATGCCTCATCCTGAAATGGGATTTGCTTAACAGATTTAAAGAAAGCTATTACAAACACTCCCTGACGAGAGGAACAACATAAGAGTAAGAGGATTCAACTGATAGTTACATCAATTGTTTGGCTAATGATAAGTATAAATGCAATAATCCACATAATACACATTTTTCCATTTTCTACAACAACTAAACGAAACATTTATCTGTACCAAACAACCTATAAATGAAATGAATAATGCAGATATTGAATGCCAAATATAACACATCAAAGTAAATAGTGTACCAGTAAGCATTAAGAGTCCATCATGTGTTCCTTGAAGTCAATAGTATGCAATATGCCCCACTCTTCTAATGTAACATAGAAAGTGGAGAATACATGAAACTATTTATGATTTTGTGATGAAAATTGATAATTGATTCAGGACCACCAACTGACAGAAATGGAACCATCATTACTGTTGTCATTGAAACAAAGAAGCTATAAGGTAATTGTGATAAACATGCAGCGGTTATATTTTGTTTTCTCGCACCATATTTGAATAGCAGCTGTTGATATATGTATTTTAATTATTATGTTAGTCTATAAATTTAGAAATAAGAGTACTCTGGCAGTGATGCGCTTTGCAGACATTGAATGATCCAATAAGATGTAGTCGTGTGCACTTTGGATTAATGTTTGAACACGTCTGCTTAAGACCATCATAGAAATTTTGGAATATCATTCCCCACCTATACAGTTGAGGGGTCATCATTATCTTAATGAAAAGTGAGAGGATCCACTTTTGCCAAGATAGAAGCCGACATGTCTGTTTCATCAATTAAGTCCGCAAAAAGTCAAGGGAATCAACACTAACAGAAACTACACAGGTCTGTTCCTTATATTTTTACATATCAAACACACATGCGTGATCTACCATTAGCCAGATGCATGGCAAATTCTCTGAGTGCCTTTTCAAAGTAGCATAAGTTCAAAAGAAACAACGCGAATGACCAATTTTAAACTTAATAACTTAGTTGATAGTGAAATTCCTTATGAAACTTGGCAAATAATGAAATATACCAGATATATGTATATATATATATATATATATATATATATATATATATATATGGACCTTCTTATGACCTCGAAATTACCTTGAACACCAAAATGTATCGATAAACACATTTCTTTGCCATTTTTTACCCAGATCCTGATATTTATACTTAAAATGGCTATTTTATTTGAAAAGGATGAAGTTGCAGGATTATTCATAAAAAACCTTTTTGGTATATAACCAACAATTAATACTCCGGGTAGAAAAAGTTTTTTGTTTTTTTTTGTTTTTTCTTAATATCATGAATAAATAAATAAATGTAATCACCTGTTACTGGTACCCTCAAAACCTGTTTGATCAGCCACGAACCACATTGAAGCTTCTATTTTTAAAAAGTTGCAACCATAAGATGCAGTAAGAAGACATTCTGATGAATATTTTTCAGAATTCAGTGGTTCGTCAAATTTTAAGTCAAGGTGTTGAATTCAGATTGATGATAACATTTTGGATTTTCTAAGTAATATTGGTGCACATCAAAACTCAAAAGTGGTGAGTGGAAAGTGCCCAAATCTCTAAATTATACTCATTCTATTATCTAACAAATTGGTAAATGAATTGGAAGTGTACCATTTTTTTGAAACAATAAATTTAGAAATGTTAGGTCAAGGTGTGCAATTCAGATTGATGTCACCCTTTTGGATTTTCTAAGTAATGTTGGTGCACATCAACACTCAAAAATAGTGAGTGGAAAGTGCCGAAAACTCTTAATAATACTAATTCCATCATCTAACCAATTGATAAATTAATTGGGACTATACCATTTGAAACAATAACTTTAAAAACACTGAACTGGAGCAGTCATACAGTAGCTTACAGTATAAAAGCATCGTCCCCTCATGTCTCAACAAGGATCATGTTTTGTATTGAGAATACCAGTATATGGCTATGGTGCTTTGCAGAGAAACACGAAGAGTTGGTTACGCTTTGTCACTTGTAATAAACCACTCTTCGAGTGTTGCTCTGTAAAGATTATTTGGGTGAACTCGAAAATTTCTGAGCTGATAAATGTAGGCTATCAACAGGATCCCTTCTAGAATTTTTTGCTAGTAAGACCAGGTTGGAAAAGGAATGACAACCATGCGTTGGAAGAAGCAGCCACGTTTGGAGTATAGATGTGTGACTGATTGTGAGTGGATTGTCATTGGTCTTATTCAAATTGTTCCCACATGCTCTCCCTTTATCATAACCAGTAATTTAAACAATTGAGTATGTCTATGGCAAATAATTTATGCGATTTCTGACAGTCAGACCCAGTTTAAAGCGAGAAAAGAGAGAATAGTTGCATTGATAGCAGTGGTTTTGGATGTGGAAGGCAGAACCTATACCCAAGTGAATCCAGTTTAATATTTCCCTCTGATAACTTGTAGGTATTCTATTACACACAGCCATTTGTTTGCTGGCTTGATAACAGTCATCACATGTTCTTCCGTAACCATTCTCAATAAAGATATTACCAGGGAATCTTGCTACATCTTCTAGAATGTTTGAAATGAATATTTTGAGTGTCACTCATGAATCCATTAAAATTTGATATCATATACTTTTTTATTATTAATCAGATATCATATACTTTTTTATTATTAATTTGATATCATATACTTTTTTATTACTGAAATTAAATCTTTATTTCTACGTTGTCAGTATGACATCTTTTCCTCTTTGTATTAGATGTTCATTGAATAATATGTTGCTTCATGGCTGCCCAGGTGTTGGTGTTGTCCCAAGTGATGTGTATGTTCACAAACCTGTCAGGATTTGGACGGTTTTACACTGGGACAGAATTGTGACTACAATATTGACTATTTATGGTCTTACCACTTCTTGCTTCATGACACCCTCATACCAGTTTTGGGAAGCATCGCACTGGGGCAACATTTCCAAAAGTGCGATTTCATGCATCTTCAACTGATTTCACATTGTCTCACTCAATGTTATTTTGCATAATTTCGATACGTTGGTTTACATGGAATTCGACACATTTATTACTTATAAGGTGACCTTCATATGACTTTGACTGACAAAGGGCAGGTAAGAAAAGCAACCTTTGAGCATTTTTTTTTGCCATTGGGACAACTATGTTGGTCGAAATAATAGAAACGAAGAAAAATCAAGTTGTCAGAAATTTTCCATAGAGATTTTTTGAACAACAAAAATTTCGAATTTAGATACAAAATGTGTACAGGTATATGCTGTTATATCCAACCCACTGTTATTGCCAGGAAACACCATGAAGAACAATAAGAGAACAAGAAGCAGTGCCAGATCAAAAATACGTTTCAGATTAGCCCTGCACAATTTCTCCCATTTTGGGGAACTCAAAATGGATTAAAAAGGAAGCATTTGGTGGCGAAATTGGCAACTATTTCTTGTCATTGAAATCTGCAGGCAATGTTTGTGACACCACGCTCTGGGCCTGATCGACAGGCCTCTCAGGGGCACCGGAACTGCACGATTGCCGTCTATGAAAGTAGGCTAACAACTTGAAAACTAAATTTGGATCTTGATATGTTATTTGCAAAGCCATGATTTGTTCATCAACAGGTAGTGCCAATTATTTCTACCCTCAAGTTCCCAGCAAAAGTACGTTTTAAGACAAAAGGAACGTTTTTACAACACACACCTCTATTATCGCCCAATTTTATTATCCGGCTGTCACTGTCAGAAGTTATGAAAATGCTGCCGGTCGTCTGGGATGTCAAAATCGAACATAGTAGTCATGCACGGGAACTTGAAACGATAGTGTAAGCTTTGTTAAGCGTTTTTCTAGTTCTGAGTGGCACAATTTCGTTGTACCGGTATACCTTTTAACGACTTTGCAAAGCCAGGGTTTTATTTTCATGGTTCATGCAAATTTAAAACGCGACGCATGAAGGACAACCCTCTTTGTCAAATGCGCAGGGTGACTGCAAGTGTAAAGCACCTGGCATGTCGCATGATGCGGTCGCCAGTCGCACGATGCTTGCTATCAATTCGCACGATGCTTGTCTGCTGGCACGTAGCCAAAAGCATTGCTATAGCCAAATGGGAAGAGGGACGAGCACACATTCGTATGGTGCGAACATCTTACTTGAACATGCTACATAAGGCTAGCCCCTTTTCTGTTTGTGCGCCAGCGTGCTCGACGGGCTAACAATTTGGTCCATTTGGCGAGAGCTGTACTGTAGTATGGTTTTAGTGACATAATTCGTGCATGGCTCAACAGTGATTATGCTGTTTGTTTTATACACGGAGTTATTGGGCCATGGTGTTTTGGATACAGAATGCCGACCAAATTATCCTTTATCAAGAATAGTAAGCCACTACATAAATAACGTCCTACAGGCATACATCTAAAGGATAGTGCTCCTTTTTTCTTCACGCTGTTAACCATATTAGTCTAGGAATTTGTTGCTTGTAAACTAGTGTAGAGAGTGCCTGGCATGCAAGTATCAGAAGTAACTGATCTATCTATCTATCTATCTATCTATCTATCTATCTATCTATCTATCTATCTATCTATCTATCTATCTATCTATCTATCTATCTATCTATCTATCTATCTATCTATCTATCTATCTATCTATCTATCTATCTATCTATCTATCTATCTATCTATCTATCGCCGTCTGTCGGTCTGTTTATCTGTCTTTCTGTTTATATATATATATATGTTTATTATATGTCAATTCTGTTCTTTGTATCTTTCATGGTGTTGAATACATGCATGAATCATACACAAAATGCATGTCACTAAGTTAGTCAACTGGGTTACTCATAGACATATGATATCAGCTCAACGTTCAGTTCAGCACAGCTCAGGTTCAGGCAGCTCTTCATAGTTTATGTTAGCTAAGTTCTAGGTCCAAATGAAACCAAAGCTTAGGTAATGATACCTGGAGTGATAAATATAGGGAGTTCAGGTAAGCAAAAAAATTGTTCAACACCGTTCATTTCCTGTTCTGTATGATGGTGGTGGTGACATGTTATGGTTGGCGACAATGAAAGGCTGGCAGTGGAAGGGGGACGTGAGAGACAATATACGCAGGAACGTCAACCACTGTAAATACCTCAGCCAATACCTACTCACATAAATAAAAGTCATATCAGCTGTACAAATCTGTAATGTATATAATTTGACAGATGGAATAATGATTTCATTTGTGAAAAATGAATTCAGATGCACACCCGCACACATGCACATATTTTGGTTCGTATGTATGTATGTGTGTGTATGTATGTATGTATGTATGTATGTATGTATGTATGTATGTATGTATCTATGTATGTATGTATGTATGTATGTATGTATGTATGTATACACGTTTGCATGTATGTATGTGTGTATGTATGTTTGCATGTGTGTGTGTATGCATGTATGCATTTATGTATACACGTTTGCATGTATGTATGTGTGTATGGGTGTATGTATGTTTGCATGTATGTATGTATGTATGTATGTATGTATGTATGTATGTATGTATGAATGTATATGGCGAGAAATGTGGTACGTCAAAGCACATACGATAAAGTGAAGCATTTGAATCACATGTAAAAAACAACTCATTTCCATGCTGGATAGAATTAATGTTAATTCCTTCAATGTAATGTGCATTTTTCATATTATATATCCCTGTCTGTCGGCTTTAAGTCAACGTTTGACATCAGTGCTCTCAGAAAACCTACAGCGTCCAGGTATATAATTTGTGCCTTGTCTTAATTGCACATCCCGTGTTTGTAACAAACGCATGGACACTGAATATTAGAGAGAAACAAAGTCATGTGAACCTATACAGAGACACGTCCTAAGCTTTACTGACGACGCAAAAATATAATATGCTAATTTGAAAAGAAGCACGCTATATGTTTGTTTAAAAATTTATCAGAAAAACTCCCTGTTCACAAGCCTTAGGTGGTGCTCGATTGGCAATTCCAGAACCAGATTCTGGCTATTCCGGAGATTCTGCCAATCGAATGAAAACGAGGTGTCATTAGAATCAAAATGGCGTCACGTCAGTTGACATTTGCGACGACATGTGTTACAGTGGCAGAAGAAATATTTAGTCCTGACGAGGAAAAGATGAATCGCAGGGACAATTTTGAAGTGGCAAAACTACCAGCACTTGCAGCAGCATTGTAAGTGCCCATAAGGCTTACTGCTTCATACCCAGTCTCACAGATTGACAGAATACGGAGTGGAAGGAATACCTATTTCGATACTTGGACATTCATGATCGACTTAAAAACTTAGCCGTGATCTGTGAATCAGGGTAGTTCCTTCTTATGCGTGATGATATAAATAAATACCCGTGAAACGTGATTGGACTTTTATAATTTAGCAATAACCGTCACTGAGTTCATTATTTTATTACCGATAAATGTGATGACAATTTTCAGGAAAGAACTTACTGTGATCCTGATTAATTTACCCTGATCTGTGAAAAGGACCTTGAAATTACTATTGATTTTGATTCGTAGTCCCTCAGCTAAATGCTGGTTACAAAACGTTATCTATACATAGGGTTATGATAACTGGGTATGAGCCGAATTGTCAACTTGCATGAAAGATCAATTATTAATTTTTTTTTTTTTTAAATGAGTAAATAAACATGAACGATGTTTCAGACACCTCCTTCCACAATAGGTACTGCTGCCTGCTAAGACTGCTCAGTTGGGCTATTGTTACTGTGTGAGCGCTCCACTACGTGGAGTGCAGTCAGACACGCGGAACAAATGACTGTTTAATAGGCAATATGTACTGTGGGGTCTTCGAAACCCTCAAACAGGAAAGTTACTTTTCCTATAATCCTTAGAAAATACTGCAAAGTTTTGCATTGGCACGCTGGGCTACTATTGTGATGAATATTGTAGATTATACAAATTGAAATGCCAAGGCCATCAGGCCACTCTAAGTACTAAGCACTTGCCATTGGCTTGCAGAGATCACAGAAGTAAATGAATACTGGTGGAGAGAGAGAGAGAGAGAGAGAGAGAGAGAGAGAGAGAGAGAGAGAGAGAGAGAGAGAGAGAGAGAGTATTATTTGGCCTGACTTAATTAAGGCCCATTAAGAGTGTTTTCTTAACAAGATTACTGCAAGATTACTGTCAATGGGAACGGGGGGGGGGGGTATAAAAATCTCTTTAGCAGACATGAGAAAGATATATTTTACTTGCATGATTTTATCATAGAAATATGGTGCAAGGTATTATTTAAGAGGCAATTTTGCTGTGATGAGGGGGAAATTTTTGCTCACATTATTTTATGAAAAAAATGCTGTTTTTTTGCAGGCTAAGGGAGGAGCGGGTCAGGATACATGGTTATGCCGAATTTGTGGTTGAACAATACAGGGAAGATAATTTTCGTAGATCATTTCGCATGTCGCCAGAGACAGTGCACATACGAAAAATTTGTAAACTTACCTGAATTTAAACCAACATGGACTGGTGGGCGGGAAAATATTTCTGTTAAGAAACAACTTCTGATCACACTATGGTATCTTGGATCAATAGATACAATACATAGGGTAGCCACCAGATTTGGGATTTCTGAATCCAGTGTGATTGTATGCAGAGACAGAATCCTTTCTGCCACTATCACACATTTGATGAAAAAAATCATATGTTGGCTTAAATTTCAGGGTGGCGAGATTCAAGCAATAATGGATTACTTTGAACACAGAAATGGATTTCCAGGAATAGTGGGCTGCCTGGATGGGACCCACAGTAAAATCAAAGCGCCAAAAAACAACCCTCAATCCTATGTTAATCGTAAATCCTACCATTCAATCCAACTTCAAGGGGTGTGTCGTGAGGACTTGAGAATAACACACTGTTTTACCGGATATCCCGGCAGTTGCCATGATGCCCGAGTCTTAAGAAATTCAGATCTATGGGAAAAAGGAGCAGAACTCTGTGGTACAGGACATATAATAGCTGATGGTGCTTATCCAGTGATGCCTTGGCTATTAACACCGTACAGGGATAATGTCCATCTTACAGGTGATCAAAGAAACTTCAACCATAAGTTATCATCCAATAGAGTAACTATAGAGAGGGCTTTTGGACTTCTGAAAGGTCGTTTCCGACGTCTTCAATAAATAGACACACAAGAAATAGAATCTACACTGAAAGTCATCCTGGACAGTGGTGTTTTTCACAACATCTGCATCGTTCAGTCAGAAGAACGCAATGATTTTATGACAGTAGATGAGAACTTGGATGAAAACCTACAGATAAATGCTCATGGTAATCACCCTGCGGGTTTCATAAAACGAGACACCATTGCAAGAAATTTGCCACCTTGATTTTATATCCTCTGGTGAAATGGACTTTGCGGGCTACATGTACATGTGCAATTATGGAGAAAACAGAGAAAGAAAGAAATTTACATCTTTAACAGTTTTATTGAAACATGGTAACATAATAATCTTCATTATCAAAAATAAACATTGTATTTTTGTGGTATCCCCACACACCCACCTGTGTTCGTTCAAAATAAAATTGACTAGAACTCATGTTGCAATATGCCTTTTATCAATAATCTATAGTTTTAGCCTGTAATAAAAATTGAGAGGTGCTCTTACAAGTATGATAACGGATTTTGCCACCTACTTACAAACATCATCGTGGCTTGATAAACTAAATGTATAAAAAAGACAGATCTTATTTTACTTGTATGTCCATATAAACACAAAGTAGCTTCTACATGAAGGACTTCAGTCACTGGGTACATGTTTCCTGAAAAGGCCTGCATTCATGCCACACTGCTACATATGCATCAGTACAAATGAAATTGAAAATATAAAAAAATAAACATTTTGTTTTTGTGGTATCCCCACACACCCACATCCTGCGGGTTCAAAATGAAATTGACTAGAAAATATGTTGAAATACACATTTTATCAATAAGTTTCTTTAGTTTTTGTTATAAAAATGGAGCCGTGTCCTTACCAAAATGATTATGGATTTCACAATCAGATTCCAAATGTCCTGTGGTTTGATACACCACATGTATAAAGATACAGATCTTGTATTACGTGTATATCGATACAAATGCAAAATCGCTTCTATAAGAATGGCCTGCATTCATGCCACACTGCTACATATGCATCAGTACAAATGAAATTGAAAATATAAAAAATAAACATTTTGTTTTTGTGGTATCCCCACACACCCACATCCTGCGGGTTCAAAATGAAATTGACTAGAAAATATGTTGAAATACACATTTCATCAATAAGTTTCTTTAGTTTTTGTTATAAAAATGGAGCTGTGTCCTTACCAAAATGATTATGGATTTCACAATCAGCTTACAAATATCCTGTGGTTTGATACACCACATGTATAAAGATACAGATCTTGTATTATGTGTATATCGATACAAATGCAAAATAGCTTCTGTAAGAATGACTTAAGGACTCGAAATACATGTGACTGTTTTTGAAGAAAACTGATTTTTGAGCTTGAAAAAGCACTACTTACTGATTCAAAGAAAGCTAAAGTATATATTTTTGGGTTAGTATAATCATGAACTTAAGATGCATGCAAAGATCAACACTTGTCACAGCCTAATTGTTAAACAAACACGGTGATAATTAAATGGGTGGGTTTTATGCTGTTTGTTTATTTCTCTTCTAAAACAAATGGCACAATTGTAAAAATGGTTTGTTTCCTATACAATATTATCCAAAAACCTTTGCCATATATTTTGGATATTTTTTTTAGTTTATGAAATATCGCTCTGCAAAGTTGAAAAATTTACCTGGTCAAAGAAAAACACAAGTGAGTTAGATTTTTTTCCAACTTTACACAGCTATATTTCCTAAACTAAACAAGATATCCTAAAATATGGCAAAATTTTGTGGATAATATTGTTAGGAACCAAACCAAACCATTTTTACAATTTGCCATTTGTTCTGTGAGGGAAATAAACATAAACAGCATAAAACACCCGACCATTTCATTATACAGTCACATGTATTTACAGTCCTGAAGTCACGGAGTACATGTCTACCAAAGAGGCCCACATTCAGGTCACACCTGTACATATAATTCAATACAAATGAAATTGAAAATAAACTTTTATCACCTTCATATGGACAATTTTAGTCACATTGACTATCAACAGTTTCAGTCATTATAATCTGGTCATACTGAAAAAGTGGCTTTTTTTTACACCTTTCTGTATGTATGAACAAAAATTCAAATCAAACCACAACAAAACCCCAAAATTCACTGCACATGGAGAATGTACCTGTCCAGAATGTTGGATATGTGAAAAGGCTGGACTGGGTTCCAGGAAACCGTAAAAGTAAAACTGGTGTGGTCATATAAGGAGGATTACTGTAGGATAACTGAATCCACAACTATAACAAGTTAACTTTGGACAGGTTGCTTGTTATGGAGTGAATTTAAAAATTCTCGTTGCTTGACTGTACCAGCTTATTTAACAGTACACTGGGAACCTGTACCGGTGCTTTGACTTTAAGTATCTAACCTCCGGGACAGGTTCATTCTCCATAGAATTTTCAGCGTCTTGTCAGATGGTTTGGTTAACAAAACAGGACTCTTTATGCCCATGCCAAAAAGAAAAAGAAAAAGTGATATCTGTTGGAGTAATTTTAGCCTCTACCGCAAAAGCATCTTTTGCTTTGGTAGAACCACTTAAAAATCATTTAAGATAGATATATTTTCTTGCACATTTTTATTTTGTTCCTGCACATTGCACAAGTCTCCACCTTCAAAGCACAGTCCATGCAACAGTATACGTGACCGCAGTCCAAAACTACACAGTCTATTTGTCTAGCCATGCAGATGTTGCATTCTCCATGGAGTCCAGTGCCTGCAATTAAATGAAGAGTATATTAAAAAGCAAGACTAAACAGACCTTACACTACTTCCTGCAGGGACATTTTTTCTCCTTACTTTTTCAAGCAATCGACCAGAGACTTAAATATTTCCATTTTTTCTTTGTGCATCTGTTCTTGAGCTTTCACTTCTGTTTGATAGCGTTCTTCTTGCTTTTCTGCAAACCCTTTAAAAAAATCAACTACTTCAGAAGCTTGTGTTTTTCTTCTTTTTTTCTGTGGTTTCTCAGCAGGAGTTGTCTCCTCTGAATCTGATTCAGAATATCCATCACCATTAGGGTCACCTCTCGTCTGCGTTGTAGGGCTGCTCATACTAGTCATTGTTATCTTTGGCTTCGTAGCTGGATCATTTCCAAGGAGATCTTCCATCTGGTCCATAAATGGGAAAGTTTTACGTCCAGAAACTACAATATGGAAAAATTGGCAACCCAATGTAATTTTAACTCTTTCAGTACCAAGTTTGGTCTGAGTTAACAGCATTTCTCAGAGCACTTTGGGCGCAATGCAAAAGCTGTTGACCGGGATTATTTATTCTATGGGAATATACGCATGATGGTACTTGAATGAAAGGTCTTTTTATGAGGAATTTGAATGTGGAAATCATCATTTTGATGCAGGTTTATTAAAGCAACTTATGCCATGATTAGCACTGAAAGATTAATTATGCACACATGTATAACAAGTAGCCGCGGACGCTAGCCATATCCCCCGCCCACAGTTATCATGGTGGATTTGCAAAGTTATACTCCTGACAAAATGTATTGCATCTTGAGCTTGCTTAATGAACTTTGTGAATTAATATATAAATGAAGGAAAATAATTAGTCAAAAAAATTTTTGCCTATGCACACCTCCTACCTCTGGTCTACCAACGGTGAAAATCTTAAAGGGTTACCACTTTTAGTTGCAAAGTTATGCTTCACACAAAATTGTATTGTATCTTGAACTTGCTTAATGAACTTTATTAATTAATTAATCATTGAAAGTAATTAGCCATGCAAAGCAGTGCCTCTGCACACCTACTACCTAAGGTCTATTCGCCATAAAAATTTGAAAGGGTTGTTATTAATAGTTTAGAAAATATGGCCCGGACAATTCTTGAGCTTGCTTAGTGAACTTTGTTGATTAATCACTTAATGAAAGGAATTAGCCACACAAAACAATGCCTATGCACACCTACTAACTAAGGTCTACCCACCATAAAAAATTTGAAGAGGTAGCATTTATAATGTAGAAGATGGGCCAGACAGAATTTGTTTCAGATGGACGGAAGGACGGACGGACACACGGACGGTGCCCATTACCATATCCCCTCACCCACTTCGTGGGCGAGGGATAATAATGGTGAAAACTGTTTCCTGATTATCTCAGTGTTTTATAGTAAAAAAGACATTGTGATGTGCAGAGCAGGATGAGAATATTTGTTTATATTTATCAAAAATCCAACCTACCGGCTCTGTCCAACTAGTATGATTGTTTTTGTGTTAAAATTAATATACATGTACCAGGAAAAATGGAAAGGTGGCCCCTTAGAAAAATGTGGCATTGCCTCCATACTAGCCACCATTGGTCTTTGCTAACCCAACAGATGTCGACATTGAAATATTGGCTGAGGATGGAAGTGTGCTATGAAGGCAAATTTTATATTTCAATGTTAAAACTGAATATTTCATATCAATCCAGTAGATATTAGCGAATCTGTATTATGTGGAAAATATTTACTATTATGGATAACCAGAATAGATATCATTAGTATTTTGACATACATCATTATCCCTTTTAAGTGCCCCGTTCCTCTTAATCATCACCCTTTTTATGATGCGAAAATTCTGAAATATTGGATTATTACATACAATTTATGATAATTTGCCTCTTAATATGACTTAAATTTTCAAAACTTAGGTATACAATTGAAGGCCACCTCAATAACATTTCCTAAGCGCCCCTGGTGCTTAAAAGGGATGATACAGTAAATATATATAATTTTGGTACCTGACTTCTTGGTATCATCTTTCATTGACCTATACGTTCTGAGCAGTGTCTTCCATCTGCCACTAACTTGCTCGGCCGTGAAATTATAACCCTTCCTGTTGATTTCCTTGGTGACAACTTGCCACATAGCTGCCTTCCTGAGCTTGCCCAATTCTACCATCTTCACATTCCTCTTGTACTCCTCTATCGGAAGAAGAGTGGGCGGGGTATTCCACCTTACGGTGTTGATTCCATCATCTGATGGCTGGTGGGTGTCCACAGCTTTTGCCACATCAGGTAATGTATCCTCTTCCGCTGACCCAGATGCTAATCAGAAGAAAATGACAACTTGCTCAAAACCTGATTCCCATTCATTAATAATCGAAAGCTTCCATTCCGTACAGATAATTTTTAAAAAAATTATATTACTAAAGTTCAAATCATTTATTCACAACTTTTGTCTTTTCTGCTTAGGTGTATGCTTAATGTGAAGAAAAATCAAATTTGAAACTAGACATACTTTCAAATTAGGTCATCATGGCATGCTAGATAAGCATACTGCCAAATTTGAGAAAATAGATGGGAGCATTCTGGGGATATTGCGGTGACGCCAACTAACAAGCATGTAATTAGGTGGCAATTTGCTCAAATTAGGCCATGGTGACCCCAAAATCTAATCAGTTCATCTTGCTAGGTAAGGTAAGCATACTGTCAAATTTGAGCAAAATACATGGAGGCATTTTGTAGATATTGCGGCAACTAGAATGTACACATCCAGACGGACAGACTGATATCCTGACAGACAACCGGAAAACAAAAAAGATAAACCACAATGGCATAGATGGTGCTCGCCTGCCCAGACTTTCAAGTGCCTCTTATATAGAGAAACTAACCAGGTACATATTCAAGGAGAAATGATAGTAGGCCTATGCCATGCTGAGCTCATATCACTGGAAAGGACATTGACTATTACCAAAAAAATACATACCTTCATTCTCTACCTCAGTTTGAGAGACACACTGATGACGCACAAATAGATCCATGTCATCAAACCACACATGACAATGTTCACATTCAAACATTGTTCTTCTTTCTTCCTCCTCTTTTCTATTCCCAGCTGCAGCTGCAACAGTTCTAGTTCTCACTGGCGGCGATGTTGGACCAACAGCTGAGTTTACACCTGTAAGAAAATATTATGTAAGTGCTAATGATAGAGCTACTTTCATGGTAGCTTTAAGATTTATGTGTGCATATTTTTGTGGAAATTTGACATGATCATACATGCATGATGTTACTTTATATCCGCTTTTCAGCACCCGAGGTGCTTAGCAAATTTAATTGAGGTGATCTTTAACTGTACAATTAAATTTGGAACATCAGCTGTATCACAGGCAAATTATTATATTACAATATACCTGGTATATTAATATTTCACAACTTTTGTGCCAGAAAAATGGAGGGGGCACTTAATCATGCATGTTGAGAGGGTGGGGGCACTTAAAAGGGATAACATGGTAATTAAA
>OZ026626.1:26527410-26584910 GCA_964020975.1 Hermodice carunculata
TGTACATCCTTTTCCAGAAATGTAAAACAAACCTCATGATGACGCCCTCTCTTCACTTAAAAAGTTAAGTCTTATTTGTTAATTCTTAGGTTACGTTTAAAAGAATGAATCAAGTTTGTCATAGTTGAGTACCTGCTAATGTCTGGCCAAGGGCTTAGAGCAGCCTATAACTGACTGCCGGCCCTGGTGGTGGGGCCAGCCCCCTTTTTTTTTTTTTTGGTGGTGTTTTTTTTTTGTTTTTTTGTTTTTTTGTTTTTTTTTGTTTTTTTTTTTTGTGGTTTTTTTTTGTGGGGTTTTTTTTTTTTTTTTTTTTCTGTTTTGTTTTTTTTTTTACTTTTTTTTTTTTTTGTTTTTTTTTTTTTTGTTTTTGTTGTATTTGTTGGGTTTTTTTGTTTTGTTTTTTTTTTGGTTTTTTGTTTTGTTTTTGTTTTGGTATGTGTTTTTTGTTTTTTATAGTGAGTAAATGTACACGTTCATGCTGGCCTGATATGTTGTTAAGGTGAATATTAACACAGAACGATGTCAGAAAGAAAAAGAAAAAGAAAAAATAAATAGCGAACCAGGCAAGTCTATAATCTCTTCAATTATTGAAACCAAATTTTCTAACAACTTCTGGAATGATATTAAGGTGCCAGGATGGTTTGGTCTATGACAGCTGTGCCGAAAAAAAATCGCAAAATGACTTTTGTTCTCAACTTGAAAGATAAACGCCAAAAGTATGTGGTCACCAAACCTTGTTTGAAAAAAAAATATGTGAAAAAATGGATGAAAAACTATGACGAATTTCAGAGAACCACTGCATGTGTATCTTCTGTTTACTTTTGTGTGGTAATGGTCCACAATGTTTGAACAGCCATCAGCCGTGCTGACCGGCCCCTGACAACGAAAAAGGCACGTGACGGCAAGGGGCAAAATTGCGGCATTTGATGCGCATATCAGTCGAAGATAGACACACCAAAGGATCTTGTGCCGCTTAAACAACTTTCTTTTTGCTGTTACAGTGACTTATGACATTTTTGGCGATCTAGGGTATTTTAGCACGATGTGATTTATCTAAATGGAGCATGAACTGCGTCACATCAGCTGGTCAACTTGACAAGGCTCCATCGTTCCGACTTCAAAGCTTGTCATAACTTAACAAGATGAAACTCCTTGCGTCACTGAACAATGGACATTATTACCGTGTTTGCTAATGAATGTAATGTTTTTCAAGCTATTGGGAGCCATCTATTTGATAATGTTCACTGGGGTATGTATGTGTTTTCAGCCATTTTTGACTAAGGGATGGTTCAACATTATCATCATTTTTGAATTAGCACTTGCAGTACTAAATTTCATGACCCCCCTCCCTCCCCCCAAATTAGTACTTTAAAAATGATGATTTTCCCCTCAAATCATAGCAAAATTGCGCAAAATGGGCCAAAAATTGACGATCATTTTTTCCAATATCCTGTGAAAGTGTACAGACCCATTTAACCCCCTCCCCCCTTGCGTACTGTAAGTACTAATTCAAACATGATGAAAATGTTGAACCATCCCTAACCAAGGAGGCTACGCGAAAGTAGAGTCCACTCTGGCTTTTTCGCAAGGTCGATCATCTTTGTGGCAATGGGATTATTTGATAGCGATCCAGCTTATAGGCAGACACTGGGGGGGGGGGGGGGGGGGGGACAAAAAAACCCGTGCATGTGTATTACGCGGTCCGGCCGCTTTGGGCTTTTAACATCGCATATACTTACGCAAACTATATACATGCTTTGGAACCTCAGTAACAAATTTCAACATAATTTCAAATAAATCAGCGGATTTGATATTTCATAAGTCCCAGCAGCAACTTAAGCACGTTGTAAGGGAGTACATTTGAACATGCCCTGAACATCATTTGCCATCGTTTGCGAGTGCATTCGACGGCAACGCTAGCCAACATTTATCAGCTTATTCTTCGCACGTATTGTCTATTTACCTGCAAGCATGTACTTTTTATTGTAGACAAACATCAATGCTTGCGACTGCTTATTTCCATTTTGTGCTAAAAAGGATTATTTCCCTCTCACACGGATAAAAATCTAACAGCCGCCCGTTTTTTTGTTGCAATTTGGATGACAAAGTCCAAAATTTACACAAAAGCCTGAGTAACTGGCACCTTAAGAATCAAAATTTGCAAAAGTATTTGATCAAAACTGCATTCTTGAATCCTAATGACTCATGTTTGTTGTAAATATGTTTGGTTCTGTATGCAAAGTCCTGAAATTCATAACAAACAGGACCAAATTTAAAAATTGGTGAAACCAATGTCTTTCAACCAACATACCTTCCGTTGTATAATAATTGTGCAACCAAACAAAAGTCGTGTATCATCAATTTATCGACATACTTATATTCAAGCCAGGCCAAATATAAGTCAGCAGTTTAGAGGTCGCTACCCATTGGGATGCGTTTTCTCTGTTGAAACACCATAGGTCCAGTTTGAACAAAAGAATTATCCAAAAGAAATTTCATAGCAGTGATAAGAGTTTCAACAGGGTAAATATTTATCCCTTTTTTTTTTTTTTTTTTTTTCAAATTTATCATGTGACCAATATGCATTGTTTGAATACAAACGAATATGTATTTACCCATTATTATGTTTAAACATTTTGATGATTAATTTTGGAAGGGAACTTTTGACTTAATTTATGGGTAGATTTGTGTAAAATGTAGAAAATCAAAACTTTTTATACCTTTCGCCTAAACATTTCCTCAAAAACAAACTCGAAAGAATTGCTTATACTCCAAATGCAATGTTTATTTGACAATTTTTTGGAAATTTTGTAACATTATTTTACAGAAATGATTCCTGATCACAGTCATAGACAGTGTTACTTCCTTTGATAGTTGTCTATCATGTACTGTACATTTTGAAGCACCAGCTGTGAATCATGATTTTAAATGGTTTTATATCATTTTGGTATCCAGAACAAAATTGGAATAGAGCAGTCGTCCTCATAAAGCTTCATATAAAAAATTCCTTCCACTAAGTTTTATGTCTGTCTGTCAAAGTATCAATGGATTATTTGTGTTATTTATATACGTCATTCCCTTTCCTGTCTGAAGTATTGCTTATGCCAAATTCATTTTTTTTTCAAAACATAAAGGTATAATTTGCATTAATCAAATGATCTCAAAATCGATACCTGTCTTATCAACAGTAGTGGTTAAAATCTTTCTTGTGGTTCTTTGACTGCGTTTGAAACTATAGACTGCTTTGAATTTACGATATTGACATTTATAATATGGGATATGTAACGGTAAGTTCTGTCTTAAAGAGTCTTTTAGAGTTGGCTAACTGTCCTCGAAATTTCTGAAATTCTGCATATTTTTCTGTCTATGTATGTATGTATGTATGTATGTATGTATGTATGTATGTATGTATGTATGTATGTGTGTATGTATATGTCGATCTACATAAATATATATATATATATATTTATGTATATGGAATAGGTCCTACAACCGGACCGTGGGCAGTATAAACCAAGTATAGGCTACCACAATGTCTGAGCATTTATAGCTTCCCATAATATCTGGGCAGATTTGCTAATTTGTACGTGTCTGATACCCCCTAGGTAGCATACTGAATTTAGGGCAAACATGCTTCATGGGCATTTTGCAACTGCCAATAAACCGTACAACTGCCCAGAAGACGGTCTGGGGATTATAATTCTGCCCATAAACCGCCCAAGACTTAATTTTATACATATATATATATATATATATATATATATATATATATATATATATATATATATATATATATATATATATATATATATATATATATATATATATATATATATGTATATATTCATGATTGGTCTAAGACAATTCTGTTCTTCGGAACCTTCATGAAATCAAAGGCATAGACGTATCATGTGTAACATGCATGTCAATAGGTACATTAACTGCGTCACTCATTTTACATCAATCAGCTCAATGCTCAGTACAGCACAGCTTTGGTTCATTTTGCTACTCTTAGTTATCTCAGTTAGGTTACGGGTCTAAATGAAACCAAATCGCTGCTCAGCGCAGGTGTTGGCACCTGGAGTGACACATATATGGATTTCTGGTAAGCAAGAGTGTTCACTACCGCCCAGTACTCAATACTTCAGGCAAGTCTTATATATATATATATATATATATATGTAAGGCTCATGAGCTATACAGATCTGTAAGGTTTATATTTGACAAAGATAACATCATGAATTAATTTGTCAAAAATGAATTCAGGTACGCATCCACATCCACACCCACATACGGATACTTATGCTATGACGTATGTATGTATGTATGTATGTATGTATGTATGTATGTATGTATGCATGCATGCATGTATGTGTGTATGTGTGTGTGTATGTATGTATGTATGTATGTATGTATGTATGTATGTATGTATGTATGTATGTATGTATGTATGTATGTATGTATGTGTAAACTACATTGTAGTAAGCCATAGCACACGATAAAGTAATGCATATGAGTAAAATGTAAGTACACAATTCATTCGGTTGCTAGATAGAAGCAGTTGATATCAAGTGTATAAATTTTGTAAATTCCCTCAATGTCGACTGCATTACTGATATTACATATACATACCTATCTGCGTTAAGCGTTTGGCATTCCTGCTCTTGGGAGACTTTGGATGTTTTGGTATTCAATTTTACTTTAACTTAATTGCTCATCCAGTGTTTGTAACAAACGCAACTGCCATGAATACTGAATGTCACGCAAACCAAATCCACGAAAGTAATGCGAACCTATACAGAGGCATGTCCAATGTTTCGGCTATAACTTTTCTTGCAGATTCCTTCCGCATTTTGCCCGATTTTCTGATTCTCATTAAGCCTGCCAAGAAAGTTAATCTACATGAGTACAATGAGTAGTATGAGTACAATTTAAAAAAAAAAAAAACGACTGGTCAGGCTCGCGAGAGCATCTTTCACATGTTCTCTTCAAAACTGCTTTATTGGAAGAAGATTTGAGCATTAATGGGGAAAAACTCGTGTGATCTATTGATGGTTACAGCCCATCGGTTTATTCCGAGGGTTTAGGTCCGAGTCAATACAACACCGCCGTGCATTGACGGTGAAGTTCTCCTCAAGTCCAATCAATGATAAGCTCTGCGCAGTAAAGAAAAGGGCTGTGGCTCCCAGTATTTACAAAATAAACTGGGCAAAGGGTCGGGCGATATAAAAACTTGGTTCCACTAAACTATGCGGAATTTATCGATGCTCTAAGTCCACGGGTAACCTAAAAGTTTTTTGCACTTTCCTCCAGGCCCCAAAAAGTGCAAAAATCTCCGTGACATTATCAAAGAGTTTGATCAGGAATTTTCTTCTCCGAAAAAGAAAGGAAAGCTTCTACTTTAATTTGATTCTTTTACTCACTTTTTAACCAGGGTTACCAGATCTCTCATTACCTAAAAGTACTCTTCTGTTAGACCTACGGTTATCCACATGCATATTCCCGACTCGTGTGGAAAAAAAAAGAAAAGGAAAAGAAAAATGAAAAAAAAAATAGAAAATCAAAACTTGCATCCTATAAAGCCAATGGCCAGGATAATCTTCTGGGGCAAATTTTAAAATAATGCCCAGCGGAACTGCGGAGTCTCTCAAATGTCTTTTGCCAAGATCTTTGATTCAGGGTAAACTCCCTTCACAATGGGATGATGCAAATGTTATTCCTGTTCATGCGAAGGCCGGCAGAGAAGATTTTGAATACTTACACACCAATGTCATTGCTATGCATAGTTATAAAGTGATGAATAAGTGTATTTTTAATCATATTTTTACAACACTTAAATGATCTCTACGCCAGCGTCAACATGATTTTTGTGTAATGAAAATGACAGACTTTGTTCATACGCTAGACAAAAAAGACTTGTCAACAACAATAAAATGTAGATGTACTCCATTTAGGCATTTAAAAAAGCGTTTGACCCTATGCCCCATCATCTGCTACCGCACAAAATGAAAAGCTTTGGTATAAATGGTCAGCTGCATTATTGTTTTACGAAGTACTTATCGAAACAGGAGACGACGTATATTAGTAGAAGGCGAAACGGGTGAGTGGAAACCAATTATTTCTGGTGTGCGCAATGGTCCCCTTTCGGGCACTTCCGATCCAACCAGATATAATTACGTCTACGTCATTTTGAAATGAAGCCATAGTGTTTCTTTTTGCTTACGACTTCAAATGTTTCAGAGAAATTCACTGTGATTCCGACAAATTGACCCCCAAAAGAGACATAGAAAAAAATATTTTTACGGAGTTGTATTTGGGGTATGAAATTTAAGGCAAAGAAGTGTAGAATATTAGATGTCAGTCGATCACGCTTTCCAGTCATTTTGAATATATAATAAATGACAATATTTTTACGGAGTGATATTTGGGGTATGAAATTTAATGCAAAGAAGTGTAGTAAACTAAATGTCAGTCGATCACGCTTTCCAGTCATTTTTAATATTTTATCAATGAAACCTTCATCAAGCATGTTTCATCCCAAAACGGTCTCGGTTACGAGTGAGACTCTTGCCCAAACTGGTCGAAATATTATCGCCGAATTACTGCTCGAGAGTATATCGTGCGCTTCGTGTCATCAAGTGTAGTTCTGAATACCGGGTGCCCACAGAAACTGCCAGGAAATTGTATGTTACAATGGTGCAAAGCCACCAAAAACATGGACGTTTTGCGTGTAGTGTCTCAACGAAGAGAAACTTGGTGGCTCCGGTAGCGGCCCAGTGAAGGGCAACTAAATATATTTTGGGGTTTCCTTGTGGCGATACTTACAAAGCCTGTCTTGTTAAGTATAACCAGCAGCCGCTGTCATACAGCCGTGAGTTGTCGGATTTGGTGTGTTTGTAAAAATGCCTGAATAGGTACTATTGAGTATAAACTAATACTTTATTTCCTGTTCAAACAATTAACCTGGACCTGCTGAACTGCAAAAAAATATCGTCCATTGAAAGCCTCCCCGTTCTCGTACTGAAATATTTCTCTATTCTTAACCTTTACCATAGTCACTTGGAGGCTCATTCCGTGCAGAATCGCAGCCTCCACAACAGTTTATATACTTAAAATCAGACTCAGTTAGCGTTACAATAGCTCTAGGGCTGGGTACTTTGATTCCCTCAACACATGTACTTGGACTAGCATATGCTTCTGTGCAAAATGCAGGGGATACTTAAATTATGACTCTACTCTTGGACTGTGTAATTATTGTTATTCCATCTGTTAACTGTATATTATGGCCGAGCTTAAAATTGAACCCCCTCTAACAGCAATTGTTCAATTACGTATATTTATATTAACCCTTGCTCTAATGTTTTACTTCATCTGCCACTGCTGCTTTAACCTCACCTCCGTCAATTTACGTCACCTACTTTTTGGGGGAGTCGACTCGCATCGGTGTCTCGCCTGATTGACTCCTCCCAATCAGCAACTGCAGATCTTTACGTTTTTTATTACTTATATATAATTTTATTTATATATATATATATATATATATATATATATATATATATATATATATATATATATATATATATATATATATATATATATATATATATATATATGAAACTCAAACAGCCAATACACATCAAATATTCAAAAGATAATACCGAAGCCAGATATAAGTCAATAACGGACAACACATTAATAATCATATGTATACTTCCGCCTTTTTAACTGTTTTTATCTACATGTGTATCTGAATTTTACATGACTTTCAGGTATTATGTCTACATTTTATGTATATATTTATTGAGGGCCACTGGGGAGATAAACTTGGATTGCAGTGTCACCCTCGTAAAATAAAGTTTCTATCTATCTATCTATCTATCTATCTATCTATCTGTCTGTCTGTCTGTCTGTCTGTCTGTCTGTCTGTCTGTCTGTCTGTCTATCTATCTATCTATCTATCTATCTATCTATCTATCTATCTATATATATATATATATATATCTTTTTGCCCAGAACCACTTCCTAGTAGTCATTATCCTATTCCGCAGTCCGAACTCTTTACCCTCCATAAGCTAGCCTGTTCCTGTCTAACCTATATACCTACGGAAGTACTATTGTCCATATTGCACGCGTTCCTCTGTAAAATTTTGACATAGACTGTATTATCCCAAATAAATTAAAAGGGTCTTCAGCGGGTAACTACTCAACATGTTTCGGAGTCTTTTACCCGTACATGTCTCTCTGAGTAGCGGCACCTTGCCGAAGCTAAATATTCAGTAAAGACAACCTGCATAATAATGAATAAATATGAACGTGGCAAGTGATGAATTAGCTAAATACGTGAACTTTGCTTATAAATGCAGTGCTTCATTATGAAAGAAGAATAACTGTCACACAAACCATTATTACTAAATTTGTATAGTACAGGTTCAGATAAGAACAATTTGACTTACCCCTGAACCAATATGTTCCCTATCTGGCTAGACAGCTTATCCTAGTTAAACCACCCGCCAATGTTTAAGTGAAGTGAAAACAAGCTGGGGCATTATATTTAGTCCCAGTGATTGTAAAATAAACAGTTGCAGCTAGACCACCTGTACAAATCAAGGGAAATCCTAACCCTATGTAATTTGTGGAGAAACGATGTATGAATTTACGTGAGCTTTTAGAAACAGGGAACCAGTGTGCAGCGTACATCCGAGGCCTCAGACTTTGGATACTTGAAATGAAAGGCTGATTGCTACGTGCGAAAGGGGACATATGATGAATGTGGGACGAGAAGGTTCCGGTTAACATATGAGTGTATTCACAAAACTGCCACACATGCTGCGTGCCATGCCTTCATATTCACAGGTCGGAAAGGTTCCATTCCTGACTTGGATACCTAGGCAGAAAAACGGCACATACATGTAAAGGGGTCTCCCTTTATTCAAGGCATGAAGTAGGCACATAGTGTATATATCTTTCTAATCATATGGTTCTATTTGGAACGAATTTTTTCTACGGCTCAAATAAATAACATTTTGTATGCACATATATAACACCTTTAACGTGCTAGGAAATTTTCTCTTGATCTATTTGTAGAGGCATAAACAGTTCCGGATTTCTCTTCTTTGCCATTGATATACCTCCATCAACCAATTGTTTAAACAATTTATGCATTTTGTTCTAATCAGTTTGAAATTGCTGGATGTTTCAGTATTGTGCGGCAGGAAATACAAGACTGACTGCAGCGTTTGTTATTACTATCAAATGTACGCTAAACGCGGAACAAAAATAAAGTATGACAGAATACTTGTGATATCCAGTTGCCTCTGGACAGGGATATTAGATCGCATTGTAACTTAGTCCTAGTCCAAAATGGTAATTGTTGCCTCTGGCTTGTACACTACACTGAGCAGAGAAGCCTGCCATCCAGCAAAGTATTATAATGCCCATTACGTTGAAGATATATTTATGGATATAAATATCTCAGGTCAATGTCAATGTTCACAGGTTTAAACCATTTATCTCACCGTTCAAAGAATATTTTCATTAATACATAAATTTTACAAAACATTAATGGGCCTAATGAAACTTGCTTTAGCATGTTTGAACATGTAAATCAGACATTATGTCTAGTGGTTTTGCTCTTTGTTTTTCGAACATTATCCTCCAGCAAGAGCATATTAACGTCAATCTATACACAATGTATTAGGGAAAATCAGAAAACTGACCCACAACAATTCATAGCCAGAGTAGTTTGCGCACAGGCCAACAGACAGCTTTTCTCTCCAGGCCCACTTGAATGAGTGAAGATGGCAGGCGCAAAGTTCCGAAAAGACAAGTCAGCATGAATGTGCCACCTTATCTGCGCTCTTTAAACTTTGCTCCAACCGCCTTTAAGGGTAACGTGAAACCCTCAAGGTGACAAAATTTAAATTGAAGCAAAAAAGAAAGCGCACTGGAAGTGCTGCTTTAAATTATGATACTACAATTTTTACCGACAGCGCAATGAATTTATATGCACGAGGCAAATACCAATCATTTACGTATTTTTTAAACTCCTTAATACTATGATATGCAACAAAAATAAGACAAAGTGGCAAACAGATACTGGACAGATTTTAAAAGTGTTGCCAGTGCACATTTGGAAACCGCCTTAAATTATATAATATATAATTTTTGTTAAGACGCAACCAGCCACAGTACAGCCCACACATAGCCGCCCCCCCCCCCCGGGCTGGCATCACGTTTAAGCATGCTCAAACGTGCTGGCATAAAATATGGCGCATGCGAGAAAAAAATCGCCTCGCCAAATACTCATGCTCAACAAACAAATATGCCAGAAACATCTGGTGACTCGTCTCGGCATTGGAACAACGCTTTTGGTGACACACATACTGTGTTTGGCCAACGGTTGGTCACAAAGTGCGTACAGCGCGTGGTGAGATTGGCGATGAGCATAATGCGTTTGACTGTAAACGTAATGCGCCTAGCCATTCGCCATATGCCTTGCGTCCGTGACACAGGCACATGAAACAGATGCCTTGCCAAGTGCGCGCAATGCAGACTCTCTCCCTGCAACCTCTCCGCCACCTGCAACGAGTGTCAATGGGGAGGCATCCATCTCATATAAATAAGACGGTATGAAAACTTTGATAATGAGGCCGGCACACGCTGATTTGTAATGGACAAAACGTATGTATATTTGAACTTTCAACAAAACTAAACCTGTGTTTTCTTCTGTCATTGTATAAAGGTTTATGTTGCTTTTAAACGAAATGCACTTTGCACTTGCCAATTAAGCGTTTACATTACTTTTCTGCCTGTGCTCGTGGCACACACTCCGTTGATACAACAGACTCTGCATTCATGCCGACATTTTGGTGAATGCCATAATCTCATTGGTTGATCGCTTTGTGGTCAGGCCTGAGGTCACTTCGTGTCCAGGGAATTGCCCTAATTCCAGCACACAAAATATATTTTTCCATGTGTACTTTAAAACAAACGGAGTGCATTTTTTTTAATTTAATTTCAAGAGAAAGATATTTATGATACACAGGGTAAGGTATCCAAGATTTTTTTTATTAATTTCATTTTCTTCAACTGTACCTTTCAAAAGAGTGGAATACTACAAATTCAACATTGCGGCCAGTAACCCCCGCTATTGAAGACAAACAACTTTTTTAAAGTTGGAGATACCTTCCCCTGCATAGCTTAATCATCTTTCTTTTTAGGTTACCATTATGGAAACTGACCGGGAAATTTTCAAGTAGCTCTTCCTAAAAAAAAAAAAAAAAAAAAAAAAAAAAAATGTTTGGCGAAGTGACATTGACTCGAAAAATGCCCTCTGGCGCTTTAATTTAGCGCACTTGTCTCAAGTGTTTAAAATGCATATTAAAATTTTCAGAGTGTATACTCTCTGAAAATATATACCTTGACCGGTCAACAGCTGAGGCTTGTGAGACGCAAAACACCCCCAAAAAGGAGGCGTGGTACTGGTGTAAATCTTACAGAGAGATCATACACTTTCTGTACCAAATAGCATCTGAAAGAAAGAAAGGAAAAAAAAAGAAGAAGAAAGAAACAAAGAATGATAAAAGGGTGAAGGACGAAGCAAAACGACAAGAAATAAAAAAAGCGACGTGGACAGATTGTGATTACTTGCAAAGTTTATTGACTTGGGGTGTCTGTATCTATCGTGTGGTTTTATTGTTTGTGTTCTCACTTGTACAGGCCAACTAAACATGTCCGTTTGTTTGTTTGTTTGTTTGTTCGTTCGTTTGTTTTGTCTACATGCAAAGATAATATTTTATGAAATTACAAACAAGAAAGTCAACAAATATTTTGGAACGTATATACTGTACGTATCATATCCATATCAAGCTTCCAATCAAAATATTTGAAATCACCTCTGACAAATACACTTCAAAAATCTATAATGTGGGCTGAGTTATACATATATGCGTTTTAATGATTCTGAGGGATAGAATTTGTTTGAATATATAACCTGCACATATTATATGTTACATACCAGTAGGCGCCAAAACGCCTCAACGTTTCCCAAACGTTTCCCAAACACTTTCAGTGAAAGTCACACGTTTTGCAAACGCGTAGCAAACACTTTCCAAACACTTTCCAAACGCTTTACAAACACTTTGCCAAACGCATCAAACACTTTGCCGAACGCGTTTGGTGAAAGCCGAACGTTTTCAAACACTTTTCCAAACGCTTTCAAAACACTTTACACTTTGCGCCAATGTGCATGTGACACATGTACATGTACACTTGGTAATCTAATTCTAATGACAGGAATATTTTTAAACAAGTGTCTAAAAAGCTTATCAGCACCTAAAAATCCCAACAACATGTGCTTGCCTTCATTTATGGACAAGCCAAAAAGTCTACTATGTATATTTCACAATAAGGTTGAAATTATGCTTTTTTCAAAAAAATCAGTTCTATCTAACAGTTTGTACATGTAGCACTTAAAATGCATTTGTACATATTGTAGGCTATATCATTGTTTTCTTGTTTGCGTGACAAATTGCAACTGGTTTATGCCTGTGATACAGTGGAAAACGCAACAAAAGCTACCTTCTAAGATGTACCTGGCACTACCCACTGAACTTGCTTCAGTGGATTTAAACTAATTTCAGCCAGTCAATCTGAATTTTTTTCACCAGGTGGAAAAACCACATGCATGCGCATGGTATCGTTTGTCCTTGGAGTTATTTTATACATTTTAATTGAAAATTAGGAACTATTTCGGAGTAAATTTATAAGTAATATCATGATCAGATCATGAATCATGATGTCATCATGATATTGCCTATGGATTTACTCTGAAACAGTTTTTGAAAGATGAAGTATTCATGACATCTTAAATGAAGAATTCAGTCTTTAATTAATTTTAGTTAAATTAGACACTTGGCTAAACGTATTTCGATCGTGTTTTATATAAATATATACAACCTATAATGCTGGATAAGTGCACATTTACATGTAGGTACATCATATGTTGCTGGACCTGTCGAAAATACGTTTGGAGATTCTTCAACATTTAAATGGAAGTGTTTGAGATGCATAGTGTTTGAATGCGTTTGTGAAAGCATTTGAAATCGTTCGGGTAATTGTTCAACGCGTTTGGAAAGTGTTTGAACGCGTTTGGGGAAGTGTTCGGTAGCTTTGTAGAAGTGTTCGAACGTTTTGTAAAAGTGTTTGAAATTTTTTTTCCCAAAAGCTTTCGAAACGCTTTCCAAACGCTCTCCAAACACATTCCAAACACTTTCCAAACACGAGCCAAACACCAGCTAAACGCGAAAAAAGCGTTTGGCTGTTAACGTTTAGCCGGGCGTAACCGCATATATATATATATATATATATATATATATATATATATATATATATATATATATATATATATATATATATATATATATATATATATGTATATATATGTATATGTATATATATGTATATATATGTATATATATGTATATATATATATATATATATATATACATATATGTATATATATATGTATGTATAAAGAAAAAGAGAAAGAAGAAAAATGCACTTAGCTTATTTTAAAGTACGCATGCAAAAAATCTATTTTGTGTGTTGGAATCTGGGCAACTCCCTGGGCACGACTTGACTGCAGCATGACAACAAATGTATCAGCCAATGAGATTTCAGCATTCACCAAAACGCCGGCGTGAGTGTAGAGGCAGATGTATCAACGGAGTGTTGGCCGCGAGCACAGCAAGGGAATTGATTTTAGCGCTATAATTGGCAAATGATGGGTGTATTTCGTTTGAAGCCACATAAACTTTATAACAATGACAGGAGAAAAACTCAGGTTTAGTTTTGTTGAAAGTTCTAATATACACCTTTTTTTGTCCACTACAAATCATCGTGTGCGAGCGGCATTTTAAAAGTTTTCATACCTTCTTATTTATAGATCCTAGTGATTGAATGGGTACCACAAATAAGAAAATTGATGTTTAGAATCGTTAGACATGATATCTGAAAACCAAAATGCTAAATTTTATTTTTAAATAGTGCTTTTTAGCTGTAAAAGTGCATTACATTAGTGGCCGGAAAGCGCGCGTATTTTCTTTGATCTTGGCCCAATGTGCAAAAGTGTTACTGACGTCACAAACGCAACCCGCTGGCCATGGTGAATGTGTTCTACGCCAGAGTACCTTCAGTTTGCAAATAGTTATGGCAGATACAACTAGGCATAAAGATTCCAGAGAGTATGAATTGAGTTTTTTATGTGCGTTGTCTGCTGACAATGAGGAAGAATTAGTAAGAAAGGCTGAAGCAGCAGAGGAAAAGATCATTCAGCCTTACACACATGAGGGGACGCCCAGAACCCTATCGTCACCAGTACTGAAGCAAGTGCAGCCGTGGAACAGCCAGATGATCCCAACGTCCGGTCTGGGCAACGATAATTCGTTGCAAAAGAGATATTTCCTATCAAAATTTATGAATTCCATTAAACAAGAACAAGCATGAATACAATAAATTGGAATTTGTGTCAGGAAGGGCCAGGTCTTATATAGTGTTTTAAATTCTAGCATTCACGGAAATAGCTACAGCATACGCCTGCGGTATATAAAAGTCTTAACAAACAGTTAGTATTTCCTTCCCATATGTGTGGTTTGTGGATGATTAAAAATACGTTTGCATTTATAATTTTAGTTTTTCAATATCAGTGTAACTCCAACCTGGCAGTAACCTCACGGCCCTTACAGGACCGCAACTTACGTTTGCGTATACATTGTCATCAGTGCACGTGTTTATGATATCATTTATTTCAGGTCGTATCCATTATGTAACACTGGTAAATATTTTCCTGTGACTGGCTTATTGTCTGGTTCCATATCAACGATAAGGGTACAATAATAATAATAATAATAATAATAATAATAATAATAATAATAATAATAATAATAATAATAATAATAATAATAATAATAATAATAATAATAATAATTTTATTAAAACCCCCGAGGTTAGGGGAAAATGACAGTACACAAAAATCAGTTCACAGTACATAAATACAAATAATTAACCCATATGCAATTAAATTATATAATTATACACATAATTTACAAGAAACCGAATAAAACAGTGAAGCAAATAATATTCAGTACAGGTAAGAATCCACAAACTAAAAAGAAATAACTAATGACTGCTGCGCACTAATCTCGGGTGACTGTAGCCACTGCAGCTGAGTCTGGCGGCCAGAGGTGGAGACGGCACGGAGAGACCGTAGTCGCTCCGTGCAGTGGACAGTACCGGCAGCCAGAGCCAGATACCACAAGCCAAAGTCGAAGTAAAAAAAAGCTTATACTTCTCATACATAAAACGTTAAAATATAAATAAATAAGAATGAATTTACGAGGCCCAAATTTGCTTTGAAAGCTCGAGTCCGCAAGCGTACAAGAGAATGTTCTATAGACCAGGGTTTAACAAAGTTTTCCTCCATTAACAAAAATCTCAATGAGTCGACTACTCCATCCGAGTTCCTCACTGTTGATGAACAGGCATCTTAAGGAACAGGATTGCCAAATATTATATTAATAGGAGAAATACCACAATTAATAATTCTGTCAACCAGAGAATGTGAAACACTGACCACTTCAGTGATATATATTTTGCTAAGAAATGGGAACATAATTTTCTATAGGGAGAGTCCACTTTAAACAAACGTGCCAGTAGTGACATCGTCTCTTTTTTAACCAAATCTTTCACAGGGGCAATATCTAGGGCAGACAATAACTTAGAATGATGAGATCGTATTCCAATTCCAAGAGATTTCTTAATAGTATCACCCTGAGTAGATTCCAGTTTCTGTATTTCAGATTTAGATAGATGTACCGAGTTCAGCCCATAAAGGAGACATGGGGCGCCAATACTTTCCCAAAGATGTGCTTTGACATCCGAGGTGGGACCTGGGTATGACATACCAACACTACTAAAGACTGGATGACAGGGTTTGTCTACCACAAAATCGCAAATAAAACTTTTTCTACCAACTTGATTTCAAATATTTTTGCAGCATATGATAACATATCCTTATACACTTCAGATGATAGAATGAAACATTTTTACACCAAAGAATAAGGAATTTTCCTTCATAATGACATTGTACAGTATGTGGACTTTGCAGCAATTTGTACATGGGGGTAGCAGCGGGAACGTCAATGGCTCATAACAAACAAATACACGTGCACAAAAAGCATGACAATCACTGTGTGACTGTTTTAGTTGCACTGGTCGTACTCAGATAATCATATGATTGGTTTGAAACAATACAAGTTTGCGTCCAATGATTGAACATACATTCCTTATATTATTGAAACCAATGTCACATGTCAGCCTTACACAGGTGTCAACAAGGGCATAATCTTGAAAATACAGCCACAATGACATTTTCAGCTGAAGGTAGGAAACTGATTCTTCAAATTTACAAGTATTTTGAAGGCGAGAAGAAAAGAGGCGCTCCCTTTTACTCTTTTTCATGTGCTCGGAAGAGAACAGCTCATGCGTTTGGTATTAATGAGAAATATTTATACAGACTGATCAAGGAAGAAGAGAAAGGGACCAATTCAAAACCATTATATGAAAATAAAAAAAAAGAAACACTTGACAAGTTCGACCAGCATATTGTGCGGACAACGATTCAGGAATTTTACCGAAAGAATGAATTCATGTCAACTAGGAGGTTAAAAAAAAAATTGGAAAATGACCATAACTTACATGTGTCAAAATATACCATACTGAAGCTGTTGCAAAAATTTGGCTACAGATATGGAAAGTGCCAAACTTTTAATCGAGCAGTATTGTGTGAAGGATCTGATTTGGTAGCCCAAAGACATCAGTACCTAAGAACAATAAAACAAAGAAGAAATAGTGGATACAATATTGTTTACCTTGATGAGACATGGGTAAATGCAAACCATACAGCACCGTATCAGTGGTTGCCTCCTGACCCTAAAGACGGGAGAAAAATACCAGCAGGAAGGGGGGAAAGACTCATAGTGTTGCATGCTGGAGGCAGTATGGGATTTTTGTCAGGATGTGAGCTTGTGTTTAAATCTCTTTCCACAGATGGAAGGGACTACCATAAGGAGATGAATGCTACAGTATTCATGGACTGGACCATCAAAAAACTTATTCCCGCATTACCCCCTAAGAGCCTGGTAGTATTGGACAATGCCTCGTATCACAGTGTTAGGGTTGAAGGTACAAAAACGCCCACATCCAATAACAGGAAAGCTGAAATGCAGGAGTGGTAAGTGAAGAACAATATTAAATTTGAAAACAAAATGACCAAACCCAAACTTTATGAACTCATTAAACAGAACAGGCCACCCCCTAAATTCAAATTTGATGAACTGTTAAAGGAACATGGGCACGAGGCACTAAGAATACCACCATACCATTGTGACCTTAATCCAATTGAGTTAATTTGGGTGATGTAAAAGGGCGAGTTGGGCAAGAAAATTCTACTTTTAAATTGAAAGATGTACAGCGTATAGTTGAAGAAGCATTACAAGAAACAACAACAGAAAGATGGGTTGCATGCGTCAAGAAAGTTAAAAATGAAATTGAGGAAGGATACTGGAAAAAAGATGCACTGAATGTGTCAGAAGAGATTCAGCCCTTCATAATTCATTTAGAATCAGAAGATGAAGACACTGATGAAGAGGAGTTGCTATAAACAGGTCAGGTTTGTGGTATTAACTGCGCATCTTCTTGTGGCAAAGCTGACCTGTATATATGGACATGATTTTCAGGTTTGAACTTCCTCCCTTATGAACACTGAAAATACCAGCGAGTGCTTCCATTCCTTATAATTATTATATCAATGTTAAACCATATGCGTCAATATACATGTAACTATTTGCCTATACCTCAATGAAATCACCATGCTTGACAATAGCCTTATTTGACTTTTTAAATAGATTTGCGATGAAGAATATAATATGAGGCATGGAACCTAACCCTATACACTTATGCCTTTCTATACACACTGGGACCGCAGCGCCATCCACCGACCACTTTGATCTCTTGTGCCGGAGATAGAAATGCAGCATAACTAACATTATTTCAGCTTCTGTCACCAGAGGTCACTGTAAAGGCGCTCTTTTTCGAAAACGCGAATATGAGTTTCGGACGAGTTGCTGATGGTGATTTTTGGGAGTGGGATGAGGCGTATGCCCAAAATTTGATAAGTATGGCCCTGTCAGAGGCAAGACGAGAATATGAGGCATATTTAGGGGAGGGGAATACGCTGGTGCCGCGGGCTTTGGCCATGTTCCAGGAATGCGAAGTCAACGCTACTACGGTTGTCCAAAGGTGTGTAAAATGGGCCTAGTTCAATGGACTTGTTTGCACAATGGACAAACAAATTTTGTAACCTGATTGCATGATCCCAAGCCTTTTATTTTACTCTCCAGTTGTTTTTAGCCTTATTTCATTGTATCTTCTTTATACAAAAGGAAATTAAATTGAAACAAAAAAGTTTTCATTCAATTTTGTTCATGCCGTGTTTTCTGTTGGTGTTGCAACTTGCAAGCCTCCATTTTTGTTGCAGGGTCAAACATTTTTCCCCTTAATCCTGGCAAACAAAATATGTGAGTCTATGAGTAGGATAGAGGGGAGAAGTGTGTGGGACCAATAATGAGGTCAGACAATCAAACTGTGACTCTTGATCAAAAGATGAAAACTTTTCTTTCCCGCAACTCAAAAAACAAAACAAAAAAAAAAAAAACAAAGCAAAACAAAAAGAAAAAAAAAACATAAGAATCTTTTTTAAAGAGGAATGGCATTGCAATTTTTTATGTTTCATATTGCTGCTTCTGTATTGTTCCATTACTTTTAGTACTTATGGAGGAAAAACAACATCCCAGAAAAGTTATACACACAATTTGTAAACATATTTGCCTTTGATAAAGAAAAAGTTTTTGTCACTTAGAAAGAAAAAAGCTTAACTGTCACCAATCTCTCTCTTAGCCACAAGAAAACTATCTTGGTACTTTATTAAACTATTTACAAGTCAACAAATATGTTGCATTACATGCAAAAAAAAAAAAATCATCCTTAAAAATGTAATTACTTCTGGATATCTGCTATTTGAGATACAGTAGTTTTAAATTGCATGGTTACAGACATTACAGAGTTTGATCCATGATAAAAACATCTTGGAATAAAAGTTAGCTTTACCACTGTTATTAAAGACATTTTAAAAGAAATTGTAAGTATACCTCGTCAAAGGTCAAATGCATTCCTTACTGGCATTTCAGGAAGGGAAATGTCTCCAAAATCAAAATGACAGTACAAGATATGAAAAAGTTTACCTGCATGTTGCAGGACTGGAAACAAAGTATACAAGGTAGTGGTACATGTAACATTTTTGTTTGGGGGGAGGGGGGCGGGCAGAGGGTGTTACCAACAGAAAAAAGTGTGTCACCACTGACAGAACTAATTAACATGCTTTCTCTCTCTACTGGAAAACCGAAATACACGATCACTTTCTTATAAACATTTTATTTCTCAACTTACAGGTGCACTCAATATGTAATCCATACAAGGAGCCTTGCAGTTCACCAATAATATAATAAAACGTAGCTTCTGTGTAGAACGATAATGTTTATCAGACATCCGAGGTGAAAACGTTTTGTCGAACCTACTAATCCCCGAAGGCGATTACTACACAAAACGAGGTCTAATAAACTTTATCATTCTACACTGAAGCTACGTTCCATTTTTATTTCCATGTACCCCGTAATTTGTTGTGGAGTCACCAAAATACTAGAAAAGCCATAGGCCTACCATCACAACTTAACTTCATCAAGTGCGCAGCACACAGAGTAGCACTATTAGTTACTACCTGTCTGTTCACGGGATACAAGAAAATATCAACGTGAAAAGATTTGTATCCCATGAAGCCAACAGCTGAATGGGATACAAATCTTTTCACCTGGATATTTTCTTGTATCCCCTGAACAGACAGGTAGTGACGATTTGATCCTGTAATAGGACTATAAATGTGAAATAAAAACTACTGAAAAACATAACAATTTATTAAATGATATAAATTTTTTCAGGCAGATACCAAAACGAGGCTAAATTATGTATGCCTCTGATGGTAATCATAAATATTAATGAGCCTGATTGCAAAACAGGTATACAGAATTTGTATACCTGTTTGGTGATCAGGAAGGATACCAAAGTGGGCATATGGGGAACTATCTTGTATTTAACGTAAATTTCATCTATTACAGGCTAAATATAAATATCTCATCCTACTTTACAGTTATTCAGTCCTAAGCATAATCATAAAGAAACTAGTGAGATATAAATTACAGATTGTCATGTCAGATGCCTAGCAAACAATGAAAAAAACTTAGTCTGCTGAATATGGATCGAAAAATGAGACATACGAGTGATGCAGCAAAGAAGTACCTACAAATGCCTAATAAAGTAATTTTTAGTGGACCTAGACACGGGAGGTACGTAAAACACAAGTACAAGGTAATAATAGTTAATTGGGAATAATAGATTAATAATCTAAATTTCAATACCAGCAATTTCTCGATTATCATAACAATTTGAGCGCATTCAGTTAAAATGTTGGAGACCTTTTACATGAATATACCACCTCAAATTACTCTAAATTTCACCATGCCAACAATTTCGTCATTACCATAACAATTTAAGTGTATTCGGTTGACATGTTGGAGAACTTTTCATGTATATACAACCTCAAATTTGCCTGTTGAGTACATGCAGATACAAGTCATTTACATTGACACTTAACATTGTCATGTATTTTGACAAGTATGTTAACTTTGAAATATCACATTTATTTATGGTTGTTATCCATGTGTAGTGCCAAGTTAAACTATTCAAAGGCTGTTTTTGTATACAATAATGAACAAAAGCACCCAGGAGCTTTTCCATGAACTTATTATAATTGTAATATTTCCAGGAAATTTTGGCACTTACCTGCATTTCACACATGTGTAGAAAGTGCAATGTACACATTGATATACAAATTTATGTACCATAAAGCAAACTTGATTATGATTTACCAGAGAGCCTACACAGGTGATATGTACCAAGTGGTACACTAACATAATATATTAGATTATCAACAGAAATCAATTTTATATGTGCAGAAAGCTGTCACACATATATATGTACAAAGTTGAAATATGACACATCACTAATCCACATTCAGAAATGTGTGTCTGAATTTGTTACAAATACACTTTTGACACATTTGTGTGTCAGGTGAACCACAGATAGCCATAGACAAGTACATGTAGTGAACAGTTATAATCTGGCTCAATCACCATTTCACACACACAAAACAAGACCCATGTGTACTCTAAACAAGTACCGGTATGTTAAGTTTTAAATATCACATGTATTTATGGTTGTTGTCCATGTGTAGTCTCAAGTTAAACTTTATTCAAAGGCTGTTTATTTTATACAATAATGAACATAAGCACCAAGGAGCTTTTCCATTAACAACCTATTTTAATAATTATAATACTTTCATGAAATTTTGGCACTTACCTGCATTACACATGTGGAAAGTGCAGTGTGCACACTGATGTACACATTTATGTACCATAAAACAAACAGGATTGATTTACCAGACAGCCTACATATATGACGTGTGCAAAGTGATACATAATATATTAGATTATCAACAAAAATCAATTTTATATTTGCAGAAAAATGTTATATATATATATATATATATATATATATTATGGAATGCCATTTCTTGTTTTATTCAGTGTTTGATCAGATGATTAAATATTTTATCATCAGAACAAATAAATTTATTCTTATGAACAAATATTTGATCAGGTGAATAAATATTTAATCAGAAGACTAAACATTTAATCACATGATCAAATTGATTTGATCAGATGAACAATGTATTTGTTCATCTGATCAAATACAGTATATTTGTTCTTCCAGGGACGTGCTATCTATAGCACGTCCCTGGTTCTTCTGATTAAATTGATTTGATGAGAAGAACAAACTGATTTAATCAGAAGATCAAATAGATTTGTTCAGAGGAACAAATAAAATGAATTTGATCACATGAACAAATGCATTTGTTCAGATGACTTAATCGATTTGCTATTCTGATCAAATGGAATAAGGTATATCCCGATTTATTCACCTGAACAAATATATTTGTTCCCCTGATCAAATCTATTTGATCTGCTGAATAAATACAGTGGTACCTGTCTTGAGAGACCCCTGCAATGAGAGACCGCATATATTTTTAAGACCACTCTCTCAGAACACTGTGCTATCTTTTCCATGTTACTATACCTCTAATGAAAGACCACCTGTTTTGAGAGACCACATTTTGACCTGCCCTAGGGGCGGTCTCTCAAGACAGGGACCACTGTATACATTTCTCCGCTACCAGATAATAATTACTCCCTCTTGTGAGCCGCTCGTCTGTGTACTATTTGTTGCACGGACCAAATACTGGTGGAAGTGATTTGTTTCGAAGTATAAATATTTGATCCGCGGAACAAATCAGACAGGGAGCGTCAATTTAACTATGTTGGGGGTGTATTTGTTGAGATGATCAAATCAATTTGATCAGAAGAACAATTCGATTTAACCAGATGATAAAATACCATCTATTTATTCTCCTGACCAAATCAATGTAATAATCTGAACACATATATTTGTTCATGTGATCAAATAAGAGTATATTTGTTCCTCTGATTAAATCAATTTGATCAGAGGAGCAAATCAATTTATTCAGTGTGTACAAAGTTGAAATATGACATGACAAATCCACATCCAGAAATGTGTTTCTGATTTTGTGACAAAGACACTTTTGACACATTTGTGTGTCAGTTCCACCTCACATAACCATACACAAGCAGTGGACAATAATATTATAATGTAGCTCAGTCACCATTTCACACCCACAAAGAACAACCCTAGATGTAGAATTGAGTGAAAATGTGATTGTTCACAACTAAGCTTTCAACTGCTT
This sequence comes from Hermodice carunculata, assembly GCA_964020975.1. Taxonomy (NCBI): domain Eukaryota; kingdom Metazoa; phylum Annelida; class Polychaeta; order Eunicida; family Amphinomidae; genus Hermodice; species Hermodice carunculata. Next base: position 26,550,458 of record OZ026626.1, read on the forward strand.
CTGCTCAACAATAGTGTTGTCAAAACTGAAGAAGTGTGCATCTGATGTACAAACACAACCATTTCTTACATGTCTGTTAATTACATCATTCTATAAATTTAAAGTTCATTTAATTTGTTTCCCAAATTTTGACATAATGCCCGAAGCACAGCAGCTTATACTCAAAATTGCACCAACACATGCACAGGGGGTACTCAACATGACATTGACATAAGTCAAACTCTGGTCTAAATAATGGCTTTTATTGTACAGGTACAATCCTGGTCTTGCACAATGGAGACAGCATCAATTGGAGATGACACCTCTGAACCCAATGGTCATCAGTGAGCTAAAGAAATGGCACAGGTCTGTGTGCAAAGCAATGAGACCATCAAGGGCCTGTGGCTACACATCAACCATTTATCGTGATGTACCTTACCCTGTGTTTCATCAAATTGAAAATATTGCCACTACAAACATGTACAAGACACAAGTTTGTGAAACAAGGGCCACAGTCACAATAAAAATTGGAAGTGTCGAGAAGGTTTTGATGCTATTCAATCGCATGAATAGCCCCCACATTCAGATACCTAGATCTGAATTACTTACGGTGAACCTTGGACAGAGAGGTAAATCCAAGCTGGTATGCACTACAGCAAGGCCATTCAGCTTGAAGTACATGAAGAACAGTGAAAGACTAATTATGAATTTCTCCTATGGGTACTGGAATGCAAATGGCTGGCCGCAGCATACCTTTTAGGGGTTGTGTTGCTGAACAATGGTGAAGCATGTAGGGCATAACTGTAATGGATGATGCTGATGAACAATGATGATGGCTTGAACTTGACATGATTGCTGCAAAAGTCAAGAAAAAAAAATAATGGTATATTGCAAGTCTGTTGCATTAACATCTAAAAACTTTCAATATATGTAACAAAGTTAAATTCTCAGCATGCTGGCATAAATGGTATTATAGGTGAATCCAACATGTGACTGTGAAAATGTGACTCCTGCAAGGAACAGAAAAAACATAGGTTAAAACTTTAGTTGGGAGAAACGGAATAAAAGTGTACCCTTCAAAAACAGAAAAAAATGAACATGGCAATACCTGCATTTGAAATCAAATGATTTATGTTATATTTTATCTCCCTTTAGACTGGGATATCCAGTATAGTTCTACATCCATTCTCTGTATTAAAATGTTCACAGATTGTGAACAGGGGGGGGGGGGGGGGGGGGGTAGGGGGAGAGCTATGTCAATGGGTTTTCTCAAGATTATGCACTATTAGTATAACTCTCTACTATAAGACCTGACAGTTCCTATGAAATATGACATATTAAACTCTGCAAGGCTTGAGATTTCAGACTTGATGCTTCTATACCATGCAAATTTGTGTAAATCTGCAACTTGAAAGGAACCATATTCAATCTGAACAGACACTTCTGTTGTCCTTTTCATCTTGACAACTGGCAATCCAATGATAACAAAGGCCATATCAGACTACGGGGATACATGCAATGATAATCCAGTACATAGGGAGGCACTTTTTTGCATTGTAATGCACACATGTAGTAAGAACAACAGCCGACGTGATACCAGCAGGTCCTGTAAGATGCAAACAGGCAACTCTGAATGTACAAGAATGTAAATTCAACATCTACAGCCTCAATTTGACATTGTAATGGCCAAATTACAAGCATGAAATTCAGCCACAGAACTTCCTCAATTGTCCATAAACACATCCCATCAAGCAGGATGTATGTATCCAAGTGCGGAAACGGTGGGTGCAGAAGCTGCATTTTTCTGCATTTGCAGATTTTGACAAGCCACAGAAGCAGACATCTTTCCCTTCTCTGCATGCTACTGGTATGTAGGTGGCACTTTCTTTTGTACCACGGCGCTGCTTTGCACCAGATGGGGTCCCAAACCCAGCAGAATCAGCTCTCCGTAGCCAAATCAAATGCATTTCTTCATGTCTGAAAGCCATCTGCCACCGGTTTTGCCAGGTTGAATGTCTGATGTACTCTCTGAGGCTAAGATGTTTAGCCTCACGTCCCTGTGCGCTGTTCAGTGCAAGCCCCTGCCTGAAAAGCTTAAACATCTCCTGTGCGTGGAATGGCACAACTTTGCCCATGCACCAAACAGAGAGATTGACCTTCAAGAAGAGTGCACAGCAGTTGAAGTACAAACGACACGATTCCCTCAGTGCTAGGATGTCCTGCATATCAACATGGAACCGTGAAGTTATCTGCACCACTTCTCTTAGCTGCAAAAAGCAGTATGCCAAAACATGCAACCTCATCATCTCTCTCTCACTTTCTTTGCCAGAGATGACAGAGTCAATCAAAAGCATGAACTTACGAGAGAGTTTAATTGATTCTTCACCAGAAAACCTTATATTGAGGTTTGTTTTGCTCCCTCCTTCAGCAAGCCACTTCTTAATCTGGAGATACAATCTACCAGCCCCTACCTTGTGCAGTAAAGCATAAAGGTATCTTGCCAATGGACAATCTCTTGGCAGCTGCTCAACTGTGGAACCTTTGCGCAAAATTCCCACTGGTGTCCTGGACATGACCTCTAAAAACAGCTGTTCATGAAGATGCTGAAATGTGTTGTTCTTCAGGTGCAAAGGTTCTACATACATGTTATCCACAAACTTACCAATGATTGGTACATATTCTTGGCGAGACTGGCACGAAGAAATATACTGAGTCACATTTGGCCTTGTCAACTTCTTTTTGGAACCCTTAAGCTTTTTCACTTTCTCAGCTACAGAGATCCTTTCATTGTAGGTCCATGGTCGCCAGCGCGCAAGTGGAAAATTGCCAACACACCCTTCCACCTCACCAAGTTCATCCTGCTTAACATTAGCAAATGTACATGGGTATTTAGCTGAATTTGACAGCTCACCTGCAGCAATTGAGAGCCACTTCATGTCTGCTGGTACAAGACTAATCTGAAAGCGTACCTTTCGCCCAGCAATTTCATACTCTTTCATTTCCATACTTGCTGCCTGCTTGTAAACTAAATCCACATGTTTCAAAAAACAGGGATCATTCTCTTTGCAGTTACCCCCTATGACCAAGTAATGATGATCCCTACTAGATATGCCCTGCTGCAGGTTCAAAAACGACAAAAGGAGAGCTGTTGCACATTCAAGTCGCCCAAATGGTGCCCCGTCTGCTGCCAAGGAGCAGTGAACAACATTTGGACTGCTCTCAAACCAGTGCCACAGCTCTGTACTTGGATTTGCATCATAAGTATCCAGATACATAGATGTCACTGACACAAACAAAGTTTCAAGGTCCCGCTTGAAACCCAGAATGTCCTGACACTCTTCAATGGGGCAAATATTGGTTTCTTTCACTTTTTCCATAAGTAATTTGTATGGTAATATTTCACCTGAGGAGGAACTCTTCACACTATTCCGGATGGCCTGGTACTTTCTTTTACTCACCAGGCCCCCTTGGTACAGAATTTTCATGCTTGATATGTAGCAACCTCTCTTACCTGTGCTTTTGGTTTTATCACATCTTTTTAAAGCCTGCTTGACTTTATTTGACTTTGACAGATAATTTGTCATTTCTTTCAATGAGCAAGTATTGGACAATGTTGACCACAGGCCATCCTTGGCAGCCTGTACATTTTGCCCACAACCATGGATTTCCAGACAGGCACTCATTGTTTCCTTTCTTCTTGAAGCAGCTAAAGTACTGGTTATGCTCATGACATCACAATTTCGATGGGAGAGAACTGTTGGCTTGCGTCTCCTCTGTGCTATGAGTATAATGTCTTTACCAGTAAGTGGGGTCATACACCCTTTGTCTATTTTGTTGTGTCTGTGAAATGTTTCCTGCATCCAGACTGCTTCCTGGTGTCTCTTCACACTCATGTACCTACCTACATTGAATCTCCCTTGAAAGCAAAAGAATAGTACCCCACTTGTTTATCCATGGAAATGTTTGCAGAACTGTTCAGCACACTTCATAATAAAATCATGTATAAAAGAGATTTACTCTAAAGCTTCAAAGTTGCAACATTTAAAGGTCAGAGTTGCATGAAAGCAAAAAAAGTATTTCAACAGCATACATTTTCTGGAACGTGTTACACATGTTATGTGTGGTAGTAAAAATGTAACTCCGTATAATCACTAATGGTATCAGTAATTTAGTTGCTCAAAAACTTGGATCATATTCAGTTAACTTACATCAGGAAACACATAAAGAATTACTGTGAAGGATAAACATGTGTCTATATGTCTACTTTTTTCTTTACACAAGTTCTGCCTGCAGCAATGGATATCACTTACTTGCTGAAACAAATAGACATGGTTACCTAAAGAACAATTAAAAACATCCCAAATAGAAAGAGCAGAAAGCAACCAAGCAACAGATGCCAGCCATACTATTAAATTTTACTGTTAGTAGACATGTAAATTACACAAGCACAAGCGATGGGGCTTGAGACATCTGTTTCTGTCCTTTTGACTGCACCTGTCTGTAAAATCACAAAACTCCTGAAGTGTTAGTGAAAAAGATTGCCATTAACATGTTTCAATGAAGGCAATAATGTGCAAGTACAAAAAATAATCCAAGAAGATCTTGCATTGTATTCTTTTTTCTTAAGAAATGTGACATGGCATTTGCAAGAACACAAATAAATTCATGATTAGATCATAAGCTATGATGGAAGAAAATACATGTAATCAATTGTGGTGAACAAAACCCAAGTACATCTCAACATAAATCTGTAACTCAAATTCATTTTTTGCACCTCACAAATGAAATGCACAGAAACATTGCAATATATTTACCCTTTTTAACATCAGTTCTAGCCTGCATTTTGAGCTGATTTTGCAGTTCTTAATATGCTTCAGGTAGATCAGTCCTGAGATGTCAAACTTTCCTCCTAGAGGGTAAAATGTTACCATACATAAATGTAGATTTCTTTTTTACTTTTATTGGACTGTCATAGTTGTATCATTCAGCATCAAATAATAAAAATAATTATCATAATAATAATAATTCTACTAACAAATAGGAGTCAATAATGACTCATCAGTCATACAATCAATGCATAGATACATACAAAGTCATAATGGTCTTATTAATGAATGAAATGACTAAAGTGCTCATAGCGTAACCTGCTATTTTCAATGGTACTGTGACTGCAGATACATTGCTAGAGTCATGGTACTGGTCAGATAAGCAGGCATTGTGAGATATTTCCAGTCCCATTTAAATGGAATCACATTTGCAATGCAGTTATTTAACCAGGAAAGATGGAGGGGGGGGGGGGGGTTCATGGTTCCATATGTAGCACTGAATCACTGCCATATTCATCAGATACTTTAAATGTGCGCCTATTTCTTCTCATGGTCCTTTATCCTCATCTTGTGACACCCAGTTTCTCTTTTTAAGTGGAATTTCATGGCCCCACAGAATAAAATACATCAAAGCCTTCAAGCTAGAACTATGTTAAAAGTGGGAGATATCCCTCCTGCATACATGTACTAAACAGTGGGAAGCTGAGCAGCAAAAGCATGAAGCATAGCTTGGGGGGTCTGGGGGCATGACCCCCCAGGAAAAAAATGAAATTTGCACATTCATTTCCTGCATTTTGAACCATTTTAGGCACCAGCAGAGACATTTTCAGTCGATTAAAATAATCACTCAACTACTCTTACAGCTAACTAAAACATTATATGACTTGCCTTGGCCAACTTACCTGTTTACTCGTGAGTGGTGCCACTCTTGTGGCCATCTGTGACACAGTACTGCAGGCTGAAATTGACAGGGAAGGGTTAAATCACAAAACAACAGCTAATAAAGTACACAAAATGGGCTTGACAGTATTAAATTTCTGCATTTTAGATATATCCCAACCCTTTTGTTCACAATGAGCAAGATTACATCAGTAGACTGCAACCTTTGCTGGGAGATCAATGGGCCTACTTAGAATGAATCACTGTCCAAGGCAGAACTGAGACAGTGAGATAGCATAAAAGAATGCAAGTTAAAAACACAAGAAGTATTTGTGTATGAGTTGTTGCATATTGAGTGTAAACCTGACTATATACAACTGGAAGGGTTAGCATCCCCATCTACAACAACAGTACCGTGACGCCAGACTGCCGAGCTACGGTCACGGTACTGTAATTTTAGAACAGCCTTCTGTAGCCATGGTACCGTGACAAGAGCACCGTCCATTAATGAATGGTCTGATTCAACTAAAATGCCTATAGTCTTGCTCCTGGAGGGATTATAATTCCTCCAATTAAGCTATGTTCTAAACAGAATTCTCTTTTTAATCTTTATAATCATACCTTTTCTGTGTGATCTATCAAAAACATTATATTACTTGCCTTGGCCAACCTACCTTTAGTCATCAATGGTGCCACTCCTGTGGCCATCTGGGACCCATGGTGCAAAATTCTCTTGCCTGAAAATTGACAGGGGAGGGTTAAATCACAAAACAACACCTAACAAAGTGCACAAAATGGGCTTGACAGTATTAAATTTCTGTATTATCGATATATTCCAACCCTTTTGTTCACAATGAGCAAGAAAAAATCAGAAGACTAATGTATTTTTGTGAGTTTCTTTGTGCTTTTACTGTGAGGGTACTCATACGGCCCAACCCCCATGAAATCATTCTATTATCGCCCAAAATTGTGTGCAACTGGCCTCAACTGCAAACTGCCAGTACTCATTTTTTCATTTCTCATTATATATATAACAATGCTGTCTGTTTTTAATGTTTGTGATATGCATAAAAACCTGACCGTTTTCGATTTTTGAGTTACGATTTATATCAGCGACAAAACAACCTTAAACTGGGCCTTCATAGGGTCAAGCAGGTGCGATAATGTGGTCTTACGATTGGAATCGATTTGCCATTGAAATGAGCGTGCTAATGACAATAAATGTTTTTAATCATCAGAGAAATCGTTATATAAACGATTCTTATACATTTTATAAGCCATAGTGCATATATTACCTGCAGAAGTACCCTCTAGTTTCCTCCCACTTTGAAGGCGGGCTTCAAAGGCGATTGTTGACGCTGGCAAAGTTGCCACCAGGTGGCGCGGTTAAAGTGTACGCTCGATGGCAGATCGGCCCCAGTGTGATAATTTTTGTCTTTTTTTTTACAGAGACTCCTTATTTTTTGTAGCAGAGCATGCTCCATACATATCGCAATTTTTTTAACAATAGTGAACAGTGGCGTCCATTTTATTGGCTGGAAGAATGAAAACGAGTTAGCTTCAAATCCTTGTATATGGTCCCAGTTGAAATGGTTTGCATTTGTCTGTGGTCATTGCGTCATGCTTGGATGCCCTGTTACACATGCACTGGGCCTTGGTGGACAAACCCCGTCATCCAGTCTTTAAGGCCACACATAGCTCTGCGGGCAGGTGCTACTCTTTTATCCACATAACTTGCAGCCTTCCCTTCACTGGAGAAGGAAACCCCCTGGCTTACTGGGCTGTCGACTGTTTCCAACGGATGACCACAAAGGAACCACTTAGGTTCTTGCATAAGACGACATTTGCCAAAAACAATGCATTTAGTTTTTCCGGGCTAAATTTAAAACGCCACAGTTTGGTGTAATGTTCACAAATATGAATAAGAGCTTGCAAACCAGTAACGGTGGAACTAAATACAGTAATGTCGTCAGCATACGCGTACGAATTATAAAGTTCACCACCAACCCGTAAACCTACATCAGCAGTTTGTAATCCCAATAATAGGTCATTAATAGAATAATTAAACAGGTGGGGAGAACTATACTCCCTTGCCTGGTACCACGAGAACATTTAAATTCAGTACTGTATTTACCCTTCCATTTAACAACAGCATGCAGATTCTGGTACCACCTATATAAAAATATCCAGTGTGACGTAGGCAACTTAGCTATTAATTTATAAAACAGACCTGCATGCCAGATACTGTCGAAACATTTCATAGCATCAAGACTACATGCGTACACTGGAGAGCTGCCTTGATTGAAACTCTGTACAATGTCATGAAGAAGGGCACAGCCCATATTAGCACCTCTCCCATTCCTGAAACCAAATTGATTATCAGCAAAGTTATCTTCTGGTATCAGAAACATTTCAAGAATCTTGGCATGGAAAGAGCTAAGCGTAATGGGCCTATAACTATTAGGGCTGTTAGGATTTAGACTACTTTTCTTAAGAACTGGGATCACAATACCCATCTGTAGTACCCGAGGGATAACGTTCCAAGTCATAATTGTAGAATACAAGGTAGATAAATGTTTACAAAGTACTTCAGAATTACCATTAGTAAGGTGTTCAGTAGAGATACCGTCACAACCTTCAGAAGTATTACTCTTCAACTTAAGAATGAATGAATTGACTTGGTCAGGGCTGATAGTGACATGTTCATAAATTCCCTGATTTTGAGAGAAGAAAGATTCAACCTTAGCGATGATGTCAAGCTGTTTGCTTGAGAAAGGTTCAGTGTCATTCACAACTTGAGAAAAGAACACCATAAACTGCTCGGGTTGAACAGAAGAGCATGGGTACCTCTTTTTATGTATTTTAATGGCACTCGAAAAAGCACTCATTTTACGATCTCGGAAATACATATTAAGGGCCTCGTATCTTCGGTCAATATGACCCTGTACGCGTTGTCTGGACAACCTACGGAACTCATTTTTAAGATATTTCATAACTTCATAAACAGTACCTTTATTAGGACGGCCGTTTTGTGCCCATAAGTGCCACCAAAATCTTTTACAGTCCCTTAAAACACTCAGCTGAGGGCACCAGTACGACTTAGGGCGGTAGCGTCTACGCGGCACACATCCCGACTCCACAGCAGCCTCATGCATAGCATTGTTAACCCTTTCTACATATTCATCAGTCATCTTGGTCAGAGAAGAATGCTCATTGACACATGACACATCCAGTAATGGCAAACCTTCAAGGTTTTCAACAAGGATAGTGTTATACAGAGAAACAGACTCTGGTGTATTCCATTTAGGAAGGGGAGCAGATATTATTCCATGGGGTTTACGCTCTGTTCCAGAGAACAAGTTTGATTTACTCACCGAGATATGCATTTCAAGATTAACTGGTAGGTGGTCACTGAGATTATTCTCATCTAGACGGACTATTTTACATTTGACAATACTAGATAAGTCATGCAAAGAACTGAAAATATGGTCAATCCAGGGGAAATGACCGTTACCCTGTCAGAAATATGTATATGGCACGCACTGTTTGTACATTAAATCAAGTGCAACAAGGTCATTGTCAACCAAAAGGTCAAATAAAATTTTACTGTGTTGGTTATAACCCTTGTGCTTGTATCAAACTTTGTTAAGTTTCTCACCCATAGGAAGGGCAGCATTAAAGTCACCACATAACTTGATTGGGGCTAACATACCATATATATCAATAATAGATTGGATAACATCCAAGGTTTCAAGAAAATTGTCAGTACTATCACGTTTGCCATCATAGAAAGGCGTGTAAGCACATATAATAGTCTGAATTGTACTGCCACTGGAATCAGAAGCTTCGTTGACAATAATACGGTCAGATGGGGTTTTGATTTCCTGGAAGAACAAGTCTTTCTTATTTTTACACAGCATCGCAACACCGCCAAATGGACAGCCTCTATATTGAGGGTCTATGTCCTCCATTGCTGATTTACTGAAAACAGTAAAACTGTCCTTCTCAAATTTGTCACCACGAGTGTCTTCAATAATAGAAGGCTCAGAAGGCTTAAGCCAAGTCTCAGATAAACATAAAAAGTCACACAAGCCGAAACGCTCTAAAATATAATCATAAGTTTGCTTAAAAGCTTTACAATTAAAAGCTTCGCAGTGTATAATGATAGGCTCTAAAACAATATGGTCAAGACGAGAATCAGTGTCACTATCACTACTAGGATTATTTATATTATTGTTGTCACTAGTGCACCCACTCCCTTGGGGCTGGCCACTCTGATGGGTGCAAGCCAACCTGGGGGTTAGTTGCTTGGTGCACAGCTGGCCATGCACTGTATTGTACGGGGACATGTGGCGCTGCTTGCCGGTACGGCTGGGCTTGTGACGGAGCATAGTACACGGGCACCTGCGGAGGGACCTGGTAGGTCTCTTGCACGAATGCGGGACCTTGTGCCTGCCTCGCGCTCCTTTGCTGCTGTAATATGGCTTGGCTACCTCGCAGTACTGGATGTGGCCTGGCATCAAGATTATGGGCATTCCGTTGTGGATGTTGGGTTTTTGATTTCTGCTTCAAGCCGGCTTTTCGGGGACCACTTTTATGATACAGCCTAACCTTAACACCTTTTGGCCATGTTATAGTGTGAAGTGCTCTTTTAACCAAATTATGTGGCATACCCACTCCGTATGCTTTCCAACCTTGCCTGGAAGATAAATCAACAGGCTCTGAAATAGGATGTATTCCAACAGACTGCAGGAGGTCACTGACTTCCTGTCCAGTGTGACTTAAGCGAGACCACCAATGTACACGTCTCTACCATCTCGTGATTTGGGCTCTGTAGAGTAATTATTGTCACGCAGATCTACAGATGCAGCATGAAGAGTCACACTTGGACTGGTGGATGTGTTTGAATTTCCATGCTTTGGCTTGGTTGCAGCGTTTACATGTACTTGTTTAACACTCTTTCCTTGTAGACATCTATGTTTAGCTGGAGACTTTTTTAACAATTCTTTCGTTCTTTTCCAAGGCTTGTTTTGAAATGACCTTGCAAACACTGTATCATTTTCTAGATTGTCACTTTCATCATTAGATGACAAGCTCGAGTCATTGTGAATGATCTGCTCGAACAGGAGACTATTATGCCTCTTATCCACAGCAGTATTATTAGATTCATGCTGCATAGGGCTGTTTGTGGGTTTCTCATTCTGTGTAGTTAATACCACTATCTGTGCTCTTAGGTGTTCATTCATTTCTTTCATTTCTGTTACCTTTCTTTGCAGAACCTCGTTCCCATCTTTCACTTCTTTTACATCCCTTTGCAAGGATTTTAACACTATATGCATGTCTGTGATGTCAAAATGAGTTCCTGTAATTCACCAGTGGGACTCACTTCACTCCCCTCATTACTTATTGCGTTTTTTTCCACAGTCTTCTACAGTCTCAGGTGTACTACTGGAGTCCTGTCCATTGGAACTGTCCCCCTCTCGAGAGACAAAGATCTTTTCAACTCCTTGGCAATGTTTTTGTTCAAAAGCCTATAGCCGAGGTTACATATATCAGGAACTATCCTGTATTTCACCTGTCTATTTATCACTCTCTTGTCTTTAAGATGCGGATGCATCTGTTGCAACTGATCGGCGAGTGATTTGTGCAGACTGCCAAGCAACTCCATACCCCTTGCTGAGAGAATATCCTGGATATCCTGGGTATTATATTGGTATATTTTATCCAAGTTCGTTGTAAACACCTTAGCAAAGTCTTTTTGGTCAACTTCCTTTAAGTCAGATAGACTTTGCCAAGTTTGTTGACTACTGTTAGGGTCCACGTCGGCCGCTATGGGCGCCGCCATGACAGTGGTTTGGTTAACCATGTGACCGCTCCTGGTTACTCAACTGTAGTACCGAGTACAGTCCTGCGACTGAAGCCCCCAGATATATAATGTCTATTTTTGAGGTAAAATGATGAAAATATGGCTCAGCAAAGTCTCTGATGTCTCAGTAAAATAATGGTGTGAGTTTTACCTCAGACTTCGGTAAAAATCCTGAGTTAAGCTATGTAATTTGTAGCGTTCCAAAATTATCGGCTGCACGCTTCAACCTCGTTCTCGCCGAGATGAGATGGAATTTTTGTTCACTCGATTATTGGGAGCTGGCCATGGACTGTCACAAAAACTGGCACATGACACAAAAACATGAAAGGCCAGCCGCCCTCTGGTCTTGGCAGCTGTGTAGATAAACCGTGAATGTGTTAGCTATCCTAACAAATGTTATCTGGTTATGGGATCAAACACCTTGCAATATGCAGTGGTAATACAGTCTATGCAAAAGTTCACCAAGCGGGAAAACCCCAGTAGTTGTCCCATTTCGAAAGCGAGGCATGCGGGCTGATTTTTTTGCTACCAGATGGCGCACTGCGCACCTTCTCAAAAGTAGTCACGATAATGCATGATGGCGGACACTAGTCTTGTTTATGTCAACATGAACAGAAAAGCAGGAAATAGACCAAATACAGGAGGTGTATAGAAGTTTACCATTGCAGATCGTTGATGGAGGAAGTATGGAAAGCATTGATAGTTAGAACGTTGAGTGAAAAGGCGAATTATCATGGTAAACCACCACTGACTGTTGTGTAGTGGGCTGTAATGTTGATAACAGAAAGAAACGTTATACTGACAAATATCAAAAATAAAAGTGTCGCTTTATTCCTTCCATAAACTGATATTCTTTTCTCTTTCAAATACTTTCTCAACCACCCTTGATTCTGTTTTTTGAAGAAATCACGGTCCGTGTTTCACTCCTTGTTACTTCCCGTATTCAGTAGCGCTGTAGCCTGTGCGGTAAGACTGATTGGCCCGCGAATTACCGAGAAACCTGTGCGCGCCTGGCTCTGACAACGAAACCTCTGCTGGGGTTTCCCCGCTTGGTGAACTAATGCATTGACCGTATTGAACATAGGCATAACGGTGGCCACCTAACTCAACCTGTTATACCATGTTCAACCCTAGACCTGGGTACGGAATGAGATGGGTTCTTGTTTGTCCATGTTTTGCATCCATTATTCCCATCATTTAAAACAAACTGGTTAAACACACCGAAGTTTTGTTACAATGTTATCCTTGACCAACGTTGTTACTGTGACAGTCAATTGACAATTATGTGATACATTGTAACAGTGGTACAACAGGATATATTCACATCTAAATGCGGTTCCACTCTAACACCTATTGGGCAAAAGAGAGATCCACCTGCACCAGGGCAGATCCATGTATTTAGCATGGTCAAAAGTACTTTCTCAACAAATGGAACAACACAAACACACAATAATATTAAGAAAAGGTATTAATATATATTTGAAACACAAAGGATGCCTAAACTAATTAGAAATGAGCTCTGTTTTGGCTGTTATTTATGGATGTTTATGTAGTATATAATACAAATCTGCCCTGATCATGGTGAAAACATCAGTCTGTTGCCTCGGCAACACAGGAAGTTAGCAGGATCGCAGTTAAATATGAATGTCTCCTATTACTAGAGCGTTACTTTGCTGTTATGCAAGCTTTGAAATCAAAATCACACTGAAGGTTCATTTGTAAATATTGGAAAAATAAAAACAAGATAAAAAAAAAAAAGAACAAAAAAAAAAAAAAAAATCAAAGTCACTTTCCACAAAGTGTTCGCTATATCGGTTAGATTGGTTCCCAGGGCCAGTTGCTCCTGTAAATCTTGACTATGTTGGTCTACGTTCTCTGTAATTTTAGGCCTTCGGGGGAATATAAACAAGCTATAGAACTTGTATATCTACAATTAACAGCAACACACCAACCCATTCTGGGCGGGAAAAGGGACAGAAATTAATATTTCTACCTGCATTTTTAATCCTGTTGGCTAAAACATATTTTATTTAAAAAAATACAATTGGGGATAAGGGCAAGGCCCGATATTGACCCGTCTGGTCAGAAAAAAAGACAATCCTGTTGAGAAAGGGTGAATAAAATATGTTTAAACAAGTGACACTTGACAGCAATGGTTCGCTAGCATGGTCGGAGTCTTCCTTGTCAGCCAGTGGTGTTGTATTTGTGACGTCACAAGCCTTTCGCGCCTTGTTGCTGTCGAAAAAGAACTGAAAGAGACGATTGAAGGCGCAGTGAGTTTTTAAAAATAAAATTGTGAATAAAAGTATTATTTTCTCCTCCATTTCTTTAATCGCACTGTATGAATAGAAAGGCCCATAAGTCACTGTTGTATCAAATTTGAACATGGTCAACTAACAGGACCTTTATATGAGATAACGACCTCCCCATTGACATGCGCTGCAGGTAGAGCGTCTGCATTGCGCGCACTTGGCAAGGCATCTGTTTCATGTGCCTGTGGTCCGTGAAATGCAAGTTACATTGACTTGCACTTTCTCCCCTGGCTCTACTAGCATTGCAGCACGTGCTAGCATGGTTTTTGTGGAGTTCGAGCACACATTTTAAAAATGCCAGCATAAAGAGAACTTATGTGTGAGCTGTACTGTGTATTAGACTTCATGGTGCTTAAGTCTATAACTGAGAACTCTATTACATCTCTCACTGGAATTAGTTCCATGGCCTTTTACTAGCCTATCTTCACACAGAAACGTAAAATCGAGAGCAAAATAACAAAGCGAAGCCGTCGGAAAAGAACAAATCAAGGCCGTCTTCCAAATAATGAAACAAAGAAATAGCGCCGTGTGCTGTCATGCGTCATTGGTCTTTTTTCATCACTGTTGAATGGCCCTTTCGTGATGTTAGCGGGGATTTTGCGAAGACGAAAAAGCAGTAGGTCGAGTGACAGTGAACCACTTAAGTTGTATGTCTTTCTCTCAAACAAAAGATAAAATATCTACCGACAAGCTTTTATTTAGCATTAGATAATTTTATATTGAACTGACAATTTAAAAGGTACTGAACAGACATTTGTTCACCAAAATAGAACTGGCACTTGACAGACAAGACAAAGAACAACTTGAACGCCCATACAAATACATCGCCATTGATATGGGAATGGGCGACAGTCAAAACCTCGTGTAGGCTAAGAGTTCCGATGTTCTGTACTTCTCCGAAGCATATATCACCCCCCCCCCCCCAATTAGGTACCAAAAATTAACACTATAGTTAACACTTCAGTTGTACTTACAGGGTCATATGGCACTGTTACATATACTATAAAAGTTGAATCACAGATGTGAATAGTAGTGTATACATGATCGTGCACTGTAATATTTAATCTTTATTCTTTGTCTGCTGTGAAGACCTGCTTTTATATATCTGTGTGTGTTAAAGCTTACCATAAATAGATACCATATGTAATTTTGTTCAAACATGTTTTATCAAAACTATTTGACAACAGCGCTAAACCCTGTGCGACATTTTATCGGACAGAAGAATAAAAGAGGGGTATTGCGACATAAGTCTCAGAGTCAAGACACAGTTTGACAAAGAGGATCATGAGGCGTACACTTCTACACACTGATACTTGTCAAAAGCCGAGCATTTTTACACATTACGAGGAGACATGACACATATGATAGATGCATGTTTCTTTCCTACCACCTATCATTTTTTTTTCACTTGGCGACTACGTGTACATGGCCCAACACACACACACACACACACACACACACACGATAATTATCCGAGCCGTTACCCTGTCAAACCAAACCCTCTCGTTGTTTGTCGCTTGCATACCAGTTCATGCACGGAGGCAGGCAAACAACGCGGGAGATTTGATTGAGGCAGATTTACGACGAGTGCTATTTTGTATTTATCCCCTACCGTCCATTAAGACAGATAAAAAGACAATTGTAATACTTGTACATATATTTTTCTAAATGTTATTACATTGCGTCAGACTTTGCCAGTCATGCCGCGCGTATGAAATCTTAACAACAAAGAAAGTGGGTCAGCAGAGGCCTTTTGGAAGGGGTTTTTTATTTGTTTTCTTGTGTTTTTTCCTTTTTTTTTTTTTTTTTTTTCGTTTTGTTTTGTTTTGTTTTGTTTTTGTTTTTTTTTTGTTTTGTTTCGTTTTTTTGGTTTTTTTTTCTTGTGTTTTTTGTTTGTTTTTTTGTTTTGTTTTGTTTTTTGTTTTTTTTTTTTGAACGGCCTTTACTCCACCGCAAAATTTCTACGAAAAGTCACTTATTGATTACTTTAATATGGAGTTGATTTGGCGGAAAAGAGAATCGGAAGGCTACGTTGCCTTGCAATGATGTACCAGCAAACATCCCAAAGTGCACCCGCAAAGCTAAACTTTCTGAGAGCCGTCAGATTGGTTCCATCACCAACGGCAGCGTTGCGAGCATTTCCCGAAGAAGCGAGGAGATTGCTATCTGGTATGCAAGCTGGGACAAACGATAAAGACAGAGTCTGGAGGGTGTTTTGGACAGATGTTAGAGGTCTCTGAAGAGAAAAAATAAAATCCGTGGATAATGCTGTACATATTAAAGAAACAAAAAACAAAACAAAAAACAACATATCTCAGATTACACAAATATGGTAAAAAGTAGGGACATATATATATACATATATATATATATATATATATATATATATATATATATATATATATATATATATGTATATATATATATATATATATATATATATATATATATATATATATATATATATATATATATATATATAATATTAGATAAGGAGCACTGTTGCGACCCACCATCAAGTATAGTTTTAAAAGTAAAGGAGGGGTGGTGGTAGTCTTATGACATACTCATACACGTAAATGCGAAAACAATTCGCTTTTTGGCAAAAAAGGTGAACAGTATCTTTGGCGGTGTTATCATCATACACATCACACATTTGTTTCTTAAAGAACCATTTTATGAACGATATTGTTCAGCTAATTCCTGCGTATGCAAAGTTTTGCATGCAAAACGGACGTGTGCTGGCTCTCAGAGACATATAAATTGTACTTTATGAATGTGTGTACACTGCGTTAACATAAGCTTTGAAGCATGATTTGTCCTCAGCTGGTGTTCTTCTAAAAAAAGGGGGGTTAAAAAATACGGATGTTTCTAAGCTGTCCTACCATAGTAAAAATCTGAAACAAGTTTTCTTTTCGTGCAGAACGCAAGAGGCATCAGCAAGACATGTAACTTCAATTCCGGTGACGTGCTGGTGGAAACAATGTTCTTAATCTCGATATAGCAAATGAAAACTCCACACAGATTAGGTGCGGAGTGGGTTAGCAGGGCAAACATATTCTGTACAAGCAAACATGACATAAGTTTATGAAAAATCTAAAAATCTAGGGTCTACACCCATATAAAAATATTAAAAAAATATATCACAATATATCAAGATATAAAATGTGTGCGTTCTCAAACAGTGGGTCCATACTGAAAGACCAAACATCCGAAGTCTGCCGAACAACCCAAAAATGCATAAATCTACCGCAAATGGGTTCTGTGATCTGTAATACATTGTTATATAATAATGGTCGTCCAAATGGTAAAAGCCCACTTCGACCAGACAGTCCAAGTTCCAGATGCGGCGCATGCGGAACTTTCAAATATTGTGTGTAAAAGAGTTTACAAAAATAATAATAGTAAAAATAATAACAACAATATATGATGATGATGATGATGATGATGATGATGATGATGATGATGATGATGATGATGATGATGATGATGATGATGATGATAATAATAATAATAATAATAATAATATTCAGACATTCTCTATTGAAGCCTAATTTAGTATGACGGAATGCCCTTTTGTGGCGTAAAAACCGACGAAAGTAACTTTTAGCTTCATTATAATGTAGATCTAGCTTGACGACCAATATTTTTCCCCATTATACATACAAAAGAGAATATGGTTCAGGCACAGGTAGAAATAGATTTAACTCTTCCGAATCAAGCTGTACCGGCAGATACCAACAGGCAGCCCTTGCTGAAATGAATCCGGGAATATAAGGGAAATCAGGAGGAAACAATGTTGAAACTGGGAATATTGTGGCAAAATGACAAAATATTGGGGTTTTAATGTGTACGCACGGTGGATATAATGGGGCAATGGCGGAAACATTGTGGAATTACTGTGGTTACGCTGGACTGACCAAAGAAATATTTTGGTAAAACTGAGAATACTGTGGACTCGACCCGGGAATATCATGTACATTGTGGAAATCATGTGAGGTGTTTTGAATTTTTTAAAAGTGCAATATCGGATACAGTGTGGATAAATATTTCTCATCACGACATCAAATAAACTTTATAGGGGAAACACTGTGGAAGGACATTTCTGGTCAAAGTTTTATGGCAGCAATATTGTAGGCACAGAGAGTTTGTACTTTTTTACTAGTCTATCCCCGGAACTCTGTGGATGTTGTTAAATTCTCTTAGGACAAACCCCGAAAACTCTGTGTGGCCTTACAGATGTTCAAATTACATTGTGGGCTATCTTTTTTTACGTCTAATCTGGGTACACTGTGAATCATTGTAAATTTTCAGAATAATGACGGGAATTCTGTGAAAAACCATGGTTTGCTGAGTGTAGCCCGGAAACTCTGTGCACCTCTTAGAAATGTCAAACTCAATAAAGCCGGGAATTGAGAGGATAGCCATAAAATGTCTAAGTCACCTGGGAACTTTGTGGCTGGTCATATAGTTTCAAGATTTTTTTCTCCATGGATAAGCAATCAATTTTCTAAGTCTAAACCAGGAACTCTGTGGAAGACCAGTTTGTGTCAATATCAAATCCCGGAAACTCTATTGATATACCTTAAGCTTTTCTAAGTTTATCCCAGACACTCTGTGACTCAATATCGTTGCATATTTCAAAGTGTAGACAAGCACATGGCTTTGAATTCAGCTACTATTTTCCCAACATGCCTTGGGTGCATGATAACTTCCTGTCACCATATTAATCATGTTGGATTACTCAACAGCAATACAGAGCGAGCAAATAATTTATTTTTCACATGATTTAGCATACTCCACAAATGCTAGAATGCGTGTATACTATTTTAATGTATCATGGATCAAAAAGATATTCTTGATTCTCAACCTATAGTCAATGGAAGTTCTGGGCCCACGCATATATGTATAGTGCATTACCGTAGGATGCATGCAGACTACAAAGCAAATGCATTACTGACATGCACAACAAACATATGGTGCCCCCTCGCATGCAAATTGATTCTTAAAGTGCTGTCTTAAAAATATTGTACTTTACATTAATGAACATGTTACAAGTCTAGCTGCTCTGGAAATATAGGTCTTGATTTGCTCCAACTGCTACTACATGTTTATCTACTTTAAACTTTCAAATAGGATCAGTTGTCAGCTGTATTGTGGTGAAGTCTGCATACCTGGAATATTGAGGTCACAATGAACCCCTAAAACACTGTGGTCATGATTATATACCAGGAATATTGCCCCAGTCAAAAAAGAAGGATTTGTTTTGGATTCCTTGTGGATTCCTATAAAACGATTTCTTTAAGATTCCTTTTGGATTCCATTAGCACTGTGTCATCCCCATGAACAGTTAGAATTTCCTTTTGCTGCAAAATGAATCGAATACAGTGAATTATTAATGACGATGGAATCCTTTGAAAAGGATTCCTATATCCGGGGGAAAAAAACACTCCAAATGTAATGTTTCAGAATGCTTGTGCACTTCTAGGATTGCCGTATCACTATTAAGAATCCAGAAGTAATGTCTTAAAGGAGTCATAGTACATGCACAAAAGGATTCCCATATCACTAAAAGGAATCCACGTGTAATGTAAAGGAAGCCTAACGGTTCCCTTGAAAGGATTCGCACTAAATTAAGCGGTATGCAAAAGTAATGTCAAGGAATCATAAGTTCTTCGAAAGTATTTCATATCATGAACTAGAATATAAAACTAATGAAAGCTTACTCTGCTAAGCAAGATGGCCACACTAAAACGATGCACATGAGTATATGCATGTATGTAAAAATATAATCCACAGACTGCCCTTGAACATCTGCATGCAATGTCCAGATCTTGGCTTCTTAAAACAATGGGTGTACCCTTCTTGTTAAAACCAAATGGTGTAACTGCAATATCAAATATACACCTACGAAGGCCTATTCTACATATATACTTGTGCTCATAGTTGGCGCCATGGAATTTTCTATGTAACTGTTGGCCCCTAGAAGGTTGAAATGGTTGAATAAAGAACTAGAACTTGAACTTGTATATTCTCACCAGATGCATACATGTAGTTGCATGACACATAATTGAAGCAACAAGAACACGTACACGAATCCAATAAATATATGTGAAATGTATGCAGTGTGCAACTAAGCCTTGCAATCACATATTTTCACTGTATTTTTACCGCTGGATGTTTTGTGCACAGTCCACTTTGTTTGCATATACATTAAACTGATAAACTTGGGGCTGGATGAAAAGTTTAAAGCTTAGTTGTGAAAGACCCACACAACGTTGTTGGTTTTAATTTTTTCTCTGCATAGCTCCCTTCCTAGTTCACACACTTTTGCCAGGGATAATGCCATGCCATCAAGAAAAACTTTTCTTGAGCAACCTTAAAAAGTCATTGACAGCAAAACTGACGTCATTGTTTTTAGGAAAAATGACCACTGGCTTGTTCTTTTTTACATTTTGGAAAACAGATGGAAGTCTAATAGGTATAAATAGGGTGAATAAAGGGGTAGTCAATGAGTTTAAATCCACAATTACGGATAACAGACATGCCAACCACCAATTTGTCAACAGTAGCATTGTCTTGGCTGAACAGGGCTCCTTTAGTGGGCATTCCTTGTAGCTAAGCTTTAGTAGGCTTGTGGATTTGTCCAGTAGGCCAGCATCATACAATCTATTGACAGTTTGGTCTTTTTCAAGACAGCCTACCAGCACAATACCCTAGGAATCCCCAACGACTATAGGCATCACCTTTCCAGAAGAAGGAACCAAATTGGCGTGTGTGTGTGTGTGTGTGTGTGTGTGTGTGTGTTTCTGTTTAGACAGGGGATTATCCCAGATGCTTCCATTGTTGAAACTGATTTTTTTTCAAAGTGCTGAATCCATGTCTTATCCATGGTTACAAATTGGGTAAAAAAAATCAACAGAATCTGCTTTAAAACAGAATAAATTGCCAAGGGATTCCAGGAATCTTACAAACTTCCCATCCGTTGTGAAGAGCTTTGGCATCAATCTTGCAGAAACTTATATTATTACCAACTCATTGTTGACAATGCGTTCAACCATCGCATGAGAGATATCCACAACACTGGTAACATTTGGAGTGGTCAATCTTGGATTAACCAACACCGTGTCATGCACCCAGGTAATGTTTTCGGGAATGGTTGCTATTGAAGACCTTCCTGGATGCGTACCATCGTCAAGGCTCTCTCTGCCCTGCTCGAATTCCGCAGCGATACAACTTTTAATCTGGGTCCTCCTTGTGTATCCTGTTTATTTGTCCCATCTTATTATCCTATTCAGATTTACAGCATCTTTTCAACTGCACTAAGTCAAACTTGAACGTCTGTTCCTTTCCAATATTGCATACATAAGATTCTGCTTATATTATGAACTTCCATAGCATTTTATACAAGCTGTATTGATGCTTGCCACCATGAATTCCTTCAATGTTGCATTCCTTCCAAGCTTAAATTCGGGACACTAAATTCCTGAGCATTTTTTTCAACAATTGTGGCTAATTTTGTGTCAATTTTGTATCTTAAAATATTTCTCATGACATTTATCTCAACCCGTCAGCACTAGCAATTTACATCATAATTTTCATTTTGCAATGTCAGTTTCAAAGTCGTTAGCTTTCAAGGTCAAAATTCATAACATTTGGCAGCTATTTTAGAATTAAAGACCTAAATCACACAAAGCAAGAGATATATCTGATGCCACCATTTATTCTACAATTGAACTATTCTTGTTCTTTTAAGGTAATCATATATATTGATAGAAAACACAACAAATAAAGGTGAACAATATCATGTAAGCATTGTTTATCGCTTGTGCTACATAGAAATTTATGCCATCCATTTCCTCTTGTACAAACCAACATACCATATCTATAAATGTTTAAAAGGAAATTAATTTCAAATTTTATAAGAACCACTCACCTACATTTAGCACTTTTTAGTATGGCCAGTTTTAGGGTGAGAGGTCAGAGATCATTTTTAAGATAAAATATCAAATATTTGGAAACCATCTTCATGTTTGACAACAGTACCATACTGCAGTCTATGGCCAATTCGACTACAGTCGTTTTCAGTGGTAAAAGAGTTAATTTCCCTTCAGCTGAGGCACCATAAGATATATTTCACTGCGCGATAAAATGATGATTTTATTTGCCACGTGGTTCTTCCTGTGCTATGTTATATGTGATTCTCAAGCTGAAGGTATGTTGAATGTGTTAATGCTCCCTTTTTACCAGTTTATCCATCACAACGTAATACTTGCATATTATAAGCACTTATCTGCATAACAGTTCTTATTTTTTTCGAGATTTCAGCCACCAAAAATGTAAAATAAAAGCTGAATAATGATCTAGTAGTAAGTCAAAAAGAGACCACATTAATAGCTGCCCTGGGCTTGTAACCTCTTGAAAATATCCCCCCCCCCTCCCATAAAAATCTCATGCGAAGGGCTGATATAAGAGACCTAATTCGGAGTAAGTGACCACAGGTTACAGTGCAAAATTTCTGAACATTTTGTTTAGTACCTGCTTGCAGCTCCACACCAACTCATGTAAACGAACTTTTCAAAGCTAGACGCGTTATAATTCCTTATCCGATCGGTAAAACTAAATAATTAATATATTGACAAGGTTAACGAAGGAGTGATTCTTAAATTTTTTCTCATGTTTAAGATTGTAAGACCACAGCTTCAGGTGCAAACTATATGGGGAAAATCAACGTCACCAAATTTGCCCAGCCTTGTCAAAGATGGGATACGAATGTGCCCCATATCCCCATGTGCTGCACGCCAAGCCAGTTTCCTGATAAATCACTAGCAGATGCAGCGAATTCCTGTCGCAATCCTCTCCCATTTAAAAGAAAAGAGGGGCCGTGGTGCTACACTACTAATCCTACCCGCAGATGGGATTACTGCAATATACCACTGTGTCGTGAGATTTTATCTATTCTGTTTTCATATAATGAAGTTCATATGTATTAACGTTTGTAAGATATGTGCCAAAACAATAATAATGATAATAACTATAATAATAATAATAATAATAATAATAATAATAATAATAAAATAGAAAATGATAATGATGATGATGATGATTATAATAAATTAATTAATTAATTAACTAATTAATTAACTAACAAACATACAAATAAATCGATAAATAAATAAAGACCAGACAATCAAAAGTTCCTCAGGAATACTTCCAATCGGAATGCTATAACAAACATTGCAAAAGGGTGAGGAACTGCTTCTTGTTAAATTTATATCATTTGGATACCTCTATAGGGATGAGAAAAGAAAAAAAATATCTGGAATATCCTTACATTATCCACTTTGTTTAAATTATGGTAATAAAAAGATGATGATGATGACGACGATGATGAGCCGTACTTCCTGAACGTTGTTTAAAGCTGTTGAATGCTGTTTGAGAAACTTATGTTTATCACCTTTCTTAGCATTTGTGATTAGGCCAGTGATTTATATCAAATATTAGCAATTGCATCATCTGTTATTTCAGCATTTTGTTCTTATTTTAGGGAAAATCTTTGCATTCGGCGATTTAGTTCCTGATGGCTCGCCCTCAGATGCCCGCACTTATTATTTTATTCCTATCCCCTCCATGCGCTCCCCATTCAGTGGAAAGTTGATGAAGTGGATATTTTGGACTAAGAGGGCTGGCGCTGTTTCATTTCAGATATGGAGACCCAGTAGACAAACAGCACATGGCAAATATTTGCTTGTACATACAACAGAAACCTTAACATACAGGTGTCAGGGCCGGCATACCTTTGAGATAAACTCATATGTGCATGTCAAGAAAGGAGATGTGATAGGCTACAGATTTATTGACGGCACTCCAATACCCAGAGCACCAACGGTCTGTCAGATAGGACAATTGCATGGGAATGTTTACGAGACAAACGAGATTTTGACTATTGGCTCCAAGATTTACTTCACCTCACCTGGTGGATGGGGAGCCTGTTCTAATCCTCCCTTTTACATCCTGATAGAACACAGCGGTAGGTATATGAATTCCGCTAATACTGTATATGTTATTTATTAAATGGTGTAGTTTTTCACTACTATGAGTCATTTCCATCACGACCTGCCAAAATTGTGAGAATCATAAAATATACAGTATATGCTGAATGTTGCCCCCTTATATGTGCAATATGACTTATAAAGCTGTGGTCTAGCAATGTCTAAGAACGTTCTAATATACATGGAAATTGCAGACAAACATGAATAGACTTCTTCTTCTTCTTCTTCTTCTTCTTCTTCTTCTTCTTCTTCTTCTGCTTCTCCTACTCCTCCTCCTCCTCCTCCTCCTCCTCCTCCTCCTCCTCCTTCTCCTTCTTCTTTTTCTTAGGTCGCAGATATTCGAATTTTAGAATCATGATTGAAGGTCAAGGCTGTGGTTCAATCGAGAGCAAGCTTATATATTACTAGGATACATTAGCCACAATACAAAACTGATGTCACTCATGTGCATACCTCTATCTACCACAAAACTCAGCTAAATGTATTTGGCACTTCTTCATCACCAATTTGATGCATTATATGGTATCAAAGTGTATGAATATGGGATGTTGAATAAAACCATGGTCATTGGTTTGAAGCTCACATTTTTAACAAGTATACACACCAATTAGAATTAAATTACAAGAGACTGATACCAACTCTAAGTCAAAGTAGCTCATACCAATTTATGGAATATACCAGATGCATCCAAAGCATGAACGAGTTATGCAGTAATTGTGGCTGCTATGCATAGTATGTTTTTAGCACAATTTTATTCACTTGATACCGCGTGCGCAGAACTGAGCAATGATACCTGGAAATGAACTGGCTGTTTTTTTTGTGCACAGGTTATTAGGTGTGATGTACAGTTACTCTATGATCAAACGTGAGCAACAGCGGCACAGCTTTTACCTAAGTCGATTTTCAGCCAGCTCAGGTTATAGGGTGTTTGTAACCTATCTTCCATGTGTCTAAAAGTTCTAATGTTTCAATTCTTCCAATCCGTGTTCTAGATGCCCTTTAAACTTAGTGGAGTACTACCAGGTGTGGACCTCTACCAAGTTTGTTTCATTGGTCCTGCACCATTTACTTTGGTGTTTTATGAGCATGTTTGTTACTTTTTCGCCAAATCTTACCATATAAAAAGAAGAAGAAAAAAAATGAATATATATATATTTTTTTTAAATCTTATCTTTCAAAACTGCATTACCCATTGCTTTGAAATTATATAGGGACATCTCTTCAGACAGGTCGATATCATTTGTTCAACAGCAAGGGTTTTCTTTTCCACTTTTTTCCATGTACAGTTTTTGGTGTATTTTGTTAATTTTTGCTTTCCAAAAGCGTCAGGTATATTGTGCTTTAAGTTGCCTAAATTCACTTTGTGAAAAGGTCCAACAAGTCGGCTAAATTCACTTTGTGAAAGGGTCCAACAAATATCTTCACTGGATAGTGCTTCACCAGGTCTTTAGTTTTCAACAAACTTTGAATGTAAAAATTGCCACAGTGCATACATTCCTACTGATTATTATGCAAGTGTTGGGGGGGGGGTACATGGCTACTCGCTTTTTTCTTTGTCCTGTCCTACAAAATCGTTAACCAATTCCGCCATTAAATTTGTGGTGATCTACCCACGATCGCCTTTACCAAACCGGTCCAATTTAGCACGCTCCAGTGATCATTCACTTTTGAACTTTAGCTCGGTTTTTTTTTTTTGCAAATCAAAAAAAAAAAAAAAAAAAAAAAAGAAATAATAATAAAAATAAAATAAAATAAAAATAAGAATAAATATAGAAATGAAAATAAAAAATAAAAAAATAAAAAAATAAAAAATAAATAAATAAATGAAAATAAAGATACTGTCAATAAAATTTTTTTGGCCTATTCCTTGGAAATGGCAAAGAAAAACACTCCCAGTGAGTGATGTCAACTGACTGTGCACACCACCTACTCAGCCACCCTTTAAGCTCTCTTGACCAAATGTCACAGAGTCTATGCGACCGCTCAGTCTGTCCATCTGGCCGTTTGTAAACTTTTGATCAGTAGGGTGACACGGTCCACAGTTTTCAAGCTTACCCAATATGGCTTTTAGGACTTGTAGGGTGTATGAAAATGAGGGCAAATTTCGATATTGGTGGCGCCACCTACATCCTTATGTAATATAGGGGTCAAAATGTGAAAGTCTTGTGAACACTCTAGCAGCTTTAATTTCTGGCTGATCTTCACCAAAGATGGTGGGACTGTGGGGGAGGTCAAAGTCTAAGTTGGTAATGGTATTAGTAGCGCCTACTGTATGACAGAAATTTGACAGAAATTATGAACCAAAATATGTTTTAAGATTTAAAACTCCATATTTTGAAAAGTAATTTGATTAGACTTGCCAAATTTATATAATATATATAGTCCAAGGCCAAAGGTAGAATGTTATTTAATATCAGTGACCTTGGTCTATTTTTCGAAGTCACCATGCCTGTAAGGTTGAAAAGGTGGTTTTGTTAGGGCTGAGTATAGCTCGTGAGTTAGGCCCATAGAACTTTTAGAGGTTATAAAGTATATAAAAATCTTTTTCGGCATCAATGTTGGTGGCGCCACCTATACTATTATGTAATATATAGTAGAAAATGTGAAAATTTTGTAACCGCAGTACTGTCCACAGATTTCAGGTTAGCCAAAAATTACTTTCAGGACTTATAGGGGATATTAAAATCTAGGTTCTTTTCGATATTCGTGGCACCATCTACAACAATGTGCAATATAGGGATCAAAATATGAAAGTGCACATGCAACAATGTTCATCACTGGAGTTGCAGAAACAAGCTATGATTACATGCAGCAGAAAGTGCCATCATGTCGACAATTTCTACGTGAAGGTTTAAATGTTCAAAAGCCACTTGAGGACACAGCTTTTAAATGAACTGGTGCAGTATGGTCACGATATCAGCAAAGCATTAGGCCCATGGGCCTCTTGTTTCATGAATCATATTGCGTGTGTTTTTCACTATTTTCGACTTCTTTTTCAAATACGTACTTAAGATTCTGTTTAAACTTGTAGAATGTACATTATGGAAAGTCCAAACGAAGCTGTGACTTTGGTGGTAAAACTCATAGTCTTGGTTTTTTTTCACGATTCTTTTAGATCCGTCAACTATCGGTGAATGCATACGTTTATAATGATAACAATGTGAGTCAATTAGATTTAAAATCACGAGTCGCATTTTGAAAAGTTTTCATACAAAGTAACATGAAACTCAGGGTGGATGTAATATAGACATGTCTCTACTGCGTGTTTAGTGGCCTTTATTATTATTATTATTATTATTATTATTATTATTATTATTATTATTATTATTATTGTTGTTGTTGTTGTAATTATTATTATTATTATTATTATTATTATTATTATTATTATTATTATTATTATTATTATCATTATTATTATTATTATTATTATTATTATTATTATTATTATTATTATTATTATTATTATTATTATTTTATGTTTGGAACGAACGGGACTCGAACCTGGAACCTTTGGCACCAGTCGCCTAGCTTGCAACTGGTGCCAAAGGCTCCAGGTTCGATCATAATAATAATAATAATGATAATAATAATAATAATAATAATAATAATAATAATAATAATAATAATAATAATAATAATAATAATAATAATAATTATAATATTAATTGCTATTATTATTATTATTATTATTATTATTATTATTATTATTATTATTATTATTATTATTGTTGTTGTTGTTGTTGTTTTTGTTCTTGTTGTTGTTGTTATTATTATTGCTATTATTATTATTATTATTATTATTATTATTATTATTATTATTATTATTATTATTATTATTATTATGTTTGGAACGAGCGGGACTCGAACCTGGAACTTTGGGCACCAGTCGCCTAGCTGAAAAAAATAATGGGAAAGGGACATATCCACTCGACCAAATCCCCATTCTTAAAAAAAAAGAATGGTTTAATGGAGGTAGTTATGTGTGGGTGCCATATCAACACTATCTTGCAGCATATGTACTTTAGGATCGGGGATTTAAATCAATTATCATTATGGGAATGCCGAAAATATATATTTTATTATGGAAACAAGCAGGACTCGAACCTGCAACCTTTGGCATCAGATGCCTATCTTAAATGGGAAACGCACATATTCACTTGACAAAATCCATTATTATTGTAATAAATATTATTATTGTTATAGTAATCATCATCATCATCGTCGTCATCGTCATCATCATCATCATCATCATCATCATCATCATCATCATCATCATCATCATCATCAACATCATCATCACCATCATCCATTTCATTTGATTCTTGTGAGGGTGGGGGGCAAAAAGTTAAAAAAAATAATATACCGTTTGGCTTATCGCTGAAAACTGGCAAAGTAATACTGAGCTGCAGTGCAGGGCAATATATGCAAATTTGGCGCTGTAATTGTCATTACTTTTTTTACTATATCTGTGCCTGTTTGTGAAATTTTGAATCTACCTCCTCCTTAACCATTATCGGGGATATATATTGACTCAATCTCCGCAAGTTGTTTACTGTGTTGCCATACTATCATTTGCTAGTTTATTAGATTTTCATTAATTGAGGTAATGATTCAGAAGTGTGCAAGTGAGCATGGCTTACACAAGGTTGTTAGTGCCCACGCAAGTAGGTTTCCCTACAGCTGTAAACCAGCTCAACTTCAAATATTCTAAGATCTTGCCTCTGATATATATCAACTAAGTTTGTTTCTGATTTTGTGACTGTGTATATTATAACTTCACAGCAAATGCAACTTTATAATAGGGATATAGAACATTTTGTATATTAGTCGTGAGAATATAAAATATGTAATGATGTTATATTTACCTACAGTACTGAACACCACTCATTCTTTGCATTCTGTTGCATATTTCAGTAAATGTCACATTTGGCAATTCTATAAAACGGGGTGGAATATTTGATACAGGCCACCAGACAATTGTTATACCTAATCCTGAATGGGGCTCACCTGTCACAGGCCTATTGATTGAATGGATATTTTTCAGTAAAGGCAACAAATCCGTATTACTTCAAATTTGGAGACCTGTAACCAGCGAAAGCAAAATGAAATATACTTTAGTTTGCAGGACCCAACAAATGTTCTTTGATGAGCCTGGAATATACCACATAAAAGCAGCGAATGGAACAGAACGCATGATTCAGGAAGGAGACATTTTGGGGATTCAGTATTTTGAAAATGGTGCCATTCCTTATGTTAAAAGAGAGTGTGGCAAGGAAGAAACACCCAGTCTGGTCCATACACTTAACAACACAAAGGAAATAAGATCTGGGGTAACCCTGAATTTTAGTTCAATTTACCAGTGCAGGGACTATTCATTGGCTGTCATTTTGGCAACAAATGGTAAGAGAACAGAAGCGCTGCCAGAAAGTCCAGTGGCATTTCCAATGCCAGGCCACCACCAGGGCCATATGGCAGTACTGTAATTGAAAATAAAAAATCTGCTAACATACCCAGATGGAGACCACAGGCTGCCACCAACAGACCAGTGTAATTCAAACCTAATTTCCCTGTGGTGTCTACCTTATGGGAATTCCTCAAGCAAAGATTTTGTTTTTTCTTGCAAACCACTTGAATGGGCTAAAAGGTTCAATTCGAACATAAATCGAAGACTTCCTGACAGTACTGTAATACTGCGCCAATTTCTCAAATAGTCTATTATAAAATAACATAACATTACATTGCATAAAACAGCATAAAACATTGTAATAAGTTAATATACTTTATGAATTAATAATATGCATGTGAGGCAATCTCTCTCTCTCTCTCTCTATCTATCTATCTATATATATATATATATATATATATATATATATATATATATATATATATATATATATATATATATATATTGTTTGGAACAAGTGGAACTGGAATCTGCAACCTTTGGCACCAGTCGCCTAGCTGAAATGGGAAACGCACATATCCACTCAACCAAATCCCCACTCCTAAAAAGAATGGTTCAATGGAGGTAGTTATGTGCGAGTGCCATATCAACACGGTAATGTAGTATATTTACTGAGTCGGCATTTATTTCCAGAATCGGGAACTTTAATCCACCAGCATTAAGTAAATGCCGAAAATATATATTTTTCTTCGGAACGTCTGGGACTCAAACCTGCAACCTTTGGCACCAGTCGCCTAGCTGAAAAGGGAAACGCACATATCCACTCGACCAAATCCCCATTTCTAAAAAGAATGGTTCAATGGAGGTAGTTATGTGCGAGTGCCATATCAACACGGTAATGCAGTGTATTTACTGAGTCGGCATTTATTTCCAGAATCGGGGACTTTAATCCACCAGCATTTAGGAAATGCCGAAAATATATATTTTTTGTTCGGAACGACTGGGACTCGAACCTGCAACCTTTGGCACCAGTCGCCTAGCTGAAAAGGGAAACGCACATATCCACTCGACCAAATCCCCATTTCTAAAAAGAATGGTTCAATGGAGGTAGTTATGTGCGAGTGCCATATCAACACGGTAATGCAGTGTATTTACTGAGTCGGCATTTATTTCCAGAATCGGGGACTTTAATCCACCAGCATTTAGGAAACGCCGAAAATATATATTTTTTTGTTCGGAACGACTGGGACTCGAACCTGCAACCTTTGG
This sequence comes from Hermodice carunculata, assembly GCA_964020975.1. Classification (NCBI taxonomy): domain Eukaryota; kingdom Metazoa; phylum Annelida; class Polychaeta; order Eunicida; family Amphinomidae; genus Hermodice; species Hermodice carunculata. The sequence continues at coordinate 26,581,045 of OZ026626.1, forward strand.
CACCAGTCGCCTAGCTGAAAAAAGGGAAACGCACATATCCACTCGACCAAATCCCCATTCATATATATATATATATATATATATATATATATATATATATATATATATATATATATATATATATATAAGGTGGAATGATGTTCAAATGCAGCCGTTCTGTGTGAAGTTATCGTGTGTGATATTTCCCAGCCATTGTTTAAAAATCATAGTATTGCTTATGTACACATTTCTTTTTGATAAAAGTTTAAAACACCTTTTTTTCGCACTTGATCTCTAATAAGTGATAGAATGCCATAAATGTCACTCTCAAATAGCTAGTACAATGCACAGGGGTATATATGTTCTAAAATTGCAAATTTTGACATAATTTGTGGCCTTTAAATTGGAAGTTCTCATATGAGCAGATACCTCTGTAAATCCAATTCGTTTATGTACGTATTAATGATTTATGATTAAAAAGATTACTATTTATTATTGCATGTTGTTAGTATTGATATATAACATAACTGTATCACATGGGCAACAGTAATGACTTTGTTCTTGGAGGTCCACAAAATAACGAAACTGCACTTATCTTAATATTTTGCAAACGTCTAATTCTGCTTGAAGAGAATCCTCGTTCTTTGCTACCTGTCAGCAATGTTTCCGCCAGCTACACATCTGGACAGAACGGATATACTGACTCTCTACATGCGTTCACACGGAAATTGGGATTCTATTTTGAGGAGAGGTGTAAGTAAAATTAATGGTTTTGAAAATAACTTTTGAATTTACGTCTCCCAATCTATAGTGTCTAAGGCTAATGTACGAGCGTAATTTGTTTCGTATTTTTAATCAATGAATAAAGACTGAACAATTTTGCTGGGCTAAGCACCAAGCCATTGCCAAGCAAGACTGAACAGGATCAGACTGTCATACTAGGCTCATCTACTATTTTCATTCAAATTGGTTATGGTCGTTGTTGCAATCAGTAGGAAGAAAACCGACTTTACGTTATCTGACGATCTGCTATTTTGAACCAGTATAAAGAAATTAGGTTTATGATCTGGTCTCAATTATACAATATCTGATTTTTTAAAGTCAACAACTCGGTTTGCCTATATCGATATTTAGCCTCGCCATGGACCCGTAGAATTTACAAGAAAAAACACCTTGTCAGGTTTATTCAACATTGTGCAAAAGATCATACTGTGAATTATGCATATAAAGTAATAAAGAAACGAAATGAGTTTATTTGCTGCATGTATGTATATATATATATATATATACATATATTGTGAGTGGGTGTGGGTGTAGGTGTGGCATGTGTTTGTGTAAATACGTAAAAACCCTATATGGTAATTGTGCGCAGAAGGATACATAGTAATGATTAACAGAAAAAATGCCTGAAATGGCATGCAATGAAGCCTGAGGGAATGATTAAGTGATATTGATATTGCAACTTGTTTTAACCTGGAATGATTTGGCTACCAGTGTTTAACCAATATGATCCACTACTCGTAGTTGTTTATCTGTACAAATTGCTCTACCACATGTTGGATAAGAGGAAACTTAGTTATGTCGAATGGCACCTGACTCTACCAAAGACTGTCCACACTGAACACGTTTAGTTTACGCTCAAAATATATGGATGTGATTAAGGTAGATACAATGATCCTGGTGTCCCAAGCGTATGCCTAGTTACTTCTTCACCACATTTACAGTTGATCTGAAGTACGGATTTAGAGAAACCGTATATAAACCTATAGTATAATTCCAACACTATCCTTCGTAACATGTTTTCATGTCGAACTTTCGAAATCTTCAAATTTTGCTGAACTTAAGTGGTGCCAGTCAGTTTTCTTATTTGGGGAAAATAAAATCAACCTACATTCTTACATGAAATATTTGAAAATACAGCATGTGATGTTGGGTGAAGAAGTTAATAAAGAGAACCCCAACCCCTCTCCCCCCCCCCCCCCCAAAAAAAAAAAAACAAAAACAAAAAGAAAAAAATAAGCAAACACAAAAAACAAACAAAAAAAAAAAAAAAAACAAAGCAAAACAAAGCAACAACCCCCCCCCCCAAAAAAAACACACACAAAAAGAACAAAAAGAACAGAAAGCCCCCCCCCCCCCCAAAAAAAAAAAAAAAAAAAACCAAAACAAAACCAAACAAAAAAAAAAACCAAAAAAAAGAAAACGACAAACTTAAAAAAAATTATGCACCAAGTAATTTAACAAGAGGGCAGTCTGAACTGCCCGTCCTTGCATGACTTTGGCACAGCGGCCCATGGTCACATTATCTAGGCAATCTACCCTGAGTAAATTCCACATTTGAAAGAGAATTTTGTAGAAGTAAAAAACATGTGACTTCCCTTAGCAGTCCCCTTGAATTGCATGGTAATCAACAGGAATGCACGCACTAACCGGGTGGTACCCCAAATGGAGCGAGTCCTTGAGCAATGCTGTAGAGCAGCGCGTTCTTAACAGCAACTCTGTTTAACAGACCCAGCTACATGCATTAACCAGGAGGTACCCCAGTGGAAAGAGTCGTTGAGCAGTGATGTACAGCAGTGCGTTCTTCACAGCAACTTTGTTTACCAGACCCAGCTGCATGCATTAACCAGGTGGTACCCCCAGGGGAAAGAGTCGTTGAGTAGTGATGTAAAGCAGCGCGTTCTTCATGGCAACCTTGTTTAACATACCCAGTTGCTATACTGCCAGCAACTCCCGAAACAATCTTAGTGGTCGTTTTGGACACGAATTCGCTGATTGCAAAACACACAATAATTCATAACAGAATAAACGAACCACAGTGCCACCTGTTGGACAAGGTCTCGCGGGCCACAGAAGTGTGCCTGTGCCCTACAGATACCTGAATTAAAATACAAATCAGGAACTAAGTGAATCAGGTCCCAGTGAACAGTGTCGTCTAATCTCCACACACACACACACACACACACACACACACACACACACACATATATATATATATATATAGTTTGCGAACAAACTGACTGGTGGTCCTTCAGCAGCTTAAACTTGAGTTTCCGCCCAGAAAGACAACAAGCCCAGCACCACCCAGATGGGTTCTTTAATGATTTTGTTGGAAATATGAAAATCACTGATACGTAGCTGTTTGCAAAAACTTTGTAGAAACCCACCGAAGGTAAATCCCAGAAACGTTTCAAATCTATCTAATGTATGGTTTCTGAGAAATCGATATTTCTTTGCAATTCGTATTAACATACATCGTCATTTATAAGAATTCAAATTCATGCATTGATTAAAAGGTATAAGAATGGAAAGAATAATTCAAAGTCAGGGAGCCAAAGTATCATAATCTAGTAAAGACTCTGTATAACCCTCCCTCAAGCCACATTTCTACCAAATTTCAGACCAATCTGAATCCCATTTTGGGACAAGATGTCAAAAAACAGCGAAAACTTAAACAAACTTGTTTAACAAATATAGAAAGATCGTAGCCACCAGGAGAACAAATAAAGGTCTGGTGGTTCCGAGAAGTTTTTTATTTTTTTTGCAACAAAATAAATATCCAATGATTGAAAAAAAATAAATAAATAAATAAATAAAATAAAAATAATGGTACCAAACCTCCCTAGATACAAACCAACATGTTTAACGCGAATCTGTTTGACAGGTTTGGGGTTTGAAGGAAAAATTAACGTGGATTTCCATTGCAATCCCGATGGTTGACTCGCATGATAAAGAATAGGAATGCATGCATTAGCCGACAGCTAACCCAATACATATAGTTGCTTAGAAAAAAAATATCAGTGATCTTCTAAGGGCAACACTTTGCTGCGCCATCCAACAACCTGCATAACTCCTAATTTGAGGACAATCTGAGTAACGATTTTGGA
>OZ026626.1:26587410-26619910 GCA_964020975.1 Hermodice carunculata
TATGTGTATATATATATATATATATATATATATATATATATATATATATATATATATATATATATATTATAGAAATCATTTTCATCTATCACTTCATATTGTTGGTCTTGTAGGTGAAAAGCTTCACGACTTTGACGTGTGGATAAGCAAATCATTTGATCCCCTCAACTTTTCTCTTGAACATGCAGTCCGCTTTGCAACGTACAATGGGGTAGTTGCAAATGGAAAATGGGTGAATCTGGTCTCAACCAATGAAAGTGTAGGAAGATACATCATCCTTCAAATCCTTGGAACCAATGAAACACTCAGTTTGTGTGAGGTGGAAGTTTTCAAAGGAAGTAAGTTAAGACACTGACAATGGACTCCTGTGGACATATGATTATAAAATTGTCAGACTACAAGCACATTAACTGCGTCTGTGCATGAAGTAAGACCAAATAATTCATTTTAAAAGAAGTCTTGCTAGTGTTCTGCTTAGTACAGTCACATCGAAATAATTCGTGCTCATTGTCTCCTATAAGTTTTAGAAATAGTCAAGATACTATAAAATTAAGAATCACTTCTGTCGATTTGTAACCATTAGTTATCAGATTTGATCTGAATACCCGTCAATTGGAGCATTTTGCTTTGTTTCATTATATGCCAATGGCGTATTTGGTGATAACGACGTTTAAGATTGAGAACTGTATCAAATGCCCCAAATGAAACCAAGAGCTGAAAACACGAAAAAGCATGCTAATCGACCAAAGCATGATAAAGGTTACGCCAAAAGTTTACAGCTTGTTTAAGACATAACGCCGGGCCCTAATTGCGCTATCAGAATTTTCAAGATGATGTTGTTAAGGAAAAATAACTGAATTAGGTTCCATCGACCATAACTGCATTCTTTTGAATATGAAAGTTCCTATGAATGTAATAAAGTCCTCTGGAATTTTTGGCAAGGAATTGCAAAACATTTCCAGGTACTGTAGATGCTCTCATTGACAAAAATCAAACATCTGCACCTGCATAATTCAATGGAATGCTTTATTTGCAATATGAAAAAGCTGCATTTGTGTGTATTGATGTGCGAATTGTCTAAGTTCTCCTTGAAATGAAAGTTCAATATTTTCATTAGATTAATGAACATTTCGAGTACTAAAAATCGGAAGATGGTAGAGTGGCATGAACTTTCCCAAGAATGAGTGAAAATGATTGCTATTTATACCTCAATTTCTAGTAATTGGTGTCTGTTATCAAATAAAATAATGGTTAACCGTGAATTAACTTTGGGGCAAGCTTACACAGTTTAACGCTAAAGGGACTTTTTTCCAGAAAACGGCAAAAAATGTATGCCATCTATTATATAAACTACAGCCTAAGATCCCGTGATGCAATATGGAATAAAATTAGTTTGTAATAGTAGAGCGGTTATTTAGCTTTCAAGCTGGTGCATAGAGGGGTCTATAAATAACATGTTCCATGTATTTGTGAGCGTCTGTGAAGTTATCATTTTAACCCTCAGCATAGTGTTCATTCATAAGTAGCAAATGCTTACGATGATTGGCTTCAATTTGTTTCATTGGAATCACCGAATGCCCAAGAGGCTTGCCACCATAATTGAAGGCATCCTGTGCATAACCAAACAGAACACAGATTTCAGATCACCATCAGACAGAAATATTACTAGCAGGATCCCATTTAAAAAGAACAAGAGAAAATTCAGCAATGTTTTCCTACGTTTAAAATTTACCATATATACATATATATATATATATATATATATATATATATATATATATATATATATATGTGTGTGTGTGTGTGTGTGTGTGTGTGTGTGTGTGTGTGTTCTGTGTGCATGCCTGTGTGTGTATGAGTGTGTGCATATGTGTGTGAGTGTGTGCATGTGTGTGAATACTTTATCGACATGCGGCTGCTTGAAACTGATAATTAAACAACACTTATTTATACCTGGAGATTAACCCAATTGCTGCAAGTATGCTTTATGAATCAGTATATATTATATAGGGATGGAATCACACCTTTCAATCAGAACACCTGCAGGTCGACACTTTCAGCACCACTGATCTGTGCAGGGCCTTGCGTCGAAGTCCCGCAGTGTTAACGTTAAATGGTGTTTTTAACCAATTTCAATTTTCCATGTCGCTTTAATACAACCACCTTGTTTTCCACACTATTCAGTGCAGGACCTGTGCCTTCATGCTCCTGTTCTCCACTCGGCAAGAACATGTACTTATGTAAATATTATATACCATACATTTTATACTGCGTAGGAAGACAGTAAATAATTTATTTACACAATATTTACAAGTACTCTTACCTGGGGGAAAAGAATTGAGTCTTTCAGCGCCAGAAATACTAATCTCAAAGTCGTATTTACAATATGTGTTATCCCAAATATATAAAACATGAACCGAAAAAGAACTGTGCGTTTCAAGAAGTGTCAAACTACCTTCTCTCATAAAAGATAAAGCTATCATCAGTCATTCAACCAAAGGAAAAATATCTTAGGATAAGTCGTGGGTCAACAGGCGAGAGCTAAAGAATCACTCTGCTCTCAAAATTCTACAGTATAACCGTAGCTGAAGCTAGAAAGTGGTTACTATTACCAGATTTTGGCGAAGTTACAGAGCCTTCTCAACACAGCTGTAGTCGTAAAGAATCTTGTTAACCAGTGTAACTGGTAGCACAACTACAGCTTATTCAGGGAAAAAGCAGACCCATAGTATATCGCTGGAGAGCTGGCTCCTAGCAAGAGTTATATTTTTAAAGCTGCTGAGACCTGCTGTGTTCCACTATATATTACCATATATTGTTTAATCGTAACTACAATTGTCACCTGTCACTCTTCTAGTTCACTATGTGCCTGCACTACCCATTGGTGGCGTGTTCACCAAGTTAAATCAACTTGTCCTCTCCCAACTTACCGAGATGGACAGGGCAAAACAATAAATGGAAAGAATAATAAATACGCCTGGACATGTTATTAAGGGAACTATGGTTCTCAAACTGGCCTTTTTTCAAAACAACTTATTACGTAAAAAAAAAAAATATTTTCCGTCAAACTAGTAGGAAGTGTGAAAAAAGTGTATCCTCCCCCCCCCCCCCCCCCAAGTGAATTCGACAAAACTTCATAAAAAAAAGAGAAAACTGACTTGGATTTTTCTCAGTTAAAAACCAGATAAATATCCATCACACACACACACACACACACACACACACACACACACACGTACATACATATATATATATATATATATATATATATATATATATATACATATATATGTATATATATGTATATATATATACATATATATACGAACACAATGATATGTGTGTTTGTGTGTGTGTGTGTGTGTGTGTGTGTGTGTGTGTGTGTGTGTATGTCTTTTCAATACACAACAAAGTTATCCTACCTGTTCTATCTTCTCCAAGATTTACAAACAGCACTTGAACTCATCACTGTATTTGGAAGTTTAAATATCAATATTGGAGTTCATCCCCCAAATCTGACTTACTAGCATAAAACTGGTTCTCTTGCTCTCGAACTGAAGGTGGCTCCCTGCTTTCCCGTTCATATGACTTCAGGTGTTCAAAATGTTCTTTTATATTGCTTCTCGCCCCTGGTTTCTTTGTCGTGTAATCTACTTCAGAAAATACCTATATTACCTCGTAGCGGTCCTTGTAATGGGCAGGTAAAGACCACGTTCGCCTCATTTGACTTTTTTGCACAGCTGTCAAAAAGAAAAAAAATCAAGGACCTTGAGGTTGTCCATGGATCTTCCAATCATGATAGGATTTCTGTCTGTCAAATGACTGGTTCAGATGCTCTCTTACAAAATCATGTAAAGATAATAAAGTGGCTAACTGGTTAATTTCATCCTGAATTGTCACAAAACAGTATCTTTGCTACACTTTACTAGTGTAAAAAAGTGGACTGCACTTTATTGGCCCAAACATTAGTTTAGGCATAAACCCAGTGCTCTCTTGCACGCTAGCACAGTATGGCATCGTTACAAATCTCAAGGGTAGATCCCGATTAAGTATGTTTTCAGAGACAGATACATTTAACATCTTTCCTGGTCTTATGCAACTGTTCCACCTGTTTATCACTTGGGACTGAAGGGCGAAGTGTAACTTTTATGTTTACACAAAATGCAGCATATGTGATTCCTTGCCTTACCATTCACATCCTTGTAACAATCTTAGTGTAATTGCTTACCTGTTCCATATTCTGCTACCCGTTGTTGACAAAATAATTGTGCTCTGGTCACAGCTTCCTGGTTTGGAATAACATAAGCTTTATTATATCTGGTGAAATAAACATAATTAACCAAGATGTACCTGTTACCCCCCAGAATTTATTGGGAAGAAGCCCTTCGAAATAATCACCCACATTACCCAGTACGATTTATTCCATTGGATGACCTACTGGCCGCCTACATAAAGGTGCCCAGAAAGTTTTTACTTCTGCCTTTTTTCTTCTGGCACATTTTAATTTTGTTCTGATATAATGTATCACACCTGTCTGCAATCCACCCCACCAATATATCGTTCTATTTTTTATGGTTCTAGTTACTTCCGATATGTACCTACACACACGCGAAACATGTGACAAAACAATGAATTCTTTCTACAACTTCTGTGAAGCAATCAATAAATTTCGGCTTTGGTCTCATTAGTCCAAATTTGATATGATAGCCTGTGTTGTAACCATATCTAATCCCACTTAGAAATTGTTGCTTCTCTTCCTGCGGTAGAAAAATATTTTGCAACCAGCTCTTATCGCAACTTCTTTTTCATCAATACAATAGGCCTATTGTGGGATGTTCTTTCTGCCAGTCCATAACCTGCTCTTGAAAATATAAGACCCTGAAATAAAAGTGGAAATAACCGTACGTCGGGCCTTGCTGTTGTCCACATTACCTTTGTTGTCGTCCAAATTAATGAAATGTGACTTATTTCCATTCCATTAATGAGATGTTCTTTGCAGTGATGAAGTATAAAAAAAATACGAACTCAGAGCTTCAATCTATCTTGCCACCTGTCCTTCTGCTTCTCAGAAACTGTGAAAGAATCTCAACGAAGCATAATCATTTTTCGAGGTAACCTCTCAACATCTGAATATGGATTAAAGTGTTTTGTAACAAACACTGCTGCTGACAATTCTCCATGAGCTACCAAATAGTTCTTCACACCTGGACTTATCACCCTACTAGCATATACAGTCACTCATTATTGTCCTCTTCGGAAATTTGATAAATCTCCGAGGATGCTTTTGCCACTGATGTCCCTGTTTCAACCAAAATAATAAATGCAATTTGGACAAGGCAATATATGTGGGTCAGTTAGGTCTTCCGTCAATTTATTTAAGGATTCATGGCATACCTTTGACCAGACAAATGACGTTCATTTCTTTGAAAACTTATGTGGCAAGCTTCTGGTAGAAAGTGCATTTTTGATGGCATTAACTTCTGCTGAGCTTTTTCCAAAACAGAGAAAATGCACACCAAATGCTAGTTTTACATGGTTAAAGTCTTTTCAAAATGAAAATATCTCATGGAGGTAGATAAGGCATACAGAAAAACAAATTGTATGCGGCCACAACCTGGTCCATACAATGGCTGAATACTGAAGGTGCATACGGCCTTCCACAGAAGAAAGGTAACTTCATATAGGGATATACATGTACTGAATGTGCTCTATTCTCTGGCTGCTGGATCTAATGACACATCATAATAATTGGACAAGCAATCCATCTGAGAACACCAGACATCTGCCTGCACAGAATCAACAGTTTTATCAATATGAGGTAATGGCCATCCATCACCGTTAGTAACTTATTCAATTTCCGATACTTGACACTACATCTCCATGTCCGATCAGCCTTTTAACCATTGTAATAGGGCAAGCCCAAGGACTTTGACTATTCACAATTACTCCTTGTCTGACACCTTATCTACAGATTTATCTACTTCTGTTCTCATGGCAGGTGATATATGTCTAGGGTTTGTCAAATAAGTTTAGCAACTCCTGTATAAACACTGACAGGAATCAGATGTAACTGTCCTAAATTGTTTTATCGTTAGCAAACAAACAAAAACGTCAATGAAGATTCAATAAATTATGAAATATTTGCTTTTATATTGGATGCAGCTCAACATTTTGTTTCTCAATTTTCTGTTGCACCTCAAGGTGCAAATTAGTCTCAATTTTGTGTTTCTTTTTGGATTTTCTGTGTCAATTTAATTTTTGCTTATACCACCTCCTTTCCTAACCTGTTTTGGAAATGAAACTGGTTTAAAAATTCAAACAGGAAAACATGTCTTTAATGTCTCCAACATACACAAGTGCTTTGCACAATTGACACACAAGGTAAAAAATCCCTATCCAACACAGCACTTTCCACAGTGCAACCGCCAGCTTGTCTTCTGCGAGTCCATGCAGGAATTAAGGATCCACTGTTTAGAGGAATGGTAAAAGTACATGAAGTGCACACAGAGTCTTTAAAATATACCGTTTCTGTACAAAAGGAGTCAATATGTTCATAGAACTGGATATAAGGAAAAGATATATTTGAACAATTGTGGATTATTGTATTATTCTATAATGGAAATCACACTTGCGTGGAATCAGATTTCATGATGATAATGGACTCCAAATTGCCCCCCCCCCCCCCCCAAGACTGGTTTGGTGAACAACTTGAGGATTTATATCTTAATAGGATTGATAGCCTCGAAGCCAAATGGCCCAAGTACATTGAGGTTAAGGGGATCATGTTGAAAAATGAATCCATTAGTGTTCAAATATCTCTATTCCCTATATCCAGTTCTAAAACATTATTGACTGCCCCTCGTAACTCCACCCAGACTCAATTTGCACAGAAATACCGGAGCCAACGCCTTTTCTAAAGTGCATATAATTTGCATATTGCTCCGGTTCCTCCCTTTTTCACACCAAGAAGTAATATGTCCAGGCTACTGACAATATCAACATTGAACTCTTTCTCCGGTTTTACTCCCGTATGTCAACGTATTCAATTTCTTTTTTAACTCGGACTATAATATTCAACTTTGCTCCAAAGACTCACCTGCAATATTTGTTTTCAAATTTTATTTAACATTTTTTTAAATTTTAATTTTCCAAAGGATTAACTTTCTCAGAGCATTTACTTTTCTCTCCAGCCTCAATGCTACTTCCTAGTAATACTTCCTTAATAGATTGCTCTAAAGTTACCGGGGCCTTCTCTTCCATTGGGATATGAATAGTGCTACCCTTTAAAGCATTTGAGAAACAATAAACACTAATTTTTTGTTGGCCTTCAAATTATTTAACGGGAAAGCACGACTATCCAGTCATCTCAGATGACTTCTTTATTATAATTTTCAAAATAAGTTGTGCTTGTCTTTACTTGGTCAAGTAATAAAAATGTTACCAAGTTTTAAAACACAAGCTCATCAACGCTAACTATCGTCTCTGGCTCTATGTTTTTCTGTTTTATGATTTATTCTTCATTTTGTATTTGCAGTGTAGTTTCTTGTTCCACCTTTTTGTCTGATTTAAGTGATACTTTCACAATTCTTAGAATTTGTATGTTTGTCACTTGATTCTACCTGCGTGTGTGCGCGCGCACGTGTTAGTGTGTGTGCGGGTGCATGTAAATATGTGTGTGTGTATGCATTGTGTGCACGTGTGTTTTATGTGTTTGCTGGGGGGGGGGGAGTTCCAGGGTCAATTTCAAGGGACCAAGTAATATTCAAGTGCCATGTGTTTTTTTCTACTTTTGTCAGAGTGGACAATATATATGATTTCCCTCTTCCCCCAATGTGTGTAGTATTTTGTAGCACTTACACAAATATTGGCAGTCTTTATGAACATTTTGGTGGTTGGTGGCTTGGTCAATTCTAATAGGGTTATTGATGCTCTAAGTTATGGATCATGCCAATTGTTTCATAACAATTTCCCACTGTTAACAGGTGTCATCATCACCCCAAACAGGTTCACCTAATCCGTCTTTATTGATACACTTTCAGTTTAGAATTTTCAAATGTACACATAAGATAGCAAACTGTTTTTTTTTCCAAATCAGCAATGTAACTTTCATTAATATATTACCAAATGTCTCAAATTATATACCATTCTTATTTTTACCACTGGGTGTGTTTTGCATGGCAGGGTCACATGTAAGGATTTTTATACTTCAAACAGTATGAAGGCCACTTTATGATCTGTGCCATGGAAACTCAAAAAATCGATCTTTTGTATTTCACCGATAGGTATAGAGGATAAAGTTTTTCGGAGATTATTTTATTTAGGCTATTCGTACACATGTTTTAATATTCTGTACATTTATGCCCATGACTTTCCCCTGCTCGGGCATAGATGGTTTCCATATTCTTTAATATTTTTGGTAAATTTATGCCCATGTCTCTTGTCTCATTTTGTGGATGAAGTACACAAATTTCAAGTGATTGCTTCACCTGCCGATGCAAGTTTAGTTGCAAAGTGTGTATTTGCAACCGTTCTGATGTTACCAAATGAAGCTCATCCATGCATCAAGAATGTTCTGATGCCAATTAACGTTCCAAAGAAATACATTTGTCAGAAAATTGCCAAATTATTCAGAGCAAGGATACGTATGCATGTAGCTTGATTACAGTTCACGTTTTCTAGCATAGTTATCAATATGCTCACTTGGCTGTTCACTAACGAGGCCGACAAAGCATATCCATTTGAATTTTTAGCGGAACAGACACCTCCCTCATTACTGAATCATACAGTGTCTCTGAAGTTTAACTTCAGTTCTTCACTCCAGAGCTGTGTACAGAGCACACATGCCTTACAGATAAACCAACAGAAATAAAAATGATGTGTATTCACACACTCACACGCACAGTAAAATGGTCCATCACGCACACTGTAAATCCAGTAGAATTATGAGTTATAAGACAAAGCAGTATTGATGAATAATATCATTACGTATTACCCATAAAAAACAGTGCAGGCAATGCCATCAGTCCTGCATTGTCTGAAGAGATGCCACAATACTTAAATATTGAATCAGTATTGATAGCCCCCCAACCCTCAACCCCAGGTAGTCATGATCTCCTTTCTGTAACATTTCCATGAAGCTTTTAGATACCATAGTAGAATTCATTATTTCTAGTATTTGCCACAGCTCGTAAAGGGGCTATGTAGCATACATATAGCACCCATATAAAGCGCTGACATGTATAGGCTCCATGCACATAGGACAAAATTATGACTTAGCCCTCTGATCTGATATACATTTGAATGTGATTTCCCGTAGCTTTTACATGAGTAGCAAATGCACAGGCTACTCCAATATGAACGCAATCGATTCCATATTAGGGACAACATCGAAATAAGAGTCTTTAGGTCTTTTTCATTTTTTGGGGGGTGTGGTGGCTTTTTTATACTATTTTATTCATTTATTTTTCTTTTTTCTTTTTGTTTTGGCTCTTTGTTGTCAATATGCTCATACTGTGTTATATGTTCTTTTCTTTCACATATAAATAAGTGTTGTTCCGATGCCCACCTTTTGAATATTATCAGAACTTAACAAAGAATGACAACAATGATACAACTTTAACATAACAATATATCAACAATCAAAATCAGTACAAAGTAGGAACACTTATCTCCACTGGTATTTCAACAGTCAAAAAGTCTTAGATAAATCCTAATCGCTGGTGAGATTATCCACAGGTACTGTCCCACAGTTCCAAGTCCTATGACAGGTGCCAAATGATATGTCGCAAATCCCACAGAGGCATGGGTTGGGTCCAATGTGGTACTGAAAGATGTGGTGCTAGTCCAATCACACAGAGGTACGGTTTGGTTCGAGTGTTGTACAATATACCAGTCCACTCAAAGATAATGTCCACACTCCACAGGTCAAAGATATCAATGGGTAGCACCAAATATACAGGTCCACTCGATACACTGTCCACACTCCCACAGGTATAATGTAAACAATGGCTCACAGTCCCAATAGGTTGATGAAAACACACAGCTTATGTCAGATCCTTCAGAAATCTCTCTTCTTCTCTGCTCTCTCCTGTTCTCCTGTCTCAGTCAGGAAATATCTGGTTTACCTGGACAGAGAGAAATATTACAACTGTTCCAGTGTTTTTCAATTAGTCACACGTGATATTGAGACCTGTCTGGGTCACCTCATATGCATATAGGTCAGCATTCTAGCTGATTCCACATGTCACCATTTACAGGTGAGTCACCCACAAGACAGGCTCAGTGGCTCTGAAGTGACCCTGCACAGTTTTCATTGGTCTCAATGACCCAGCACACACTGAATGAATGCAGTAACCTGTCCAAATGAAACCAAGAAGCCATACACATTTTCATAATAGTGTACATATGACATGTATTGCACATCAAAAGAACCTGGAATCTAGACATTTTACGACACTTTTTGTTTGCTGAATCCAAATAGTTAAGAAAAAATTAGAAGGATAACATAACAAATATGCTCTACTGGAACAAAATGCATTGGTTTATTACTGATAAAAGTATCTTCAATAGAAGGCAGCCCATGAAACACACATTACATGTGACAATTATCCAAAATTACAATTTATCATATGCTATTTTCCTCACTTTCTTTCCTTTTAGAGAGGAACCATGTGTTTTCGAAAAAGGTGCAATTACTGGGAACTTTATATGATAACCTAAAAGGTATCAGTTCTAAAGTGCCAGTAAAAATTATTTGGAATATTTTATCTAATGTTCAACAAATGTGGTCCAAGTGTTTCATTTCTGAGTCCCAAATTTTAACACAGCCAGCCAAATTAAAACCGTGTGGTGGGACCATCGTATGTCATGTATGTTTGGCAATTCAACTTGTTCCATGGCTTATGATAAAAATGAAATGTTTAAAGGTAATATGGAACATTACCGCACCGTTTGGATGGAAAATTAATCTTCTGTTTTATTTAATTAAAATTTACTATACTCCACTTTGCCACTCTGTATTCCTGGATATTGAGGAAATATCTGAATATAATCATGACGATAAATACCGCCGAAAATATTGCGGGCGATTGAAAAAGTTAATTTTGCAGACTGATTTGAATACAATTCATATAAAGTTTCAACGCAAAACCTTGTTTCATCCAGTTGGAAAGGTTTTATATAGATATGACACATCCACAATTAGTAATGATAGGCCTGGCACATCTAATCACATTCAAGTACATACTGGTGCAATTCACTGCATAACTGCATGGTATCTCAGCAAGTATTACACATTGCTTATTGAGTTTACAACACACACAGGGTGGCGAATCCAGCAAAGCATTTACGGGTTAATGCAATATGGTCAATGCTCAAGGTTGGCATTTCGCAATGGGCTGTCTAGGCAGTCTAGCACCTTGTATCAACTGAATTCTTCTCAAAGTGTAAATTTGTACCATTTTTCAACTCTCTACATATCTGTAGCTCATATTTTACTATTTGAAGCACAATGTTCAACACTATATTCTCCTTTCATGTGTTTTGTATTAATAAACGAAACTTCCATCTCAGATATAGAGGAAGTTCACAGAGTTTTGTTACCAAATCAAAGAACATTCATAAGGACAGTTATTGCTAATACGAATGGAAGGTCACCACTTTTGAATTTCTGGGAATTCACTGCTGCACGAGGCAAGCATGTAAATTTAGTGCTTTCCAGATTACACTGGGGAGGTGACATTATTGGATTTTGTAAGCATGGAGGCATATACATTCTTGATGTATCTCCAATCTCGAGTTGGACGCAAAGAACATTTACAATGGTGGGACCATATTGTGGAGCATTTCATGATATGTCTAAAACCAAAACGGGAGATCGCATCCCTGTAACATCATCCTCATCAACTCTTATTGTTTTTTATTACATATTTGAAATGCATGCAATGTTAGCATTTTCATTACAAGTTGACAATACCCTTTGCAGGGGTCTTGCTAATCCATGTAATCTTCCTAGTGTTATCTGGCAAGGTGACAAAATAAATGTTGGACGACTTGTAGATGGCCGCTTGCGCATCACGATAGTCAAACGGCAATGCTATATAATATCTGCCTATCCACATTCCTCACGAACCTGTTCTATTTTGCTTATTAACCAGGCTTCAATGGATGAAATGCTACTAACGCTACATGACAGTTCCAATTGCACCTCATTTTGCAGATGTCGTTCGTCATTACCAGCTATCTCACATGCAGAGTGTAACCCTGTACATCACGTAAATCGAATGACCAGGCTTGGTATTATCCTAGGCCTCCCCTTTATAGATTCCTGTGAGATATTTGACACCCATTTGATTTTAAAGCTTAATTTTCGTACAAGTTGTAAGTATGGTGCTACAAAATCTAATACATATCATATGTCACCATTCATTAGCGAATTAAACTGCATAAACATTTTTGTCAGACAGGTTACTCACGTCTTATATGTTCATATAGGATCAAACGGTTTTATCATAGGATCCAACTGCCAAAGTTTAGATCTTGCTCCTTATATTATGAGGATCGTTCCATTGAAAATCTACAATTATACAGTGCGTGTTTCCTTTTTTCAAAAAACCGGCAAGACATCTTCTGTATTTTATGGAGGAAACACACACCACTACACAGAGACTACACACATTTTCACTTTCGACTACCTAATAAAAAAAGTTTGGAATGTACAGAACAAAGGCAGTTTTGAATGGAAATTTACGCGATGCAGTCCTAAAATTATGGCAACACCATATAGATTTGAAATTATTCAAACTGCCGGTCAACGGTGCAAAGGATGTGGTTACATTATGTCAATAAAGGCTGTAAAAGGGTACTTTAGAAATCACGAAAATATTCTTATAGGATTTACCATGGCAAAGGGGGAGTTTCTGTCATATGAAAGACTGTCGGTTGGAAAAGCTTCCTTGTTAGAAAATCTCCCATTAAGCATTTGGACCATCACTGGTGATCCTACCTTTTCATCTGCTAGCAATAACATAATATCATATTTTAGGTTAACCTATGACCCACAGTGGAGTTGGAATAATGCTCTTTATCATTGCCGCAATGCCAAACAAGAAATGATATGCTTGTCTAAAGAAAGAGATTTTGCATTTTTTGCAGCTAATGTATTCTTTTATATCGTAAAATCGTCAATTGTATTCCTGGGAATAACTGCTGTGCGAGTGCGTGCGTCATATTTCTTTAAATGGTTACATTTAAGGGTTCCCAATATATTTTACATTTTTCATCCATAGTTCATATGTTACTCTCTCAACCTAACACTTGTTTCGGAGCATGATGTCCTTGGACTAGCTGATCATTTAACACGTGAATTTACATCCCTGGTGTAGGCTCCATTTTTTTTTTTTTTTTTTTGAACCTTGTTACATTTGGGTAAATGTGAACTTATCTTCAAGGCGACAGAGACCCCTGTATGTGCAAAGGCAGACACATCAGTAAATGATTTTTTGTGTTTGTTTTTTTTTATTGATGTCACCCTAGTTTGCTGCTGCAACAGAGTCTTGTATTTTCCTTCCTTCACTCATTTACATGATAAAAGTAGCTTAATAATAGCAGGTACTATTGGCTATTACTTTGATTTCATCTCCACTTTATTCCAGTCAAATGCTGAGTACCTTGGTATTAAGAATATTCGCCACTTCTAATTTATAAGAGACAACTGAAATATAGTTACTATTTCCAAGGTTTCCGGAATACACATACTTTCGTTCATTAGTGCCTTGTTGGTTATGTATCGTTTCAAAAATATGAAATTTTGGTGGTATATACTGTTTGCTTTCGATTTTGATGTTTCACACTGGCACAATATCCAGTGAAAATAAAATGTTGGGCCATTATTTTAATGTGCAAATGAAACTTAAAACTTCGGATCTGGTCCGAAATAAATAAGGTATAGAGAGAAGAATTGATTTTTAAAAAAATGGTCTATTTGTAAAATGTTTATTGAAATTCCAGGGACATCAGCCACGATGGTTAAATGGCAATCCAGCAACATTTACAGATTGGCAGGTCCACACAAAGAACTACTTTGGTTTGATTCAGCAGAAAAACAAAGAATCACCATATCCAACTGTTTATAGTGTTGATGTGAGAAGAGTCAATACAGCAGGCTGTGGAGCTATGGTTATCAAAACTATATACGATAATTCAAATTGGGTACTAGTGAACTGTTCCACTTCTTGGCGAAACGCCCTTGTCATTTGTGAAAAGAGTCTGAAATTAAAAAGGCAAAACGTACAATATCATCCACGTTCTCCAGTACTTAATAATAAGTACTGTCCAAAAGATTGGAATATATTAACAAGTAAATGCGTCCATCTCCTTTTTCACAGGGAACCAGCTAATATTACTATGGCAGTGCAAACGTGCAAGCATCTAATGGCGGGGAATATTGCAGGTATCCCTCATCACCTGTTTACACAGGCAAATAAACTGAATCAAGAACTTTTCTTTGGCACATATATTCGAAGATTTGAGAAAAAATATGTACACACCACGTGCGATCCTCCTCTTTTATCCCAATACCGGTCTATATTCACCAAGGCTGCAAATATGTTGCAAAGAGAATTCTTTGATCTGTTTGATGCATGGAGCTGGTTCAACATAAAGGCGCCAGTACGGGTACGTGTCGGCTCACATATAACTGTCATGCAGCCAGAAATATTCACAGCCTACAAATTAGACCCTTTCAGGTATCTTTTCCTCAGTCCATGTATTTTGGTTACAAAGGGCCAAAATATCATCCCTATTTACGATTCGTTGGATAACAAAAGTGTAAGCGAAGCATATGGAGTGCTATGTGAAATCAAAGCGTCCAGTGTTACAAAGAAGTGTGCACCGTGGCAGTACAGATGCCAGAATGATGTGTGTATACTGCAGCACCATTTCTGCGATGGGTACTCTGACTGCAGTGATTCTGCTTCCGCAAGCAGTGACGAGTTGAACTGTCCTGCCACGTGTCTTGAATTAGGAAACAGGGTTTTTACTCGGAGCCAAGATATTTTTCTCTGCTCTGTAGGTGATGGGTTCTGTACATTCATGTACTTTCAGTGTGCAACGGGTATCTGCATACCGATATCCAAATCTTGCGACGGTTTTGCCGATTGTGACGATGAATCTGATGAGTTTTGTACACTCAAACCAATTAATCCTAACAGACGCATTTTAATGAAAGCGATGAATCAAGTTTACAACTATATGGTAAACAAATCAGTCACTGAATTTCTATTTGGAAGACTACACCCAGCGAGCTGTGGTGATGTAAATTGGTTACCTTGCTCAGAAAGGATTAACTCGCCATGTTTTCTTAGGTCTGAAGTTTGTGTGTATGATACTTTATTCAGTAAAATGTTATCTTGTGAAACAGGTGAACATCTTCAACACTGTTATAGAATGCAGTGTGGGGGCATGTATAAATGTCCATTGTCTTACTGCATTCCGATACGTAAGGTTTGCGACAGGATCTGGGACTGTTCTGGTGGTTTTTGAAGAATTGAACTGCATGGAGTTGTCATGCAAGTCATTGTTTCACTGCAAGCATGAAACAACATGTCTTCATCATAGGGACGTATGTGATGGACAAGTTCAATGTAAATATTCCTTTGATGATGAGCTCCTGTGCGATTTAATGTGTCCTGCTCCTTGCATCTGCTATGGATATGCTGCAAATTGTTCAAAGAGTTACAACAACACAGCCCCACACTTTGGGCGCTACATTAGATCAATAATTTTTAGCTACAATATGTTGACGATTTGGAGACATGCAGTTCATGCATACAAGTATACATTTGCTCTAGACTTGAGTTGGAATTATTTAACAAAATTAGAACGGAACTCATTCATAATGTTTCCGGACCTAAGAAGGTTGAACCTGAATCACAACCATCTGAGAGTATTACAGTATGGATGTTTTGTGGCATTAAAAAACCTACAGTCTTTGTCGTTGTCTCGAAATAACATTACAAAAATTAAATCATCTTTTCTTTTAGGTTTATCAAGTTTAACCCATTTACATTTAAGCTTATCGCGCATTGCATTCATCGATAATGGTGCATTTACAGAATCTTATAGTTTAAAGAGCATTGACCTTTCCTTCAACACTCTTGTCGACATCAAGGAGGAATCCTTTAGGGCTGATAATACTATTCAGAAAATAAATCTTTCTGGCACAGATATTTTGGACATTCGTCCTACATTCTTTCAACGGTTTAAATATCTTCTCCATATACATACCAGTCAAGAAGGTCTCTGCTGTATCCAGTGGATAACCGATAAATGTTACATGCCTGCATCAAATGGCAATATATGTACCCCATTAATCCCGGGGTTCGTCTCGAAGAGTTTTAATTGGTTTTTTATGGCCATCTGTATTAAATTCAACCTTCTGGTTTGTCTTAGTTTTATAAACAAAACCACCAACAGAAACAGGCTGATGAAGATATATTTAGCATTTTTTGATAGTTTGATATCAGTTTACATGATCATTAATGGAATGGCAGATTTAAAGTATGGCAAGCATTTTTCACTATTTAGACATGTTTGGTCCAATAGTTTGTCTTGCAAATCCGCCTCAGCTGTGTCCATAGTTTCTGTCACTGGTTCAAGATATATGATATCGCTTATCACTTCAGATTACTTTATAAGCCTGGTTTTAGTTTTTAGATGTAAACCAATCACAGTCAAGCTCACAAAGCAGTTGACGATTCTAGTGGCTTTATTGTTGTTATCTTTCAGTAGTTCTGTTAGTTTGTCATCCAAGGTGAAAAACACAGATTTCCATGAATTGTGTTCATTATTTTTCATGGATGTAACTGGTTTTGAGCTAGCATTAAAATATTTCCTAACAATTGTACAAGTGTCTAGCTTCATATGGGCGCTTACAGGACACACGGCGTGTATCTATGCAATTGTAAATAGCAAACAACAGGCTGCAAGAACAAAAAACAACAACACAGCCATATATTTGCTAGTGACAAACCTTATCAGCTACTCTTTGTCAGGAATTGGGCTTCTTGCCGTTTCAATGATTCCATTATTCCACAATGTTCAAAGTGCGTTGGTCATGTTTGTACTTTCGGTTGGTCCTCTCCTGAACCCAATCTGTATGACATTTGTAACCAAGGAATTCAGGTCGTGGCTTCTACCATCAGATGAAACAAAACAGAAATCAAAAATCGCTAGTAGCAATATAATTAAATATGTTGGAACTACGGATTTTAACACTTAAACTAATTGCTATGTGCTCAAATGTCAACAATGTGCTGACATATCAGCGGAGTGAAGTACTAAGTATGTCCCAAACGTATCAATATACGAAACATGCACCCGAAAAGGACAATTGGGTGCATTAAATAATGGCAGGTGCCCTTTGGTAATTCATTGTGCAGCTTTGTTTTTGTCTGTGAAGATGCTGTTTAAATCCTGACTACCAAAGAATGTATATATTCCATCTTCCTTTCAAAGCAACGGTTCATTTGACTCAATTCATTTCCTAATTCCACATTTTCAATAATTGTATCTGTTTTCTCCATAGTCAGTCCATGGTGACTGTAAGCAAATGTAGCTCATCTGTATAACAAGCCAAGATAAAAAAAAAGAAAAAAAAAACGAAGAAAAAAAAAACGAAAAGAAGAAAGCGAAAAAAGGCAAAGCAAGCAAACAAACAAGCATACATCAAAACAAACAAAAAAAGAAACAAACAAACAAACAAACAAAAAATCACATAATCAAAAATAGTATAGAAATTGCAACACTGAACTCGCTGTCAAACGTTTTTATCATGCACCAATCCTTTGTGTGAGTTCAGTACAACCCAATATGTATATTTCATAATGAAAATATTCTTTAAGTAATCTCCTGGGAAGTAGTGCAGGTCTTTTAAGCTCAATAAAGGCCTCTATCACTCCTTGGTATCTACACGTTACATTGAAAAACATTCATATGTGCCACAATTCTCTTGAAATGCATTGAAAATATGTCACTTGTTACAACCTTTTAGAGTTCTGTAGTTTTATCATTTTACAAAGAAACAACGGTTGAACATTTGTTTTGTTTCACGATGCCTTTTTAAAATGCAGAAGAAACTACATAACACAGATAGAGCTCCTCTGCCTGCTTCTGCAAAAATATGTATTTTACAAACTACCATTCTTCTTCACTTGAACTCCTTTTATATCATGCACACTAAGCTGGCACTCCATTTATGTTGTAAACGTGAGCGTCCTAAAAGGATATGGCTGAATAAATAACTCATTTTTCTTCAAAGGGCAAACTGAGTTCAACTTTCACTTTCAGCAAACAAGACCAAAGAGTTTTGTATTGAGCAAGACAATGCGGTGCATTCAAAATCATGCAATAAAGTAATGGGTTTTGAAGTTATAGTCAAAATGAATTTGTTTGCTAAGTAATCGTATCAGAGGAAATGATAGGTATGGGACTCAAACCAAATAATTTTTACCAGCATTGAATTGTTCCAACCTGAAAAATGAAAAAAAAAAAACCTATTTTTTTTTCAAATTACGTTTTTATTTAAACAGATATTGACTGCAAAGCGTGGCGTAAAAATTAAGATGGCTACGATGATTATGATGATAATAATTTCTACCAGCATTGAATTGTTCAAACCTGAAAAATGAAAAAAAAAACGTTTTTTTTTCAAATTGCGTTTTTATTTAACCAGGTATTGACTGCAAAGCGTGGCGTAAAAATTAAGAGAGCAACGATGATTATGATGATAATAATGATAGTCCAAATTAGCTGATAACGTTGTGAATTGTGAAGAAAAGTGGAATCTTGTAACTGTCATGACACTTTGATATAAGGATAAGATTTTTATTTTGATAAAGCAAAATACATTCAATTTCAGGGAGCAAATACAATGTTCAATGCATTGCGAAAACCGGTTGGCAACACACAGTTATGACTCTCATCTAAAGGAAAACATAACATAGACATGACATTGAAACTACAGGTGAAGGTCATTAACAAATGGCCATGTCCATACCTCCAGAACATAAGTGTATCCCTTTTATAACTACAACTGCTGGGCTTGTTTGTCCTTTAATATCACATGCATACGAATTATATTTTGAGGGTTGTAAACCATTGGGTAGAGGGGGACGGGTGGCCATAAGCCATCGGCTTCTGTAGCATGAGAAAATAAATGCAAATATATGCTCACGTAAATCCTCTGATCTGTCGATAATATTTCGGATTATGGGGTCAAAATTGTGCTTTTAAATGCAATCAAGAGCAGGTAAAGTAGGTCAACATCACTTTTTAAATTATCACCCGCAAGCTTCAGTTATATCGGAAACTCTGCTATAAAGATATTACAGTTGGTCTTGTGTTTTCCCCAATTTCACATTACAAAAAAAACTATGTCTATGTAAGAGGCCTAAATGTCCTAATGGATACGCTAAAGGTTGCAATTCGTTGCACGCAACCCGTCGCCAAAATAGAGTTCTCTCATGCGGAGCAGTGCGTACATAGCGTGACATAGAGAGGGATGTAGTAGGGCACCACTTCAACGTAACTGATCTGATACTACTGGTCGGCAGGGTTTGGAGGTAATGTATGAACGTTACAGTATGTGGTCTTGTACATCGAAGAGCCTGTCACTATATCGTGGAATATACTTACCTCCCCTACATCGCTGCGACAAGCTTGAGCGGATAGGGATTTTTTTTTATAGCAAATAGGCTTTTTATTTAATTTTCTTCTCAAAAAAGAACAAACCAAACCGTTCTATTTTACTTCTTGGTAACAGGCTGGTCCCAACACTAGGAGAACACACCAACCTAGGAATGACCCTAACAAACAAGTGCCCAAGAATTAGGCACACGATATTTTGGTACCTCACCCTTGTTGACGCAACAATCAAGCTATACCTGTTGACTGGTTGCGTAAAGCAGATCGAGAGTTAGGCACACGATATTTTGGCACCTCACCCTTGCTGACGCAACAATCAAAGCTATACCTGTTGCCTGGTTGCGTAAGGCAGATCGCATGCGACGATTTGCCTCACGAATGGTATCCATAAGAGACCATATGACCTTGGCTTACTATTTAGAGATACTGATGGATTATTCAGCTGTTTCACTATTTCTCGCCCAATAACTGACTCATCATTGCCAAATGGTTTATGTTCTGGGTTGTTGGCTTGGCAAAGACCATCATGCTTTGAGCATGTTGTTAATGTTGCTCCCTGCTTCTGTACTTTTGGTACCGTAGAACAAAGTTTACTTGGAGTTGCCATACCCAACATCATGTGTAAGACTGTATCCTGTCCAATCAATGTGGATACAGCCCGAGCACCAGGTTGATGAAAATACCGCTCTTTTATTGAATTGTTATACATCACATAAGCCTCAGCTGCAATGTCAATTGTTGCAGTATCTGTGGAATGTTCACATAAACGTAGTTCTTTGGCCAGCAAAGTCCGGTATTTCTCAATGACAATATTACACAGATCCAAGCAGCCATCACATACAAGGTTTGTGAGATATTGCATGGTTGGTACATTGGAGCAGGATACATCAATATTCGCATGTTAGATTCTGGCACCAGGAAGTATTGAAGGAAAAAAGAAAAAGTCATTTATTCATTGCATGTTATTCCGTAATTTGCCTCCCACTCAGTCGACATAATATTATCAATTATATACTTTTTTTATTACTGTTCAACTTAAAAGGGTATAATTTTCGTTTATTGGTATGTTTTTCAATGTAAAAAATAATGAAATAAATCAGCAACTGGGTTGTGTTGCCTTGCTGGGTTTTGGTTTTGCTGCTGGTTGCTTTTGTTGGGTTTGGGTGAGAGGCTCATCGTTGTACTGGGTTTGGATGGATTGCTGCGTTTAGGTTGGTTGCTGGTTGTTTTGCTGGGATGCACAGGTGGGTAAGCTACAGTCCTCTTTCTTGATGGAGCCCTTCTCTGTCTTGTGCCTTCAGCTGAGTTGGCTGGGTTGGTTGGGTTGTCGGTTGGACCTTCAGACTGTCTGATGGATTGCTTGGGTCGATTGTTGTTGCTGCACGTGGTTTTTCAGGGATGGGGTTAGTAGGATATGCTGCCCTCTTCTTTGGTACAGCTCTTATCTTTCCTTTTCCTGCTGCTTCCTCATCACCTTACAGCAAGTAAGTTACAAAGCTTGACATAAAGTTAAATGTTGCTGAGATGACTCACGACCGAATCATATTAACATTGAAAATATGTGCGTTTCAAAATAACTGATGTAAAATCTTTCCATAGTAAGCATCAACTATAGCCCATAAGTCTCACCATCTAAATGTATTGCAAGGTCTTATGAATAAAAAGTTCAAATGGTACGCCATATGCTAGGGATGTATGCCACAACAAGCAAAGTTAGTCATGAATGCTTACTAATCACTGTATACTTACTTGATTGAAGCCATCTCAGAGGACAAGGATAAGCTTATAGTTCTCCAAGATGGTCCATTTCCACATGTTTCTGTATATATGTAAGGGTCGTGCAATTGAAATTAATGTTTAGAGTCAAGGTCACTGTGGCGAAAGGTCAAGGTAACCAGTCCTTTGACATTTTCAAGTGGTGTCATATGACATTTAACACCTTTTTTAAGTGGTTTAGAACGTCCCTTTAGTCTCTACTCACTAAATGTACACATTGCAATACCCTTCTCTTGCTCGTTTCCATCTAACAGTGCTTTTAGTATCTTGGTACATTCAGTTATACATAAGCAGAGTCACTTTCAAGCGGACAGTGTCAGCATGGTATGTTAAGTGTGAAACCTATTCATATTGAGTCCCATAATGGACAGCTCGCCAGTTGACGAGCTGGTTTCCTGGCACGGGCCCAACATGGGTTGGAAAGTTTTTCTATTTACTTCTTTCATCGTCTCCGTCGGGGCTGTATGGCCGTTACTGAGGATGGAGTCCACGTCCCGGCTGCTGGGTATGATTTTTATCAAATTAAATGTATTTTATAGCTGACAACCTCCACTAAAAACTGAATTTTGGTATTATCCAAGCACTGTGTTAGAACCTGACATCATAGGCCAAACTAAACGATGAAGATAATAATTCATGCTGATCGACATGTTGTTTGTCTTACAATAAAAGCTAAGCACAAAGCAAAAAGACAACGAATGCACCGGTGAATTGCCCAGACAATAAATTCCTCGAAAACCAAAAATAAATAAATAAATAAATAAATAAATAAATAAATAAACAAATAAATAAATAAATAAATAAATAAATAAATAAATAAATAAATAAATAAATAAATAAATAAATAAATAAATAAACAAAATAAATAAATAAATAAATAAATAAATAAATAAATAAGTAAATAATATTAAATAAATAAATAAATAAATAAATAAATACAGAAAGAAAGAAAGAAAGAAAGAAAGAAAGAAAGAAAGAAAGTAAGAAAGAAAGATAGAAAGAAAGAAAGAACATGTAAGTCATACTGAAAACTACAATTTTTTTTTTAGTTCAAAGTTAGTTCATTAGATTTCTGTTAGAAAAAAAAGTATTAAAGTACAACCCACTTCCCTGCAGGACTGTAATTTGGATAACTTGATTAAAAAAATATATATAAAAAAGTAAATGGGGAAAAAGATAATGTATATCTGAGCACGAGTTTGCTGCATCATGTAGCTTACAGCTGGACATCGTGGGATTCGCAGATATTTTTGCCTTAAATACCCCACACCGAGAGAGATTAAATATTTGGGTCAACTATGACAGGTCACACCCAATACATGATCTGTCCTCGAACGTGCTTTTATTCAAATTGCTCTCTGATTTTGAGCTCCGTTTCATTGATTTCCTGTTGTTACCCATGTATTGTTTGTGACATTCATACACATTTCCACACAAATGAGAACAGAATTTATATATGATTCAAACCAGTGTCACTGCAAAATAAAAACAGTAGTAACTCCATGTTTATCCAGGTTAGACAGTGACAAGCTAGCTTATGGAGTGCAACGAGTTCGGACTAGAAATAGAGCAATGACTACCAGGATGTGGTCATAGACAAAACGACACAAATACAAACATGATTGAAAAGAAGGAAAAAGCCTAATGTAAAATAACCACGCAATGTAATTATCTCCATGGGGTCGGTCAAAGTAAAAGAAAGAATGGAAGAATATGCAACTCAAAGCTGAAAAAGAAACTTCAGCCAAGAAAAGGGAGCAGCGAAAAACACGAGGTGGGGAAGAAGAGAATATGGTGTCAGAATTATCGCAAAAGGTCTTAATCTTTTTGCTTTGGCAAATGTTCGGCTTTAGTTACTTATTTAAGGACGACGCTGAATTTCAAGGCAAAGAGATCAATAATGAGGAGGGAACTATCATATGCATGTCTACGGAAATAACATGCTGCTCTGCTGTAGAAAGACAGACATGCTATTGTCTGATGATTACATTTCTCCGGATCAAAAACTTCTTTCCATGAGAGGGTATGGGAATATTTCCCATGACATTATTCTTGATAATTTTTTATTAGAACTTCATACCATGTTGCTTTCCAATTTGGCATATAGCAGGCCTTCTTACCATGATTTTTGGTAAGTGGAAAGGGTGAAAAAGAAACTTCTATATTGTTTTTTCTTACTATTACTCCATTATCAGTTGAAAATTATCACCGTAAAGTGAATGATGCACTTGTTTCTCACCCAGGTGCTTATAACTTGAACTTTTTTGTGTCTACATCCCAGCCGGCTGCAAAAAAATCACCTGTACTGTTTCTTGTGTTCATTTTTTTTTATTTGTCCATTTTTCATTCCAATCAATACAGGGCATAACTCATAAATTTTACACTTTAAGTTTTAGTCAAATTGCGTATTTATTTTTAATAAAATATCAAAAATTTGTAAGAAAGCCCCCCCCCCCCTTTCCGGCATAACATGGCCTCACTCCACTGTTCTCCTTGATAAGTGGAATGTAACCTGTAGACTCTTAATTCTGACGCAGAAATTTGGGGATAAGTTTCCTTTATTTTAAAAGAAAAAAAAATCACGCAGTTTGAGGCGGTTAAATGTATTATGTTTAAAACAAAAACAAAAAAAAAACCAAACAACAAAAAAAACAAAAACAAAAACAAAAAACAAAAAACAAAAAAAACAAAAACAAAAACAAAAGAAGAAGAAGAAGAAGAAGAAGAAGAAGAAGAAGAAGAAGAAGAAGAAGAAGAAGAAGAAGAAGAAGAAGAAGAAAAGAAGAAAAAAATAAGAAAATGAGCGCAAATATATTTCTATTAATTAATATTTAACAATCCATTTGTTCAATTGTTAAAGCATTAAATTGCACAGCGGGTCATATGTTGAAATATTTTTTCGGTAGCCATATGTATGGCCTCCACCAAGCGAAGGACAGAAGCAGCATCTGGGACAGAAAGAGGTAAACAAATCCCTGTCAAGTGCTCAAAATGGTGAGCTTCCTGTCATTACCAGCCCCTTCCCCCGACATGGACCTCCAGGTCTCCCCGTAAACGAACCGTCATGCTGGTTTGGCCAGATTAAGTAAGGAGTAAGCAGGATGAGTAAGGAGTAAGCTCCTGCAAGTGATAGAAACAGAACGTGGAGAAGCAATCGAACTCCGTACGATGAGGCAACGAATCGCTAAAACTGAGAACGAGAAAAAAATGAGAATTTTTTTAATATCCAAGAGAAATTAGTTATTATACAAATAGAGATACTTTAAAGAGAAAACGATGAATGCGGTGCATGTATTTCCAATTAAAGATTATGCGTTTAAACTTTTAACTATAAAGTTCGAGGCCCCTTTTTGCAAGCCACATAATATACCGCAATTTTGTTCTGTAACCTTGACTTGTATCACGTATGCGGAAATAGACGTCCCAACTTGTATATAATAAGCAATCAATGGCACAGGACACGAATAGTGTCTGTATTAAATTTGTCATAGAAACTAATTGCTTTAAGCAGGAAGTATTTTTGCCCTAATTGGTATATATTTTTTCATTCATTCATTCATTCATTCATTCATTCATTCATTCATCCATTCATTCATTCATTCATTCATTTTTTCTTTCTGTCACGCAAATATAATGTGACTTCTATAAATTCCAATAAAGTTTTTTGATTTTAACTTGTAAACTATAAATTCCCAGACCCATATCAAATAGTCACACAAAAACTGTAGTAATTTTTTTTACCTTTACTTGTAGCACGTATGCAAAACAGACGTCTCAACTTGTTTATTGGGCAATCAATGGCACAGGAGGCAAAAATGTTTACACTTAATTTTTACTGGGAAATGCTAGGCCTCGACGGTAATGTTTTCGCCACAATTGGTACATGATCATTATTCTGTCTTTAATTTTCTGGTTCATATTCTCAGAGCCCGAATATGTTGCATATCATTCAATAAAGAGTTTATTAAAGTTGCATACATGACAGTGTAGTCGGCGGTGCGGTGTATTCTTCAAACAGCGCAATGAGACTTTTACACTGTGCTTGCCCTCCTTAATTTGCATTTTACAGTGACTGGTCAGGTACATCCAAATCAAAACATGCATTTTCATTTCTATCGGGCTGACGTATTCCATTGCGGTGGGCGACACTTTATTTGTGCAGTATTTTACATGCCACGATACCTGGAAGCAATTTACTGCTTCCCAACACAGTTTCACGGGAATCAGCGTTTCCAAGCGACAAAAAGGTTTTTGACTTTTACGCTGGCCTAACATTGAGCAAAGCTGAACCTTCTTTGTGCCCTTGTTATTGGCTATTGGAGATTACTATGTATTCACTAAATGAATATCCACCACCACCCAGCAAAATTTCACGTATTTCATAACTTTTGAATCTAAATGCAATTTCACTTGGATGAACATTTCGGGAATTGCGATTACCTCCTGGCCAGTGAAATACCAAATTCCTAACACGTATGTCTGCTTCTGCTATGGCTTCTACATTGGTTGAAAATATAACGTTCATATTCCGGAATAGTTCTGCATGATACTGGCCAGGAGATTGGAATGTGAGTGTAGTGTATTACAACTACAATGCAAGGGAGATCTGCTATGACATAGACGCCCTCCTGGATTCTTGAGATCTCTCGGCCATCATGCACCCCCAAGCAAATCATCGGGCATTTGTCTGAAATGTGCCACCGCCAAAAAAAAAAAAAAAAAAAAAAAAAAAAAAATAGCACGGACAATGTCTTCTTCATTTGACTACGTTGAAAGGTTTCCTCCACTCAGTGTAGAACTAGTATGACATGATCTGTTTTAAAACGAAAAGCAGTATATAAAACCCTGCATCAACTTACTGGTGAGATATTACTCTGGTCCTGAATTTGTGCTTCTCTGTGAAAGTTACCTGGATGGTCCAGATATTCATTCATTTCGATTATCTTGTCAGGAATGTACCAGAATTACTTTAATTGTAAAAGAATCAGGAGATAATAGATATGATTTGTGCAACAGAATGTTTGTCGACAGACTTCAATCTGGGTTCAATCCAGTCTATGAGGCAGGTTAAGAGTTATCTTGGAGTTGAAGCTTTAGCTTAAATAAATCGGTACCCGATCTGTTCAAACGCACACAAAGCTCAAGTGCAGCCTCAACTGGGATTAACACAATCATAGGTTAAATCTGATTTATTTTAGTTGTGCAGCTGGCCATCAGTTTGCTGGCAGAAATATCAAAAAAAAAAAAAAAAAAAAAAAAAACCGGCTGGGACCAAGAGGAAAACGAACACACAGGATGGAATTTTCCTTCCAGGTGAGAGATGCAGTGTCTTCCGGGAGAGTAATTACGGGGGAGTTACGTAGTGGGACAAACATGAGAGTATATAACGCAACTCAAGTGTCTCCGGCTCTGCCCAGGTAACAAATTAAAGTTACGTCAAAGGACGTATTGTGTAAAAGGGAAACAATTGTTTCCAATATTTTTCAAAAAGTCTCCAAATTACCTTAATTAGAAGCGTGTTGCCTTTTATTAGGGTATGCTTACAAAGTTAGTGTCCTAGCACACATTTTGTGCATCCATGTTTAGCAGTTAAAGTAAACACGTTTTGAAAAATAATTTTCTGTGCCAGAAGCCAGGTGTAGCATAAGCTGTATCAGGCTATGATCTCGTAACGCATCTTAACAGGCTGCTATTATCTGTAATTACCAAAAGTGGCATTTTCATCAAACGACAGTGGATTATGTTATGTGGATATCTGTAGAGAAAATATATCTGTAACTAACCAGGCAATTGCAGTTTTTTTGTTATTGTGACTGTTACAGCGCAATATGGCGGTCATCCCTGATTAAGATTTAAAATACAATTAGGCTCATTGCATATACTGAAGTTCCGGTTATTTACAAAACTTGAATTGGGACTACATGCTGAGCCACATGCACCAAATATTTTCCTGCCTAAGGTTGGTAGTTAGTAACATGCCCAGTTAATAAAATACATCATAAAACAGCATATATCATATAATAATTGATGCTCTGAAATACATGCAAAATATATATTTTAATCATTTTCTGTTGTACTGCATATATTGATCTTATGCATTAAAATACTTTTATGCTCCTCACTAAGGTATCTAATCCCCCTGATGGTGATGTATTAAAGTTATAAGTTTACTGACACTATATTAATATTAAACACGTTTTAACACGCTCACATGATGTTCTTTTCTCTTAGACGCTACAATCTGTTAACAGTAAACCTATCTCAACCCTGTTTTAACACGTACTCCTTTTCTGACGTCATTGTAGTCCCCATCAACCCTTGAGGACCACTTAATGAATAACATGAAATATAGAAGGACCAGAAGTGTGCCCATTTTGTGGTCTTACATTCTACTCGTATTTTATCCCATACTTTATTGATCCACATTTTTTAATCACACATGCTCAGTGCATACCTCACAAGTACAAAATGGGAGGGGATATCTTCGAATATAATCGCTGAAAAAAGTAGAGCAACTTTTATCCATCGCACAAAGCAGAAATCCTATATGAAAGCATGGCCAAAGTAAGGATAAAAAAGTTCGTGGTACATCGACAAAAAAAATACACCTGTTAGAATGTATTGCACATTCAATTAACCACCTTTAAATTCATTCTTAAATTCACACCCCCCCCACACACACACACATATATATATATATATATATATATATATATATATATATATATATATATATATATATATATATATATATATATATATATATATATATATATATACATATATATATATATATATATATAGTTGTGTGTGTGTGCGTGTATTCACATATGCAATTGGTACTAGATTTAAGAAATAAGGGTCGATTTTGTGTGATTTATGGCATAATGACGCGCGTGATTGAAGCTGACATTGTGGGCGTGGCGCACGCCAGTGCGCCTCGCCCGATGCCAGCTTCAACCACCCGCGTCATTATGCCATAACACACACAAAAGCGACCCTCATTGCTTATATTTACATTTCCCTCTTAATTTTTGTGCTAAATTAACGAAATTTAGAGAAACGTCCAGAAACTGATTTATCCAGCATATTCAAGTGTTAAGTTCCGGAAACACAGGTGGGCGTGGCTTATTGGAATGTGGGTGGGACACTTTTGTTATGGTCCCATATCACACAAGGCTACTGTGTTATAATTTCATAACACACCAGGCTTTCTCCTATACTTGCAATGTTACAAGTTAGATTGAATGTAAATATTTAAAGATGTAGGCATGCCATAATGACTGGGCAAAAGGAACAAAAGAGATCTGAAATTGCAGGCTGTCTTGATTCAGCAAGTATTCGTAATTGTATATATCTACATCGAAAAGGTATATTCACCTGCAACTTGAATATCGGCCTCATTTGTTGGAGTTTCACAGTTCTTAGAATATCTGAAAATGTGGTTTCGAGGTTCATACAAAAACCATCCCATAAGAAAAAAAAGAAGTAACATGTCGGCTCATGATTAAAATTTTATTCGCAAAATGTGCATGTGCATGCGATATCTGTGTACTACGACTTTATGATAATTTCAAAATGTAGCAGAGTGCATACGTCCTTTCGATTGCCAAAATTATGGAAATCATAACTATTCAAGTAAAGCCATAACGCTGGGGGAAGGTCGTGTCGTTGATGCAGCATAATAGTAGGAATGTTCTAAATGGCACTGAAAAGTTCCCGAACCTTCATCAAGAGTTCGTATTTCTATTGTGACTGTTTTGTGCAAAGACACATTTTTCCTGTTGCAAGAAAAATATATTGTCTTAGGAAATATTGATCCCTTTTGCTTTCTATTACAAGACTTTAAAAAAAGTCATGGTGTCAAAACTTTCTACGTAAACTTTCTGTGAAATAACTTTTATTCAACACCGATGGTTTTCACACACGTTTGTGTTAAAACAGCATGCTCAGCATATCATATAGATTTAAAACAATTATTTTGACTGGACCATCTTTGTTTTAAAACTCGAAGCATTGTACACTCTAGGAAAAACGTTTTCATGTTTTGATAAGCCATATCGAATGTTGAATAACAACAACAACAACAACAACAACAACAACAACAACAACAACAACAAAAACTGTTAAATAATTTAGTTTGTCCGAAACAAAAAAATAGATAACCCCCCCACCTTCAAGTTTGCTTGCAATTCAGGTAAAATACATGTAACAGACACAATTCGACTTAATTAATTTCACAAATGGCACTTTCGTCAGAAAGACGCCAGAGAGAGCCATCTAGGATCCCGTTTATTTATTTGTAGAGAAGTGTTATGATCAAATTGAAGGAACCGCTGGATTGTTCATGTGGCACCAAGGATGAGAACCAAGGGGACATGCTGCAATGAAAAATCCGTTGGTCCATGCTGTATGCATGTGGCTCACCATGGGACAAACATTCCTACTACGGTCCCTGCAAGATTAATACAAGTACATGTGTAAGACACTGGTACTTTAACTTGTTTAATTCGGGGATTATAGCAACAAAATCTTCCATTATGTATTACCAAATAAGTGCAAAACATTAGTGTTCTCAGTACCCGAAATTCCATTTTGTTTCTTTTTTTCCTTAAATTTATTTATTTATTTATTTATTTATTTATTTATTTATTTATTTATTTATTTATTTATTTATTTATTTATTTATTTATTTATTTATTTATCCATTAATTAATTAAGTAATTTATTTACTTAAATAATTAATTGAAGGTTGTCTGATTGTGTTACTGTTGCTTTAAGAGAAATAATCGATTCACGGTTAATTAATTAATCAAGTAATTTAGTCCAAATCGGTACGCAGTTCGTAGCTCGTAATTCACCGCGGTGCCACAATTACAAGGCTATTTTTTCTGTAGCAGTATAACAATCTTTTAAAAATCTTTCAGCTGTTTGAAGGGAAAATTCATTTATTGATTGTTGATACGAGACATGTAACATTTACTGTTTCTATGTGGTCATTAAATGGCCCCAGGGCTCTATGTTATTAATGATTTGCAATAAACAGTACAACTGCTTACGCGAAACTGATGCAAATCTGAGGAAGTCCAAGATCGCAGTTGCCACAACCATCACAAGCGCAACTGCTGCTACTGCCACAACCAGTACCACCAACTCAGCGACCTTTGACACAATTCCATCAAGGACTACGCATGCGGCAATGGCACGCCGTAAGCCACGTATTACACGGTTCACAACTTCAACAACTCCAGGCAACGCCCGAGGTAGTGCTTGCTCAAGCTCTGTCACATAGTTGGAGATCGCCCTACTCTGTGTCATAAGAAATAGGACCTTACAAGTAAACCACCTATTTAAATTCTACGCAGTTATTACCAAAAAAAAAAAAAAAAAAAAAAAAGGAGAGAGAGAGAGAGAGAGAGAGAGAGAGAGAGAGAGAGAGAGAGAGAAAAGAAAAAAATATGGGCGGGAGGTGGGTTTTACAGAAAGCACGTCACTTGTTTTAATTTTTGCCGAGCTGTACTGCTTGGCAAAAATACAGTGAGGGGAATGTTTTATGCTCATGTTTCATCTATTTTTCCATACATATGTTTTGAATCGCTTATCTGAATATCGTACACTAATTGGCTGTTATTCAATTTCATACATTTTAAGTATTGAAATACATACTCACCGACATATTGTAATACTTTTCCACCAATTTCCGCCGCGAGACAAAATGATGTAAGTTACATAAATTGCGTACGATACTCCTCCCTGGAAACAAGCTTAACGACGGGTGAAATGTGCGACGCAGTCAGCTTACCTACACATGTGACAGACAAGAGGTGCCAGATGGTATATAATACAGTCACCGTTGAAACTTCTTGTATAGGACCTCGAATTACCGTACCAAGGCCAAATGCTCTTATAGTTTATTCGATGGTGAAAATATGATGTCCTGATTTTGCAGAACCCATAGCACCTTCACTTTCATTTTCACATACACCCCCCCCCCCCAAAAAAAAAGGGGCCGGCACACACTCAACTTGACACACCACTCAAGAAACAAAATCCAATCACGACATAACTTAACCTTAACCTTTCACATACCAAGTCAGAGCAAGTTTTAAAGTTAGCGTATAACTGATTGCGCTCTTCATTTGTCTAACCATGGAGGTAGTAAGGGGAATGTGCGGGAAAAAGTATCATATGTAACTTAATAGAAAATAGAGGTCGAGTCTTCCTATGTGTAGTGACAAAAGTCTCAAATTACGCAGACACACTCTTGACCTTATTACCTCTGCCCGTGACCTCTGACCTCTCTTCAGTTCGATAAGTCCCTATTCCCCTTAACTACTTTCCTAAATCATGAAGCCAAGTCACTACTTTCACTCATGGATATTTTATCTGTTCTGCATGTAAAAGGTGCTAATATCTTTACATGAACTTGAATGTAGTTTTGTGATGGCAGTGTCATTCTTTGCTTGCATACAAACAAGCGTATCTATCATATTACACAACAAGAGGGCTGTGTGAACAGCCCATGGCTCAGCTGATCTTGACATTGATCACACTTGCAGCTCTATGCACTTGGGAAAGAATCAAGGTCACCCATGTTTTGAGTAAGTCTTATCTTTATACAAGAACACTAACATGTGCAACATCAAGGTTCAGGTAGTTCTCAAATTATAATGAAGAGTAAAATTCATGTATGTTGCACTGTGACCCCAGAAACGAGGTCAAGGTCATTCATGTACTGTCTAAGCATGACCTTCATACAGAAACATAAACATGTGCAGCATCACAGCACTAAATCAAAACAGATCTCAATTTATCAAGTGAACAGTAAATTCCGTGTCAGTTGTCCTGTGAATTAGCATTAGAATGCCCATTGACTTACATAGTTATCAATAGGAAAGCTGCACTGACCCATAAGTACCCAAATTAAAAATCCTTATAAATCAGGAATCCAAAGCAGTGCACCTAGTAAACAACTTTGTTTGACCCTTCCACAAGAACATATCCATCACATTTCAGCTTAATC